>OY723392.1:6257700-6645049 GCA_963210295.1 Ophion ellenae
TATTTCCCTGTCTATGGTCTCAAAAGCTCGTCTTAGATCCATGAAGATTACTCCTACCAATTTTCCTTCACTAATGTTCATTTTCCATTCGTCTACAACAGTTTGAATCGCCGTTTCACACGAATATTACTTTGTAAATCCCGACTGATGCTCCGTTATAATGGTATTGGCCTCGAAATGTTTTTCAATTTGATTTTTCACTACTAATTCGAGCACTTTTTCGTACAGTGGCAACATATTAATTGGCCTCTACTGACTGGCTTTCTCAGCCTTGTTCATCTTTGGAATCGGTATAATTGTGGAAGTTTTCCAGCTGTCCGGGCAACGTCCCTCCCTTAGCGACCCATTTATTATTTCCACAAATTCCTCTTTTATTGCACTAAACGCCATTTTTAATACATCACTTGTTATTCCTTCTTCAGTTCCCTTCTTTTTTGGGAGTTCCATCACAATCTTCTCTAGGTCCTTTATTTCAACAACATTAAATTCTCCCATTATTCTTTCCTCATCCATCCCAACGCCCGTTAGAATCCTTCTTCTGTTTGGGCTCCCAGACGTATCCCGCTCTATTGAATTAACTATATTGTTTATACTTTGTACATAAAACACATTAAATTTATTAGCTATATTACCTCCCATCATGTCATCCAATATCTCAAAGTCTATGTTTTCTACTTCCCGTGTACCCATTGGTCCTCCTTTAATTAATTCTTTTAATGTTTTCCACATTTTTGTCGGGTCCTTCTTGTTGTCGTCTATCATCTTTTTCATAATAATCTTTCATAATATTCCTTTTTCTTTTCTCTTATTAATTTAACTACAGTATTCCTTTCTATTTTAAATTGCTGCCACTTTTCATCCAAGCCAGTGAAAACTGCTACTTTGTATGCCTCATCTCTTCTTCTCGCTGCTACTGTGATATCTTCCGAATACCATTTTTTCCCGTCCCAAACCCTTGGAATCTTGACTGTTCTTTCCGGTGCAAACGTATCGAGCGCATCCACTATGTTATCAACAAGCATTTTTGCTCGTTGGCTTACCTCTACACCATCCATTTGTCTTGTGGTAGTGCTCAACATCCTAGAAAATTCCTTCGCATCGATTTTACTATAGTTTCTTGCTTTATATTCCCTGCACTCATTCTTTTCCGTCTTTTTACATAATATGACTTTTATCCATCCATGGTCCGTTATCTTTGGTTCATGCTCCACCTGAACTTGTGCACTCATATTAGCAAATAATAAATCTATAATTGTTCGGCTATTTTGCGTTATTCTCGTTGGTTTATTAACATATTGCTTCATCCCTAGACTCATCATTCCTGTTATTAACTTCTTTTTATAGAACGTTTCTACTGTAACATCGATATTAAAGTCACCTATTATCAAACAGTCTCCTTTTATTGTTAGTTCCTCAGTAATGTCTTCTATGTATCGTATAAAATCTGCATTCGACGCACTTGGTGAGTGATACACAACTGCGATCACTCCTTTATAATGTTCGTCCTTAACCTCTATTCCAGCACACCAACAGTTTGACTCTATTTTACTTATTGGTATCATATCAAATTTAATACCGTCTCTGACGTATAAGATCACACCACCTGTGTTCCTATTCTCCGCATCACATCTGACTATACCGTATCCCGGTATAAACACTTCACTGTTTTCTATTTCGGTCGTCACCCTGGTCTCTGATAACGCTATAATTGCAGGTTTCATTCTGTCCACTACTTGGTATCGTATTTCATCCTTGTGTGCAATAAGACTTTGCGCATTCGTATACCATAACGTTTCTTCCTGCTGTAGTTGCTAATCGTCCCGGCCTGCTCTCCTCTTCTCTTCTTGGATTGCTCTTTTGTACGTTGGGCATTCCCGATCCAGTGCGTCATGTTCCGTATTTATCGCTAGGTTGAATGCTCTGTTTTTGAACACACAGTTTATGCACTTGTTTTCCGCCGCTGTACACCTACGCGCTTCGTGGTTTCCGGCATATTTATGGCATGTTTCCTCTCTTGTGCAGTTCTTTGCTATATGATAGTAGCCCCAACATTTGTAGCATCGCTTCACATTGATGTGGTTGTATACCGGACACTTTCTCCATCCCACGCTGATTTTGCCTTTCATCAATAGCTCTTGATGGGTTCCTTCATCGACTATCATTATTATTGAGCCTTCGTGTCTTTCGTCTTTGTTTATTCTTTTGACGATTTTCATCTCCCTTCCTTCATTTTCTTCCATTGCGTTCTGCTTCTTTATTGTTTCAACCAGCTCATCGTCTGCCAACTCTAATTCGTCCGCCTCCATGTTGACAATCTTAATTTTCGGTTTTTGTTGCATCGTTTCGGTGACTTTGAAACCTTCGCCCATTTTCTTCTGGACTATGGTCTTTAACTTTTCTGTTTCTTCGGTCGTTTCACAGCCCAAAATCACTGTTCCATTACTACCTTTCTTCAACCTTGTTACTCCCACAGCCATGTTTTTTATGTCGACCTTTCCTTTGATCGTCTTTTTTGTAGCCTCACTTCCTTGTTTTTCTTTAGGCTTGATAATTATGACCTTCTCTTTTTTCTTTTCTTTGACGGCTCGTGAATAGGTTTTTGGTACTTCCCGTGCTGGATCTAGAACTCCTTCTTGCAGCATCCTCTTGATTTCTTCGATTTCGTTCTTCATACCTTCTAATTCTTCTTGGACTATTTCTTTAATAATAATCTTAACTTCTTTCTTGCATGCAACTTCATCCTTTAAGTCTTTCACGGTTTTCACCAACCAGTCTATTTTTACTTCCATATTTGCTGACGCACTCATAACTCTGCTTGCGGTATTTGACCCAGTTGAACCAAATCGGTCTCTGCTGAAACTGCTGCTACCTGCCGCGGGTGTAGAATTCTTCGGGGTTTCGTCAACTGGGAAGTTTTCTAGGGTACCCTTACACTGCACTAATTCTCTGTTTTTATCGTACACCTTATGCTTATTCACACATCCCGGATGATAAAAAAGTTTCGGACACGTCTTACATCGTACTGCCACGTTTTTGATCGTTTTTCTGCAACCTGGGCATCGATATTCATCGTACTCAGTCGTGGTATCCATTGTCAGTACGGTCGGTAAGTGACCATCCCGCACTGCGTTATTCCTTATTGCGCGGTCTTACCGTGCCACCGTGGCAGCGGTAATGGTCGCCGTCACTTTCTTCGCGAATCAAACAATGTCAGTCCCAAAAAGGTTCACAGGCCCGCGATCCCGATAGGTATCAGAATCATCGATAGTTCAAACTGTTCACCACACAAAACTGATCACTTTGTTATAGTTTTTATTTTTATTGCTGACTTTATTCCACTAAAAAATTGGCTCAATGACGGAGCGCATTTGACACACGTCTGAACTCCATCTCAGAGAGAGAGAGCGAGAGAGAGAGAGAGAGAGAGAGAGAGAGCGAGAGAGAGAGAGAGAGAGAGAGAGAGAGAGAGAGAGAGAGAGAGAGAGAGACTCATCTGCATGTATAAAGACATATACACTTTAGACATTCAACGATTAAAGCGGTTGGGTTTGTTTGGATGAAATCCCAAACAAACCGCCACGAACGTCTTCGAACATCTATTGCATCTCAAGGCCAAAATGTCTGGGACATTCGCAAAAGAATAAAATTATGCGAATGATATTGCAAGCGCTTCGCGGATCTCGTAAAAAAAAAGTTGATGTTGGCAAAAATCTAAAAGTCTGCAGAAAAATATATAATGAACAAATGCATACGACGCCAAGGATGCAGTTGTTATAGAAATGGAATATAAATCGCGATTAAGAGGTACACACTTTCAGCGTACATAGGTACAAAGCAACGTCAAAATATCGATTCAGCAACACGTGGTATCTCAAGGTCAAAATGCCTGAGATATTTACGAAAGAATAAAATTATGCGATTGATTCTGCGAGCGCTTCGTGGATCCCGTCGAAGAAGTTCATATCAGCAAAATCGTAAAGTCTGCAGAAAAATATATAACGAAAAAATGCACACGGCCCCAAGGATGCATATAGAAAGGTTGTTATAGAAATGGAATATAAATCGAGATTGAGAGGTACACACTTTCAGTCAATGTTTGAATTTCCGAGATCGCGGAGTGCCTCGCGCAGAGACATGACGGATAATATTGGAAAAAATCGTTACAAGCAAGGGGCTCAAATTAGTTCGGTCGAAGAGTACATTGGGTGGGAACAACGATGTGACGAGTATGTCGAGTCGTTAGAAGAACAAAGTAGAATTAAACGACCGCGATTATCAATCGGAAATCGTCAATCGTTAGTAGCTCAAATTGCGCGACTTGAAGGCTTCAAGAATTCGGTGCGTCAGCGTTTCATACACACGGGTGCTGGACATGACAATGATGGATTCATATGGCGAGAAATTGATACGGCGTTCGAGGGTCGTATCTTGACTGGTGTAGTCATAAATCACAACCATATCGAACCTCAACAATTTCTCAAAGACGCTCGTGATGTCGTACTTTCACGCGTTTAAACCATTATCAACAATCATGGCAGTGTGAAAATTAATACCGTTTTTAACGGTGAATTTGTGGCAGGTGACGAGCGTGCCAATAAAAGCATTAAAACTAAAAACTATGAACTTTTCAATACATCTAATTTACGCGAGTGGCACGATCAAAGAGTTTTTGAGCCTATTTTGACATCACTCGAGGAGTTTCAGGAACGCGACAGTGGGTGGGCATTGTCACGAATATATAACTTGACTATGAATATAAATAAATATAACCCAATGCGTGCCAGATGCCTCATAATGTTATCGCGGTCGGTAATGCTGAAAAGGGCAGCTGTTAATGTGAAATCGAGTGATCAAGCATGTTTCGCATGGTCCGTAGTCGCTGCTCTTTATCCAGCCCAACGTGAAAAGTGCGCGTGAATCTTCATACCCGCACTACTCGACAGTGCTAAATGTTCAAGATATTGAGTTTCCAGTGACTATGAAATAAATTTAAAAAATGAAATTCGTAATGACATTTCAATCAATGTATACACCATTGAGAACGATAGTACTCATCTAATTCGCCTGAGTGAGCGAAAGAGAGAAAAGCACGTCAATTTGCTCTACGTGGAAGATCCGCAGCAAAACATCGTTCGACATTTCGCGTGGATCAAGAATTTATCAAGGCTCGTCAGCTCGCAATTAAGTCAGAAGCATCATCGAAAATACATATGTGATAGGTACATAGATTGGATATGATTTAATGTATCAAAATAATTAGTTCGCAACTGATTTTTTTGTTTATTTTCGCAGATGTCTACACTACTTTCATTCGGAGCAAAAATTGCAAGGGCACACTGCGGACTGCGGACAGATCAACGAATGTGCTGTCCGTCTACCGAACGATGCGGACAAGTGGCTCACTTTTAAAAACATCAATCATAAGGAGCGACTTCCATTCGTAATATACGCCGATCTTGAGTGCGTTCTGGCGAAAATGAATGAACAAAACATGCACCAACACCACGAGGTTTCTAGTGTCGCAAGCTACGCACATTGTTCATATGATCAATCGTTATGCAGATATGAATCGCACCGAAGTAGCGATTGCATTGCATGGTTCGTCGAAGAACTAAAAAATGTAGCTTTGCATGTAAAAGATATTTTATCTTCAAATATCCCCATGGTACAGTTAACATCCGACGAGGAGCTTGAATTTGAAGCGCGATTAAGTGTCACATATGTGAACAAGATTTTGCACAAACCGATACACGAGTTCGCGATCATTATCATTTAACTGGGCGTTGCAGAGGCCCCGCCCATTCGAATTGCAACCTAAATTTCAAACAATCTTTTTTCATTCCGGTAGTTTTTCACAATTTGTCTGGCTATGATGCGCATTTTATAATCAAGGAAGTGGCCACCGCGTTCAGAGGAAAATCTTACGTGCTTCCAATAACAGAAGAAAAATATATTTCGTTCCCGAAAACTGTTCCAACTGCTACCGAAGAAACAAAAAACCAAATTAAATTGCGCTTTATCGATTCATATAAATTTCTAACCACAAGTCTTGAGAAATTGGCATAATTTTTAACGACGGACAAACTGAAAATTTTATGCTCACAATTTGATGGCCTACCGATACATGATTTTACAATATTACCACGAAAAGGTGTCTTCCCGTACGAATACATTGACCATGTCAGCAGATTGGAAGACACATGTTTGCCGCCGCGCGACTCATTTTATAGTTCCTTGACCGGGGAAACGATCAGCGCGAGCGAGAACGTTCACGCTGAGAACGTCCAGGCGCGGTTTTCCATTTAAACGCTTGGTGAATATAGCGATTTGTATTTGAAGATGGATGTCTTGTTATTAGCAGATATTTTCGAAAATTTCCGTGATACGTGTATTGAAAGTTATGGGCTTGATCCGGCTTATTATTTCACTTTTCCCGGATATACTTGGGTATCCAATTTAGGAACGGAAATGTCAATTACTACACTAACCGTTTACGGGAAGAAATGGAGATGACTCATCAGCAGTCTTGCATAAGATCGAAGGTGCACGAAGTTTACACTATTTCAGAGTCAAAAATTGCTCTAAGTCCACACGATGACAAGCGGTGTATCGTACCGAAAATTACGGACACTCTACCATGGGGTCATTATAAAATAGCATTGTAAATGTATTTGTTAGGCTCCATTGTATGTATTGTTATAAAATAAAAATGGAGAAATATAATGAATGTAGTAATGTAAATTTGATATATATTGGAAAATATTCATGTTATATATAATGCGAGTATGTTAATGTTTACAGGATATAATAATTTATTTTTATAAGTAATGGTGAATGTATACATAAATAAAATGGTATGCCTTTTGTAAATAAACTTTATTGAATTTTTCATATACTTTATAAAAGTTATTACAATATATTATTTTTGTGTATCCACGAGTTTTGGGATTTATCCATTCCCAACCATTTAACATAAATATAATGCCCTTTTTGCGTATTATCTTCTCCACGAGATATATGTTTGGATTGGCAACACGTTGCAGTTCGTATTCGTAGAATCCTCCGGCTATCGGATTTCCACTTGAGTCCTCGGCTAGGTAGGTTACAGGATAAGTTTGTGGCGCCTTGACGATTTTAAACACTTCGGTGCTCCAATTCGGTGTGAAACCTTTTTCAAATATTGTCTTGAATTTGCTTATGGGCACAAAATCATTGACTTTGAATTCTGCAGGAGCCGCAATTTTTACATTGCTGTATACGGTGGTTAAGGGTTTCTCCGCGATCGCAGGAGTATTCGCCTGATATGTCCCCGAGTGACTTCTTCCTATTCCCCAGAGTGAAATCGGTGGTCAAAGGAACCCATTTTGAGTCGATTGAGGCGAACCAAGCGGCCGTGACGAGGGTACTCATGGACATTCCAGTTGAAGCGTTCCAGAAATGTTACCAAGCGTGGAAAAATCGATGGGCTCGGTGTACAGCTGCCCAAGCGGAGTACTTCGAAGGGGATAAAGCAGTTGTTGAATAATTTTTAAATATACGGCTTTTATAACGTCAGTCTCATTACTTAATTGGCACACCTCGTATGTCTTTATACATGCAGATGAGTCGCTCTATGTCGCAGGCATGCGATGCGGTCGTTCTCTCTCTCTCTCTCTCTCTCTCTCTTTCTCCCTCTCTCTCTCTGTCTCGCTCCTCTCTCTCCTTTCTCTCTCTCATACATGTAATCCGATCGCTTCTCTCAGCGGCACGGGTCAACCAACTTGGCTGTCAGGCGAGAGTCGCTAAATAATAAAATCCATGAAGTAAACAATATAAGACAGAAAAAAATAAAAATAAATCAACAATAAATTTTAAATATATAAAGATCAATAATCGATAATCGATATATACCCCCCTCCACCGCCCCAACGACTTCCCCCTCCCCGCGTGACGTCATACGCCGCCCCGCGTGAACCCCCCGCCCTGCACCCCCCTCAGAGGACCTGTGTTGGAACCGGCCTAGCTATACTACTCAAACCTTTCCGTCTACCATGTCATGATAAACACATGTTTTACCAAAAACTTATTCCCATTTAAGTCCATCTTTGTTGCGTTTGGCGACTAAGCAGAATTCTTGACATAATTGATTTTATCTTCCGTTATATCAGTATTCTCTTTCACGAGACGGAATCGTATGGGTCGGCAATACCTTGGAGAAGAGAGTGAGGGGTTTTCCCATATTATCTTCTGTATCTTCTTTACCACAAATCCACTGTAGAAGGACGAAACAGCTTCCATATAAGTTGGCGTCTGAGTCAGCATCGTTGTTAACTTTTTGTTTGAATTGAGATTTTTGAGAGCCGTCGCAACCCCATTTACATATTAATCGCAGGCTATTTCGTTCATGCTCTTTCAATTTTATCAGGGCCTCTTCTAGGAAGGTTGAAAAGCGCATGACGATAAGGTCAGTCAAAGGCTGCAAATCGCTTTCGGCGCAGCTACACGATACCCTCCACGACCCTGCGGGGGGATAACATTCCTGTTTTGCCTTTTCTGAAAGGCTATAACAAGAGAAGATCTTTTTGTTGGTATTCCTAATTATTTCATATTGTCGACGAATCAAAACGACTTCTCCGAACATTGCCAATGCTTGTAATTGTGTGAGCAGGTTTCTTTATTTTGTTTATCTCGAAAATGCCTTTTTATAATTTGCTGCACATGTCGGAGAACTAGTGATTTCTTTAAGTACATCAGAAGCATCTCGTTTTCCAGCTCTCCGCAACTAAATTTGTCCATCATGAACGATTACTTCTTTACCTGAAGTAGATCGAGTCTCCTCAGTTTTCCTCCTTTTCGATCTTTGACTTGACTCATTCAACGACTTGCGTGGTCGGCCGAGCCGATTTTGCTTAAGGGGGGATTGTCTTTTTTTTCGCAAAATTTACCGCTTTTTGGGAATTTTTTTGTGAAGAAAGTATACAACGGAAAACTTGTGAAACTTGGCATATAGTTTTATTGATCTGTTTACTACACACAAAAAATTTTTTAAACAATTTCGTCAAAAAATCCGCCTCCCACCCCCCTCGACGCGCGATGGTCCTTTTTTGATGGTGTGCACGATTTCTCAAAAACTATTCAACCGATTGCCTTCAAATTTGGACAGAATGTTCAGCTGACATCCTTTTATCGTTTGATGAAGCAAAAAAGCAATACGTTTAATAGTTTTTTATTTATAACAAAAAATCGATCAATTTTTTTCGAAAAATCGATACTTCAAGTTCAAAACGTCACCAAATCGTCAATTTCTTTTTTTTTCCTTCATCGAACGATAGCTATATGTGTCTAAAGTAAAATGCTTTTTGGGTTTTTGTTGCAGGATGAACGTGAAGGCTGTAATCGTGCACACCATCAAAAAAGGACCATCGCGCGTCGAGGGGGGTGGGAGGCGGATTTTTTGATGAAATTGTTTAAAAAATTTTTTGTATGTAGTAAACAGATCAATAAAACTATATGCCAAGTTTCACAAGTTTTCCGTTGTATACTTTCTTCACAAAAAAATTCCCAAAAAGCGGTAAATTTTGAAAAAAAAAGACAATCCCCCCTTAACCACGGGAATGCCAAAGGTTTCTTCTAGCCATGAAGCGTTGTATTTGCGAAATACGTCTTCTTTGTTGTGGGCCTTGGACCACCTTTGTTTAATTTGGAATTTAAAATGTAAATAGCTGCGTTTTAAACATTCAATTTGGTCTTCTGTGTATCCTTTGCAAAACAAAAGTTGATCTTTTAAGGGATTAAGTTTTTCCTCCAAATTCGGTAAATTTAGATTCTGCATGCTGTCGAATAAAAACTTACGAGTCACAATTCTTACTTCTGCCGTACTTTGTGAACCTAAAATAGAATGACGTTCTTTAAAAACGTATTTAACATCTATCATAATTTTGTTTTTTTTTTTCAAATAAAATTCCAAGCGCCGAAATAGTTCTTATCCGTGGCTACTTTTTTGATTATTTACTACGTAAAGCTTCAAACTTTCGCCTGTATTAAGAAAAATAACAGGATATAACTTGGAAGTGTAACAAATTCTTTTATAAATACAATTAACAGCTGACAATTACTCAATATTACGTGTGACTTTCAGTACACTACAACTAACCTTAAAATTAACAAAAACTATCAAAATTATATTATAAATAATATGATATTACCTGAACTATCAGAATCCATCACACTTTCTATAGCGATGAACATATAATAAGAAAAATATTATGTTTAAATATATGTTTTTACACGAACGACGAGAACAGGTACATACACTAAGGTTGGGCTTTGTTCTCATACTAATGCCCTAATCCAGATGGTCGTTTTTTTTAACAGTTGTGTCTGTGTTAAAATTGACTTTTGGCCGCGTAGATCGTTCAAATACCCGTATGTGCGTCGGATAAGGACGCCCCCGTAGCTCTGACAATCGAGAAGGCCCCTCAGCACCCCAGTTTTCCTTGAGTGCGCCAGATTACTCGCATTATCTGACTATCAGTCAGATACTGCGTCGCAGTATCAGTCGCAGTATCAGTATAAATGATCCAATCAGCCGAAAATCCATTGATGTCCATTATCTTCCCCGTTCCATTCGCCAGAAAGCCCGTACCTACTGACAGCAAGCCGAAATGGACCGGACGGTCTACGAAGTCATTATCGAGAAAGCTAAGAGTCCGTGCCACAGCAATCTCGTCATAGTCCCAAAGTTGAACGGAAAATACCGATTCTGTATCGACTATCACGACTTCAACCGAGTATCAGTTAAGGATGTCTACCCCTTCCCCAACATTGACGAAATTTTAGATGGACCGCGACGAGCATAGTACGTATCCGAATTAGATTTGATTGAGGCCTATTTTTCGATTCCCGGGGCGCCCAATAGTTACCCCATTACCGCACTTGCAGTTCCCGGATGAGCACTCTACCAATTTCAACGAGTACCCTTTGGGCTCACTAATGCGTCTGCGACTTTTCAATGTCTTATGGACCGACCGATCGATTCTGCATGGAAGTCCCATGTGCTTACGTACCTGGACGAGATCATCACTGCGACAGAGACGGTGACAGATCAATTAGAATACTAGCAAAAAGTTCTGACTACTGGTTGTAATGGCGGTATGGAAATTTCACCGGAGTTACACCATAAGACAAGACCAACAGAAAACAGACCGCAACAAAGTATTATAGCCCTGATCCTGAAAAACCTTCCCCTCAATACCTACGCTAAATATGCTGTTTTCTAGGCATGGCCTGTGGGTAAGCTCGATTCATCACAACCCGAGCCCAAGACCCGATTCCTGAATAGGGACATCCCCTAGTAGAGGGGCCTCGAACAAGGATGCGGCTCTGACGTCTTCGACCCAAACCCCGGCGAAACACAGCCCGACCAGGAATTTGATGAGTAAGAGCACTCTATCATTTTTCACTATTCGAGACCTGACCAGTGCGGAAAGAAAATACACTGCAACCGAAAAAGGATACTTTCTCAGTAGAAATTTTGTCCCTGCATGAAGGGCACCCATTTAAAAGTTATTACAGACCACAGCTGTTTATGCTGGTTGAGTTATTTTCAAGATCTCTCTAACCATACAGCCAGATGGGCTTTAGTCATGTTCGCATTACATGTGACCATTGAGCACTGGAAAAGCACGCTTGAAGTAGTCCCCGCCGACCATATCACTGGAATCCCATTACATGGGGTAGCAGCGAATGGGGACTCCCCCCCCCCCCCCCCAAGTACAGCCGAAAATAAATACGTAGTGGAACAGGACAGACTATCATGACGGCATTTCAGACTCATATTTTAAATTGACACGGTTACCCGAAATACGTGGTGATGGATAATAGGACAAGGTTCGTGAGCATCCACGTGACCTAACTATTGATAGAATCAGGCATCCATCGAACGACTGGTCCCCCTACGAAGCCCGGGCCAACCCTGTAGAAAAAGTCAATCGCACCCTTAAGGCCATGATAGGGTTGTCGACCGTCGCGATTGGGAAATCCACCTGCTCGAGTTTTGCTTTACCCTAACGACCGCAGTTCGATCCTCCACCGCATGACGTCTACCAACAATACTATAACTGAAACTGCCATGACACCCGACATTACGAAGGGGATTTAGTTTCACGAAAAAAATAGCATTCTATCATCTAGCCCTTGAGCATTCCCCACCAAATTGGCGCTCCGTTGTAGCGATCAATTAAGGGTACAAAAAGTACTATCGCTAATCGTGTACAACGTCGAGGATCCTACCAGCCGGAGAAAGCCTGGAGTGCACATAAAAAATGCACTCCCTGCAGGAGAACCCCGAACGAAACGCCCCAGACTGAGACGCAAGCCCATCAATCGCCCCCAGTATTCGAGTCTACCAGCCCCCGCCTTTCAATCAACGATCGAGCCTTACGCTCCCAGGTGAAACAGAAGGAGAATGAGCGTTTAATTTTTTCCGCAGGAGAGTCATTAACTACGATAAGGGAGCAGTGCCGCACCATATTTTCGAGTTGTTCGGCGAAATTAAACGACCATAAGCTAATGAACTAATTACAACCAATCCCTGTGATACTAGGTTAAATAAGGTCCCTGGTTATCCGGTTCTTTGCGACTACCCCCATTCCGATTTCCCGTTCCAGCGAGCCCAAATGCGGTGAACGAAAATTTGAATTTTCTTATTGTGCCCAGAAGCAGCGAGCGAGTGAGAAAAAATATGATTTGGTGTAGACCAGGTTCTTTCCTTTTTTCAAAAGGTACTTCCCCCTCAGCAGGAGAAAGTTGTGACGCCGCGTCACAAAGCCAACATAGCCCCTTTCTCCTGCCCCTTTTTAGCGCACTCTATTAACATTTTCCAGTTAAGTCCGCTTATCGAGGACACCAAAAGAAGTTCCAATAAATCTTATACCTCTCACCCATGACAACGGACTCAATATTTCCTGGTAAATAAAGTGGCACGGGCTCCCGGTCTATCCTATAAGAATGCCGTAGATGGTAATACAATAACCATAGGGCCGCATTATGGTGATGAATATAGCTGGAGACTGCATACACCGGACAAGCCGACAGTAGATGTATTAGTGTCTCCGGCGATTGTTTGCATTTACGATACAAAATGGTCGACAGCGGCTGACCCATAACGCGACTGTTTTAGACCGGGATATTGATAATTTCGTCCAGGCAGACGCATATAAACCGTTCGACCTCGGACATCAGTGCAGCTGACCGCAAGAAAGAAAAGGTCAGCTGGGTGAACAGCCCTTGCTCCTCCATGTATTGGAAAAACACAACTTGCATGGGTCTGCCGACGTATTGCCGAGTCAGGACAGTCTGCTAGGCACCCCTGATTTCCCGCCGCCGCCGAGACTTGGGGAACCGAGCGATGGAGTATGATACCCAGGCGGCACGCCGATGCCGACGGAACTCCAAGCCGAGGATCTCTACCGCACGTTCTGCCGCCTTATAAAGAAATTTCCCCACCCTACGAAGCTCATGCTGGTGCACGATCTCCAGGAGCGGGCTCAAGCTTGTTATCACATTCCTTACTATTCCGAGGACGATGCGGTCATGGAGACACTCCAATCCTAAAGGCCGCGCCCGCCGCCCTGATGTAGCATATAAAGACGCGGGGTGGAAGATCGAGGGTGCAGGCTTCGTTGGATGTTCACTATCTTGCGTGTGTCGATGTCCAGCTGTTTAAGGGGTATTACCGTCTAGAAGCTTGTTTCTTAAGTAATTTTTAGTAATTAATTATACATAACCTATCAAACTTACAGTGCCGGGTTTTTTTTTATGTATATTCATACATACACGTATTTCAACTAGCAAGAGCAAGAGAAGCAAGAGAAATACACTATAGTGTAGTACCGTCTTGTAGACGGCTACTGACAAAATTTCAGCCGGATCGGACTTGTAGTTCTCTTTTAAGAGCGTGTGAAAGCAAGTGTGTCCGTTGATTTTGGAAAGAATGGAGAAAGAACAATATCGGTCGGTGATTCGATTCTTGTTTTTGGAAGGGAAATCGCGCAGTGAAATTAAAGAACGCTTGGATGCAGTGTATGGGGATGCTTCTCCTTCGATGGCGACCGTTAAATTTTGGTATAACGAGTTTCAACGTGGTCGTACGTCGGTTTTTGATGATCCACGCCCAGGTGCTCCAAAAACAGCCACTACGGAGGAGAACGTGACAAAAATACACGATATCGTTTTGTCAGACCGCCGATTAAAGGTGCACGAGATAGCTGTGATAGTAGGCATCTCAGAAGAACGCGTGTGGCATATCCTACATGAGACTTTGGGCATGAGGAAGCTGTCGGCAAAGTGGGTGCCGCGTTTGCTGACTGCAGACAACAAGCGCATTCGTGTGACCACTTCAGAGCAGTGTTTGGAGCTGTTTAATCGCAATCCAAAAGAGTTTTTGCGTCGTTACGTGACCGTCGACGAAACATGGATTCACTGGTATACTCCAGAGACCAAGGAGCAGGCAAAACAGTGGACCTTACCCGGTGAACCTGCTCCAAAGAAGGCGAAGACGGTCCTGTCGGCTGGAAAGGTGATGGCCACTGTTTTCTGGGATTCTCAAGGTGTGATTTTTATTGACTACCTGGAGAAGGGCAAGACGGTCACGGGACAGTACTACGCCGAACTATTGAGCCGATTTAACGCCGTGTTAAAAGAAAAACGGCCCCATTTGTCGAGAAAGAAAGTGCTTTTCCACCATGATAATGCACCGGCTCACACCTCCGCGCTCGCCACGGCTAAATTGGTCGAATTACGCTATGAACTGCTGCCCCATCCACCGTATTCTCCAGATTTGGCTCCGTGCGACTTTTTTTGTTTCCGAATCTAAAAAATTCACTCGCCGGGAAGAAATTCCCTCCAATAACGAAATAATCGCCGCCACGGAGGCCTATTTTGCAGACCAAGAGATAACATTTTTTTCAACGGGGTTAAAAAAATAGGAACACCGCTGGGCCAAGTGTATTCAACTAAAAGGAGACTACATTGAAAAATAAATTTTATTTTTAGCAAAATTTTGGTGTTTTCATTTGTAGGCTAGGTACTTATCAAATGACCCACGTACAAGTAATGCGCTGTTATGCTGGTCCTGGCGTGAGACGCTCGTCCAATCAGGCGCACGGGTTGCTGCGATCCTAGTCGCCTGAAACAAACGAACAATTTTATGGTATATGGAGCTTAACGGCCGAAATGATATGCTTGGGCCACGAGCGCTCTGGGGTAGTTATATTCTGTACGACGAAATATAATCAGTGACTCTTGAACCGTATACAAGACGTCACATTCTTTGAAACCCAGCTGATCCCACTCCTGCGCGGACACAATAACTGGCGACGAGGATTATTGGACGCGTGAGCACAGAAAAATTGCTAGAATAATTCGGACGCCATTGAAGCATGTACGGGCAAAGAAAAGTCAATAAGTAGTATTTGTGACAAAGTATACGCTGATTGAATAAAGTGCACCCAAAAGTATAGCATCGAAACTACAATTGCGCGAATGACGGGTGTAACCGGAACTTCGTAGATACAAGAATTAAGGGAAGGTTCCGCCTTGTTGGGCCAAAAAAATGTTCGATTTTTCACCAATTTTTTATGCGAAAAGTATTAAATATAGAATGTTGATATTTGGTGCGTTGACTAAGCGGTTTTTATTGAACATCAAAACATTTTTTAAAGTTTGACAAAACATGGTGGTGGGGGTGGGAGAAGCCACGTATGCTGGTGCACGGGCTATGACATTCTTCACTTGCGGAAGTCCTTAGACCTGGACAGGTGATCTGAAGCAAAAACATCATACATATTTTTACTTTGTACAATATTGCGTATAAGTTGACGTAGAATCAAGAAGAAAAATTGAAAAATAAAAAGATAGTGAGAGAAAAACCGAACATTTTAGGGAAAAAAACGAACTTCCTTCCAATTGCTCACTACTTTTTAATTTTTCTTCTTGATTCTAGGTCAACTTATACACAATATTGTACAAAGTAAAAATATGTTTGATTTTTTTGCTTCAGATCACCTGTCCGGGACCTAGGACTTCCGCAAGCGAAGAATGTCATCGCCCGCGCACCGACATGCGTGGCTCCTTCCACTCCCACCACCATGTCTTGTCAAACTTTAAAAAATATTTTGATGTTCAATAAAGACCGCTTAGTCAACATACCAAATATCAACATTCCATATTTAATACTTTTCGCATAAAAAATTGGTGAAAAATCGAATATTTTTTGGCCCAACAAGGCAGATGCTTCCCTTAAGTAAAGAAAACTTGATCTGCGTGTGCAAAGCCGATGGACTAGAAATCAGTGAAAAAAATACACTCGAGAACTTAAGATCAAATTTTCGTGAGTTTGTGAGAACAAAAATTAGCGAAGGAAGAGGTGCACAAGTGAAAACGCTGGTAGACATCGAAGAAGAAGCGAATAGGGGCAATGGAAGCAGCCTTGTAATTACACGTGAAACAAGAATAGAAATATCCGCCAATTTATATTTCGATATCCATAAAGCTGACCGAGAGAAATACGTCGATCGGATCGAGCAATATTTCATCGCTAACGACGTCACAGACCTAGGGAAGCGAAGGGTGATTCTACTCAGCAAGGTAAATGCAAAAACTTACGCTGTTATACACAACATTTGCAAACCGAAAAAGCCTGGTGAGAAGTCATTTAATGAAATCGTCAAGGACGTAAAAGATTACTTGAAGCCGCCAGCATCATATTTGGTGCATAGAAATGCATTCAGGCGGCATGTGCAACAGGCAGACGAAACAACTAGTGAATATGTGGCGACGTTGCAAGACCTAACAAAGAATTGTAAATTCGGCGTAAATGCGGACGAACAAATATTGGATCAATTGATAGTCGGTTTGAGAAGCAAGTCCATCACAGCCGAATTATTGAAAATGGAAAATCAGACAATAGCTACAGCGCTAAAGAAAGCATTGGGCTCCGAGGCAGCAGAAAAAGGGGCTGAAAAATTAAACAAAGGCAACTCGTATCAAGAGCAAGCAAAATTACACAAGGTAAATTTCCCAAAATGGTCGAGCGGGGCTACAAGAGGACCTAAGCAGTCAAGCAGTAGAGGAAGGCCGGCAACACGACCAACGCAGCAGCAGGGCCAGCATGGTCAACAACGGACTGCGATGAGAGGGGGCTAACAGTCCTACAGAACTTGGTGCGGGGAGCGGGCGAGCGCGGGGAGCGAGCGAGCGTCACCATGTTACTGATTTGGTCGGTCCAATCATGTACCAAGCGAATGTTTATTTATCAAAGCTACCTGTTATAGATGTGGCAAACAAGGTCTTAGAGAGCCGGTATGTAACAAAAAAAAAAGAAACAACGCGCGTCGGTAACGTAGATGCGCAAGTTGAAAACAACGAGTACAATGATAACGACGATAGCGACAGTATTTCGGAGGAATTATTAGACTTATTTCCGTGCGCAAACCTTTGTAATATGAATACAAATATGCACAAGGAAAAACACGCGTTGACCCACAACAAATGAGTGTAAACATTAATAATGTTCAGATCAAAATGGAAATCGATTCCGGAGCGGCTACGTCTATTATTCGTTGAAGATTAAAGAAAAGCATTTTAGCAATATTGAAATGTTTAATGCGGATCTCGAATTTATCAATGATGACGAATCAATTAATGAACCGACAGGTATATTAAAAGCTCTTAAAGTGGAAGCGAACGATGTAGAAATAGAGGCAGACGTATACGTAACGAGCTCATCGGGACCATCAATAATAGGCAGGCCATGGTTAAACGCGTTAATATTATGGCCGTTCCATAAAGAATTGAATTCGGCAGAATAAAGAAAATACTACAAAGGGAAGTTGAAAAAAATATTGTCGATACACAAAAATTTTTTGATGTGACCAAAGGTTCATGCACAAAAGGTAAAATGAAACTCGAATTAAAAAAGGCGCGGGACCGAAATACATGCTAGCACGTCCAGTCCCATTTGCAAAAAAGAGTACAGTTGAAAAATAATTAGAGAGGCTTTTTAAAGAAGACATAAGCGAATGGGCTACACTGGTACCAGTGTTAAAGCTGAGCGGTGATGTTCTATTTTGCGGTGATGTTCTATTTTGCGGTGATTTTAAAGTCACAGTAAACTCGCAGTTAAAGACGATACGATACGCACCACCGAATTTCGATCATGCGATAGAACGCTTGCAAACGCGACGCGACAACGAACAACAAAACGTGCATAAGCGATTTTCAAAAATCGATCTAAACTACGCGTGTTCCCAGTAGAAGAAGAATTTTATTATTCCGTTTCAAGTATATGATGTATAGTATAGGATCAGGTCCAGGATAATTCCAGAGAATGATGGAAGAAATTCTAAAAGATATAAACGGGGTTGCAGTCGTAGCAGACGACGTAATAGTTACGGGCGACATCGACGAGGAGCACTTGCAAAACTTAGACCTAGTTTTAGAACGGTTAGCAAAATGCGGATCAAAAAGGTGTGCAAACAAATGTCATTTTTTGCAAAAAGAAGTTGCATATCTTGGGTATATGTCGGGTCATAATATTCCTATCGACGACGATAAATACAAAGGGATTGTGGAAATGAAGACACTAACCAATCATAAAGATTTGCAATTAATACTCGGGAAAATAAACCATTATGGAAGATTGTTTGAGAACCGCGCACAAATTCTAGCACCGTTGTATAAATGTAATAATGCAGACGAATTTAGCTGGAATATTAGCTGCAAATAAGCATTCGAAAACGCAAAACGGGAATTAACAAGAATAATTTTAAACTATGATCCCTCGCTACTGTTAATACTGACGTGCGACGCTTCGCCATAAGGTTTAAGAGCTTTTATCAGTCAACCGTACGCCGACGGAGATAAACCGATAGCGTTCGCAACGAAAAGCCTAACAAAAGCACAAGAAAATTATTCCCAAATTGACCGGGAGGCTGCTGCGATAATTTTTGGAGTCACTAAATTCTACGACTATATTTACGCTAGGAAATTTATTTTGAGAACCGATAATAAACCGCTAGCGCGTTTTTCTCGCCCGAAAAGGGTATACCAAGAATGGCAGTGAGTAGATTGCAAAATTGGTCTCCCTTTTTGACCATTCAACTATAAAATCGAATGCATAAGCACCAAAAATAGTATCGTAGCAGACACTCGGTCAATACTTCCGAGCAAAGACAAAAGTCAGTACGAAATTTCGGACTTGGAAATTCGCACTACGTTGTCGAAAGTAAAGACGTTTGTTATGATTTCAAGGCAGTAGCGCGTGAAACTGCAAAAGGTGACCTCTGGCAAAGATAAGAAGAATGGTAGTAAGTGGATGGCCTGAAAATCAAGTAAAAGAATGGTCAACTAAGCCACAACCGTACGGGCTACGAAACGACGAAATTACTATGGAAAAAGACTGTTTGATGTGAGGTGAACGTGTTATAATACCGTCGAAATTACAAGTCCAGGTTATAGAAAGATTGCACGAAAGCCATTTTAAAATTGTGCGAACGAAAGGTATGGCAAGATCGGTGATTTGGTGGCCAGCAATTGACAAATAACTGGCGGACAAGGCTAAATACTGCAAATATTGTATTACAATTCGAGACAGTCCAAAACGAGTAACACTTTTCCCATGGCCATATCCCAACCAACCGTGGCACAGAGTGCATGCGGATTTCGCAGGGCCTTATTTAGGACACACGTATTTATTGCTAGTCGATTTACATTCCCAATGGCCCGAAGTCTACGTAGCAAAAAATATGACAGCACGAAACATCATAGAAATATTCAAAGACATTTTCGCGAAGCACGGATTGCCCTTTCACATGGTCACTGATTCTGGAACACAATTTATAAGTGAAGAATGCAGCGCTCATTACAAAAATTAGGTATAAAACATACCTGCAGAGCGCCAAACCACCGAGCTACGAACAGCGCCATTGAAGGGTTTGTAAAAACGTTCAAACGGGAAATAAAAGCTATAATGCAAAGTCAGAGAGTTGATGTGAGAAATGCAATTAAACATTTTCTGTTTACATACAGAACATCAAAGCACACAACTACAGGCGAGTCTCCCGCAAAACTATTGTACAATCGCGAATTGCGAACACTTTTACTATTATTACATCCAGACAGCAGAAAAATAATGGAACAAAAACAAGAAACGCAAATTCAAAACTTTCGAGGCAACAGACAGGAAAGTTTCAGAAGCCGTGACGTAGTAATGGCAAAATATTTTTATAAACACCGCCCAAGAATGTCAAAAGCTACCATTGTAAGCAAAAGTTCTCCGAGAAGCTGTATTATTCTATTTGAAGAGAGAGGAGAGCATAAAGGAAACTATGGTCAGCTGACACATTGGTGAATGATGTTGAAACAAATTGCAATCTATCAAGTTATTGAAGTCATTTCTAATGACTTCAATAAAAAGAACGAATCAGAAAATATCGTAAGAGATAGCGCGCAGAGCCAAGCTCAAATTAGGAAATCAACGCGAATCACGAAACCTGCTCATCGTTACAATATCACTAAGTCATAATATAAAGAGCGTAAATTGTTCCCTTATGGATTTATCGATATACGTATATTATAAAAGGGGAAGGATGTGGTATATGGAGATTAACGCCCGAAATGTTATGTATACTCTTGCGCTACGAGCGCACTCGGGCAGTTATATTCTGTACGACTAAGTATAAGCAGTGACTCTTGAACCGTATACAAGACTGCACATTCTTTAAAATCCAGCTGCTCCCACTCCCGCGCGGACACAACAACTATTAAAAATCTATATGGATGTAGTAATTGTCTGAACTAGAACTAAGTAAGTAAGACATTTTTTACCAGAATCGCAGCTGTTTGAAAATTAAGGTTCCATTTTTCCGGAAAATTGTCAGCTAAAACATGAGAGCGGGGCTAAAATATTTGAGCTATCGGTATCATTCTAGTTCAGACAATAGGGGAAAGTTCCCTCGAAATGTGTGCAAAATGCGAAGTCAATTGGTCCAATATTTTTTTTAGAAAAACGTGCGCCCGACGTGAAAAATGTCGTTTCGAGAAAAACGCGTTTAAAGTTTGCCATACGGCTTTTGAACTGATACGGCTGAACTTACAGTGGATAACAACTGATTTGAGTAACTTACTCAGCTATGCCAGGACCATACAGACCACCTTCCTCAGCTTAAAAAAATATAATATTGAGCTGAACTCGCTTCTCGTCTGGCGGTCCGCGCCTCTTCAGATGCGGTAGACGCCCGTCTGTTGGAGCCTTGTATACGCTCGTTGTCTCTAGATTCTGCGTATTGTTTTGCGTTGAGCCGATTTTGGATCCCAATACATCCATAATTTTAGGATTTGCTTGAATCCTTCATTAAAAATGACGACAGCCCAATAATAAGCAATATCTATGATGTCTTTGCCACAGTGCAAACGTTCTGAGGCAAACATCCAGATAGTTCAGTTGAAGCTTTTGTTGTTGTTTTGTGTAAAAGCTTCGCGACATCGCTCTAATAAATCGTTTGAAGTCAAGTCCTCATAAATGGGCCTGATGACCCCCAAACATTGCATCGCTCAGCGAAGGTTTATCATGTGTGAAACTATCCAATGTTCCGGCACCTTCGGCTCTATGCGATGTGCACTAGCTCTCGGGGCCTTCAGGGCAGCCTTCATGACGTGGATCACTATCAATCGATCGTTTATGGTCAAATGTGGCCCATATGGCTTTCTTTATCTTTGGTACTGAATCTGCATTTCTGCGTATTGCGAAGCCGTAATACGTAGTAAGTTCATTGATGACTTGATCTGTCAATTTTCCAGATCCTTTCCCACCGATGCCCTTGTTCTTTTTCTTCACATTACGTATTCTCGTCCCATGCGTTTTTGTACATGACCTACGAATTTTTTTCAACGATAAAGTCTTCATCTTATACCATAGCATCTATAAGAGGTGTGTAGGTTTTACTATCTCCTACATATTTTCTATAAGTGAATTGGAATTTTTCGTTTGATCGCACGAACATTTCCTTCACCGCATCCACTTCCGTTTTACTAGAAGAACGGTTAAGATTTATTGTGAATACATCATCGTAATTACTCTTCCAAGTTTCATATTCTACTGGGTCAGACTTACGTTTTCATACATTGCACGATTGGCAAAACATCAATTTCACTACTGTGTCAATGACTTTATTGGAGTATATTCCAATGAGCGTAGTGATGCCAAACAGCGAAGAGAAGCCTCTCTTTTTCCACGTTCCGTGCCCGGACATGGTCAATTCCAAGGGAGGATTACCTCACTTGGCGTTTTCTTTCTTCTCTTCCTCGGCTGCTTTTTTCGTTACGATGTCATACACGCCTTAACTCGTGTTACAGATATTTTCTGGACTTGCGTAATATGTATTTCGACTAAGTCCTTGACAAATATTCATTATGCCACAAAATAGAGCGATTCCTTTTATACCAATGCTTAAGAGTCGCATGGCAAAACTATTCAACGGTTTATTTCAAAAGCCTTATCAATCAGAGTACATAATTTTATATAATTTACACCACAATTTCACGTCACTGCTATTATGAAGCCTAATCCCCGAGGACTTGCTTTACTAAAATTTATCTCTTCTTTACACGCCTTACACATGACGAGTACACTGACAGCTGAGAAGACTGAAAAAAGTTGAGAATACTATAACTGTGTTCTCCGTTTATACAAAAGTCGTCGTCTCAGGTATCTTTATTTTTTTTTCGCTGACGTACTGGTATTCTCAGTATCAGCTCCGAAACAGTATCGATTTTTTTGAAATATTTTTATTGGTATCAGCTTACGTGCACGACCACCGCGCTTGCCTTTTCGATCCATTTTTGAAAAACGCACGTCTACTTCGTTCAGAGCTTGAAAGTATACTAACTATTTGTAAGAGTACCTTGGGTATTGGACTTCAAGGGATAGGGAAATCCCCCAAGCCAGTATACAATGGACACAACGGTCGAGGTACAGCGGGCGAAGGGATGACTACCTACCGCGCCCCAACGCACCGCAGCCTTTAAGTCTCTGTAACTATGGCAGTTGTACGAATTTGAAATTAACATTTTCGAGACACATTCTCAGAACCTCAAACTATATAGAATTTAAAAAAAATCGACCTTTTGAAGTTTCTAGACAGTAATACCCTTAAGCTCGTGTCTACGCAATTTAACGATGCCAAATGAGTAGATCAGGACCGGGCCAGCGAGTATATTGGTGGCAGTGATCTTGTGTTTTCCCGACAGATCTGATTTCTAGATCCGTCTGAGACGCCGTCTATACTCGCCGCAGAGGGCCCCTTGGAAACCCTCAGCATCTTGTACAGGTGCCGATACCAAGGTACAGGATCGATACCAAGGTACCCGTAAGACCCTCCGTCGTCCAGGTGTTTGAAGATGCGCCTGTCCACCAGACGAACATCATTCGCGACAGCCTCTGCTCTCTTTCTCTTCTCGTTCTCTTCTCTTTCTGAGATGAAGAACAGCGCACTGTCCACAGGGCTTGCAGGTCCACAGCGCCGGTAACCTTATCGTTTATCCCCGCTGCGACGGTACGCTATCCTTCTAGTACCGGATGAGGTCCTCCTTGAGTACCTCCGTCCATTCGAGGCGCCGATTTCGACATGTCGTCATTGCCGTGGATCCTGTCTGGTCGTCCCTCCCAAATGATCCTTGGTCCCCATCCAAGAGGAACCGGTTGTGGGGGGACTAACTAAGGAAACCGTGAGCAACTCGTACGAGAATAAAAAGAAAAAAAGAAACTGGATAGTGCAAGTGCCACCCAGTATTATAGGTAGTACTCTCAGGCGAGGATGTGTTTTCCTCGCCTGGAGTACATATAAGTTCGGGGAATTCGTAAACGAGACGAGATGTTTCAAGTGCCATGGATATGGACATTTGGCTAGAAGATGCAGAGAACCTAGTTATCGGCGTGCGAGGTGGTGAGCTTGGCACGTAGGTGGCTATTGCGAGGGAGCGCTCCATTGCGCTCCCCCGGGCGATGGGCACGCCAGCTTTCCTACGCCGGATTATTATTATTATTAATTATTGTGCAGCCTAGAAGTCTTTGCTCATCACTACCTTGGCTCACTTGCATGTATTAAAATTATCTTCTTTATGGTTTAAAATTTGAGTTTAAAGGTCACTTGGCCCCTGACCCTGTCGAGTCGGGGTTTCCGTCCCCGCCACGCAGAGGCGGAGGCCGGAAGTCCTCCGGACGCGAAGTCTACTTTCCAACGATTTATTCACTTTGTCATGGCTTTGGCAGTGCCATACACACTTCACGCACTAAAATAATGTCATGAAACGTCCTTCAAAAATGCGTAAAATAAAACACTGCGCCGGTTTTGGCGGCTCACGCAACGTCCAGCTACTTCGGGAAATACCGATTTGCCTAAAATATTGAGGGCACATCTTGCTCGGCACACTATGTTTGACTTCTTTTCTCTTAGATCGAACGCAGTTTGAGCAGTTCGGATTTTTTGGGTGTTCACACTGTCTCTCTTATGATATTTGGAACCACAGGGCTCACCGAGAATCTCTGGAGCACTACAGTTTCTGGCCAAATATCCATATCGATGGCACTTGAAACATCTCGTCACGTTTACAAATTCCATGAAGTTATATGTGCTCCAGGCGAGGAAAACACGTCCTCGTCGGAAAGTACTGTTCATAACCCTGGGTGGGACTTGCACTATCCAGTTTCTTATGTTTTTTTTTTAATTCTCGTACGGGTGTCTCACGGTTACCCACTCGGTCAGCGCAGTCTCCTCTTCGTTGGTATCTGGTCGCAGATTTTTCGTTATAAAGTCTCGCTTTATATCCCCAGCCTTCTGCTTTCGTTCCACATCGTAAACTACGATTCCCGGCTTAACCTTGACGGGGTCGGTCACTTTCAGTTTAACCGCATTAAAGTCCGTGTTTTTCAATGCGTCAACGTCCTCTTGGGACGTGACGTTTATACCAGGCTTTTTCTCTGGTTTGTCTGATTGAGTTGACCTTGAGCTTCTCGCTAAGCCCGGACAACCCCTTATGGAGATCTCACCAGGGCTCCTCGGTTTAACGAGAATTGTTCGATTTGCGAGGCCGAATTATGACCGCTCCGGTCACAAAACGCTCCAACGTGACTGGTCCGACTAATGGGGCCGGGGCCTTACCAGACGAGCAGTCTATTTCTTTTCCTCCTTTCCCTCCAGCTTCAATTTCAGTTCGGCCAGCTCTTTTTTCGGAAACTTCATCTTCAGTTTCATGGCCTGAATTTTGTGTCTTATCAGTACATTGATAGGATTGTTTCGAATCTTGAGCTCGTAGTTAGCGCGGCGGAACAGCATGCGTTGTACAGCTTGCTTCGTCATCTTGTTACTCTCCACGAACATAAACTTTTCCATAGCTTATCCAATTACATGCCTTCTTCTTCGCACCTCAAGTTCCGTTGGTTAATTATTATGTTGAGTTCTAGCTCGTCGGCTGTCTCTCTAGTATGCGTGGCGAAATCGCGTTCTCCGGCTGCGGAGCGAGTAACCTCGCACTTCTCAAAAATGCGAATCTATTATTTAAAAATATTTCTGAAATTATACGAGCCATCTCCGTCCCTTCTCTATCGGTGAAAGATTATAATATAGAGTGTAGAGAATCCCCGCGCTCTGAGGGCCCAATTCTGTTTGCGATTTTTTTTTAGAAACTGCTGTAAGGAGCTGGCGCCCAATAAGCTACGGTTACTATCAACTTACGGTCCGTATTTTCGTATAATAATGTTTCTCCTAGTGCGAATTGAGCCCTTTGCGTCCGCGTCCCACCCAAGCATACATTTTAGTTTGAAATTATTTGTTTCGCCAAATATTTGTTCGAAATTATTTGTTGGACCAAATTGTTTTATTTTTGTCCTTGTTGTCTTTCCTTTTGCATTCCTCTCTTTTCTATGGCAATAAAGCTGACGGGATAAATAGACACCTATAGTTTTAACGGCCAACGTGAAGCCCGAAAAAAATCATTTTTCGCCACATTTTTCGCCACTGTCGTAATATTTGAGTGTTTTTACCGTACTTTTCTGGGTATGATGTTCTCTTCAGATTTTCCTCTGACAATTAATGGAAAACACAATATACTTTCTGACCTACTACAGTAGGCTCCTACATTAAATGAGATACAATGTTAATAAACGTGGATTAATCGATGATGATGTTAATGGAACCTTAAAATGCTCATGTTAATTGTACCTAACACGTACATATTTTATTGAGCGTTCTTCGATACTTGTCGTGGACAAAAACCGAACAGGTGAATTGTTGTATTATTGTTTATGGTATCGCCACCACTTGGTGGGAGAACGATAAATATACAATTGTGCCTCACGTGGTTAGTCCATATTCAGCTCAAACAATGAGATAATGATAGGGCTAGCACCCTAGATATGTATCTACGTTTGTTGATATTATATATTAAGCTATAGTTGTGTAAGATATTCTAGCCACCGATGGTCAATAATTGATAATTGTTTTGTAGGAACCGTACTATCAATTAACGAGCGAACTGAGCCTCAACTATCAAGATGACCGTTACTCAAAATGACTGTGGAGGTCACGAGTATAAAAAGAAGCATTGGGGTCCTGAGCGGCATATTATCATCAATCGAGAACCGGGACATAGTTTGGGCTTGAGTATTGTTGGAGGCAATGTAAGTACTTGAAAAGAAAAGTCAGAATATTAATTTTTCAAGTAAACAGTAAAGCAATCTTCGAATAGTAATCTTATTGACAGTTATTTTGAAGCATTATTACGAAGACTGGTTGAAACACTTTGAGGTACATGTAAACAAAGAACATACGTAAGAGAACATTGTGAATAATTTCAGTTACGTGATCGCAAAAAAAATTAAGCACCTCCAATTACATGCATTTTACTGTGCCCATTACATCCTCACCAATCGGACTACGTCTATATTCTTGGCCTTTCTTTAGTATAGCATGTTGTCCACTAGTCAGTGCGGTTTGTTGTGGCGTTTTTGTGTAATATATATTGGCCGTTACTTTTGCAGGTTGACGTTTATAACGGTGTTTCGGGAAAGTATGAGAATATTTCTGGAATATTTGTAAAACACATCACGCCTGGCAGCCCAGCTGATAGTACAAAGAAACTTCAGGTGAGAATATCTCCGTTATAACAGAACGGTAGTATTTGTGTACTTCCGTTGAAATGTTACGCTCCATTTAAAATATTTGCAGTTTAAAAAAAAACGTTAATCAGATCGCCGATCTCACAGGACCCGATTGAATTCCATTAAACGCCTTTCAGGCCGGAGATCGAATAATCGAAGTGGATGGCATCAATTTAGGAAACAGTACTCATGAGCATGCTGTGGAATTGATACAGATCGCTGGAAACCAAGTACATCTTCTTGTCCAGACACTGGAATGTTTTGTGAGTGACGACCGGAACCGCTTTTTAACTTGCTCTTCAATTTATAATTTTATATACTAGTATATAAAAATGACGATGCAACCATTGAATAGCGAGGCATGCACTAAAAATGTATCGTTACAAAAGGCGACTTTGGTAAGGTCGATTCATTTTTCTGAAGTTTTCATAGTATTCGGGTGATGGGTCAAGTAATTTACGTCTTAAGGGGTCCTCTCCTTTTATACGCTAAAAAAGGCTATTCTCCTGATTTTTTTGGATAGGTTTATATTATAGATATCGATATAAAAGTTGTTACACTTACTAAATACACTTTCGAAATACATTTAAAAAAATGTATGTATTTATGTAACCCAAACAAACTTTAAACGTGTTTTGCTTGAAACAACCGTTTTCGACGGCTTGTTGATCAAATCTTTGAAACTACTGAACCGATCCTTATGAAATGTTAACCACATATTATTCACAACTATAGCTATAACGTATATGAAGAATTTTTTAATTTGAAAAATTTACTATTTTTTTGCCCGAATGGTGAAAAAACACGATTTTTTGTTCTTTTTTAGAAAAATGTCCGTCATTTTCTTATTTTTGCATATATCAAAAATCGTAGGATGTGCCTATCGCCATTAACATACTGCATCTGAAACCGCTTAATTTTTTGTTTCGGATTATCGATCTCCGAAATTTCATCAACAGCGCAGACCTACAATTTTTTTACGACATTTTTTAAACGATTATACCATTTTCTTCTATAAATAGTGACTTAAATATATTTTTTTTTTCAAATCAGTTTCGAAAGTGTATTTATTAAGTGTAAAAACTTTTATATCAATATCTATAATAATGAAAATCTATCAAAAAATAGTTTTTTTTTAGCATAATAGACCATTATGAAGAGGCATCGCATTTTTTTAAACTTTTGCGCGGCCATTTCAGGCCGGCTGAGGTGCGCTTTTTGAATGATTTTTCAAGCCCTCTTTGAAACAAAATATAGCGCCCAAAAGGAAGAAATTAATTCCGGAAAAAAAAATTTCAAGAAATAAAAATGCCATTCCGCCCTTACGGAAGCAAAGTCGACTTGATTCCAAATATGGAGGCTCTGGTTAAAAGTCTTTTAAACGAATGGTACCATGGAGGAAAACAACATTAAAAAATCAATATCGAACGATAAATCAAACTTAACTATGAGGAACGGCGAAACTGGGTTAGCCGGGAATGGAGTAGGCGTTGGAGCTTCCGCTGCTATCTTCTTGTCGCGGCTGTCATGAGGTCGCGAAAGTCACCGAGACATGTCAAGCCATAGCTGCCGTTCCGATGACAGGCGTTCGAGTGTGCGAGTGTAACGTGGAAGATGAACCGCGAGAAAAACGGGCTTCGCTTATTGGTAGGTCTCGCGGAATCGGCGAAGAAACAATACCAAATCACAGAAACGCATTTTTGTGTGGGAGAAAGCTCTTTAGCTAGATCTTCATGATCGACAACATTATGTAACAGGTTCACGTAGGAAAAGAGTAAGCGCAAATCTTATTTTGAATCGAACTAGAGATTTTTTGCGAGATAGGGTCAATTTATTGACGTCTGCGGTGGCAGATTAAACTTTGACTAAAACTCGACTTCAAGAAACCGCATTTAAGGGCCAAAATTAATAACAATACAGCATTTGCGTTTTATCGAGGAACGGGTTCAAAGAGTTTATGAACATATGAAATAGATCAATCTACTCTTTTCAGATACAAAAAAGGGATTTAACTTTGCCTCGACTCCGGAACCTCATTCAAGATGTCTTATTGTTGTATCTATGAACGTTGCAACATAAGAAATAACGATCTTTTGATCGAGGCAACGCTTGCTACGCTATATTAGCGGTTTATCGTACCCCACCCCCACATTCTTAATAAATGAACGTACTTTTGCCGAAATGACAAAAGTATAGAGGCACGTAGACACACGTCGTGACGAAGAATCGGACAATGTTCATTTGAGGACATGTTGCGCTAAATAGAGTCAACAATGGAAAGTACCAAGGGGGCATACGCAAATTACGTAACGCAATTGGGGGGGGGGGGGGGGGGGGGTCCGGACAGGCGTTACGGTCTACGTACGTGGATGGAGGGGTGGGTCAGGGTTTGCGTTACGTAACGATTTTAGAACTGCCAGAAATAGCAAAATTTCTGCGTGTTCAAGTTTTGAATTGAAAACTCGCGCGCAATTTTACCGCGGAAAGTTGATGCTGTGCAAGGACTTGCACAGTAGCTTTTTCCCTTGCCCACTTTCCGCAAGCAAAATTTCAACAACAAAAAACTTGTTTTTTTTTATAATTTTTGAATATTGAGACTTGTTTCGGAAACTCCAACCACGATTTCCTAATTCCGGGAGACCCCGCTAGAGGTCGACGTCTCTCGGCCGGTCGCGCGCTTGACTCGTACAGTGTCAGGGCGCAGGGAGTTTTCCCCCTCATTTCCAACGTTATATTATATCATTTTCCCTTCTTTTCTTTCTATTCGTCTTCAAGTCTCTTCGGTGATCGGTTCAACTTCGGGCTCCTCCCCCCTTCGTGTCGCGAACGGCATTAACGCGATTTACGCCCGCATTAACAAGTCACGGCCATAGTCTCCTCGGTACCCTTCGGTTAAACGGCATTAACGCGATTTACGCCCGCGTTAACTAGTCCCGGCAACGGTTACCTCGGTACACTTCCTCAACTATTTTCCTTACACTTACAATTAGATGTAATTAAATAAACCAATATATGTTATATTAACGCGAGTGCCCTTCGTCTCTTCATTTTCCGGCGCGTTCCCAACGTTTCAAGAATATTCCCACAATTTTCCCACCCGTTCACTTCCAACCAGAATCCGAGAATTTACCCAAAACTAAACATGGTCCTTCGAGCTGGATTCAAGTGAACGAAGTGGAAAAAGGTGAGATATTCGCTGAAAACGGCAGGGAAATCAGTCTTTTCTATACCAGTGCGCGAGAAAAAAGGTAATTTTCGTCGCGACCACGTGCTACACGACGGCCGCGAATTCTCGCCGTCCTCCTCGCAAGACGAGCTCGAGCGACGCCTCGCTCTCTCTCTCTCTCTCTCTCTCTCTCTCCTCTCTCTCTCTCTCTCTCTCTCTCTCTCTCTCTCTCTCTCTCTCTCTCTCTCTCTCTCTCTCGCACGCGCACCGCGCCCAATACATCGCGCTCTCTCGCTTTCGGGCGTGCCGGGAAACGGACTCCATACACGCGCGCATGCGTGCTTCGGCATGTGTCTGGTCTAACGGACGCTTCACGTGCCGGTCAACCGACCGATCTCGTCTCTTCTTCCGACCACGTTTTCGCGACATCGTGCGCTCTCGTGCAAGAGACCCTCTAGCAAAAGTTTCCCTTCGTTTCTGTGACGCTTCACGCCACGCGCAGTAAAACCTTCGTCCGTGTCGATCGGCGACACGATAGTTCGACATTCGGGAGCTCTTTTTTTCGTTCTGGATGCTTCGTGCTACGATCTCGCGACTTCTGTCGATTTCGGACGCCTCGAAACATATCGGTCGGATTTCGCGAGTGATTGGATCTTTCGTGAGACATTTTCGCAAGTTCGTCGACTTGGACGCTTCGTGCTTCTCATTCGTACTTTTTCTCGAGTTTCGGGTTTTCTTTGCATTGGACGCTTCTCGCCATCAATCGCGTGTGCTACGATCGTCGACGCATCGCGCCATCTCTTTCGTCTTTGGCGAGTTTTTGGGTTTTTCGGCGTGGACGCTTCGCGCCATTTCTCGCGTGTGCTTCGATCGTCGTTTTGGACGCTTCGTGCATCTCGTTCGGACCTTTTCTCGAGTTTTCGGGTTTTCGGCATTGGACGCTTCGCGCCATTTTTCTTGCGTCTGCTACGAACGTCGAAGTCTCGCGCTATCTTTTCGTCTTTCGCGAAAAAACGTAATTTTCATTTCGGACGCTTCGCGCCTTTTTTCGCATGTGCTACAATCGTCGACGCATCGCGCCCGCCTTTTCGTCTGTCGCGAGTTTTCTCGTGTTTTTCGTTTTGGACTCTTCGTGCATCTCGTTCGGACTTTCTCGAGTTTTCGGGTTTTCGGCACTGGACGCTTCGCGCCATTTTTTCTCGCGTGTGCTACGAACGTTGAAGTCTCGCGCCATCTTTCGTCTTTCGCGATTTTTCGTGATTTTCGTTTTGGACGTTTCGTGCTTTTCGTTCGGACTTTTTCTCGAGTTTTTCGGGTTTTCGGTTCTGGACGCTGCACGATAATTAGAACGATTTCGTGTATCAAACGGTGACACCTCGACAATGACGAGCAACACCGCCAAAATGGAACGTCGCATTCCGGCCTCGTCACCACTTTTCAGTGCATCTCGAGCCTTGCTGAGAAGACGAGGAACGCGACCCATCAAAACACCAACAGTTCGGCGCAATGGGACCATCTTCAAGGACTTCCTCTGGCAGACCCGAACTTTCTGAAACCGGGACCAATCGACGTCATCATCGGAGCTGACGCGTACGGTCTTCTGGTTGAGTCAGACGTTGTTAAGGGCCGTGCCATCGATCCCATTGCTCAGCGCACGCTTCTCTGATGGATCGTACTCGGTCCTGTCAGTGGCTCCACCTCAAATTCGGTTCGTATCCAACATGACTCCATTGAAGACGAGGTCACTTTTTACTGTCGAAGTTTTGGGAGCAAGAGGAAATTCCTCCGGACTCGGCCCCTACAACCGACCCGGACGTATCCGCTTGCGAACAACATTTCAAGGACACTCATACGAGAGACGCTACGGGCCGATATATAGTACGGCTCCCCTTTAAGAAGCCTTCTTCGTTAGTCGAAGATTCATACGCTGGTGCAAAACGCTTCCATCTCCAACTTCTACGGCGACTCTCGACAAATGAGTCGTATCGCGGTCTCTACAACACCTTCCTCCAAGAATACGAGAACCTGTCTCACATGGCTCGTGCCCCAACGGCGGCGTCTTCGAGACCACGGTTTTTTCTTCCACATCACGGTGTTTTTCGGGCCCATAGCGCCACTACGAAACTTCGGGTCGTCTTCAATGGTTCCTTCAAACCATCGAACGGTGTGTCGATCAACGACATTCTTCACACCGGGGCCAAACTTCAACAAGATACCTCGGACGTCCTGCTCTGGATCAGACGTCATCGGTTCATTTTCGCCACCGATGTCGCGAAAATGTTCCGGCAGATCGCAGTCCATCCGGACGACTGGGACCTTCGGCAAATCCTATGGGTGGACCAGAAGGATCGAGTCGTCCCATATCATCTGACAACAGTCACTCACGGCCTCACTTGTGCTCCCTTTCTCGCCATCCGGGTCATGCTTCAATTGGTCGAGGATGAGGGGCACGACTTCCCAGTGGCGATTTCATCTTTGACGAACGGCCGATACGTTAATGATATCTTCGGCGGTGCCGACACGATTCACGAACTTCAGGCAACGGCACAACAACTTCAGGGAATCTATCAGCGCGGATGCTTTCCACTTCAAAAATGGTCAGCTAACTCAACGGAAGCCCTTCGGAATGTTACCTTGGAGTCCCAATCGCATGCGGTTGTGATTCAATCGGAAGTTCCCATCGTCAAACTTCTGGGCCTCGTATGGAATCCATACGAGGACAATTTCAGATCCCTTCTTCAGCTCTCTTTCAACCGGGATATCGCGAAAAGGACCGTTCTATCGGAAACGGCATCCTTGTTTGATCCCTTGGGTTTCATCTCGCCAGTCATTATCATCGCGAAGGTCTTCCTCCAAGAGCTGTGGCTGGCAAAACTTCACTGGGACGACGGGCTCCCAATTCGACTTCAGGAAAAATGGCTACGCTTCCGAGAGAGTCTGAGCGACTTGTCGCTCATTCATCTCCCGCGTCGGCTTCACCTTTCGCCTTCTTCGACTGTCGAGCTACATGAATTCTCGGACGCCTCCCAACTCGCCATGTCAGCCTGATCTACCTCCGAACAACGTCAGTCGACGGGGTCACAACGGTCACCCTCGTCTGCTCGAAGACGAAGGTAGCCCCCCTCAAACGACCCACAAAACATCCACCAATATTGCCCCGGACCTCTCAGCTCACTTCATTGATCATCGTTGATTCACACTTTCGAACGCTTCCCGGTGGTACCCAATCCACGTTAAGCTTCCTCCGTCGATCGTACTGGATTCCGGGTGGTCGGGCTCCAACTCGATCGTACATCCTTCGGGGCACCACGTGTGCCAGATTTCGAGGACTTCAAGCGCAGCAACTCATGGGTCAACTTCCGCCGGCGCGCGTCACACCTTCACGAGCCTTTCTCCACACCGGCATTGACTACGCGGGGCCCTTAACTGTCAAGACCTGGCGTGGACGAGGAACAAAAACGTACAAGGCTTATCTTGCCGTTTTTGTTTGCTTTTGGTGTGATGACAGGGTTTTGTTTCGACGTCTATTGTCGAAGTTTTTTGATTCGCCACGTTCGGGCTCTGGATTAGCGTAGTTGTCACACAATCTACGATTGAAATAGAAGGATTACGAGGAATTGGACTGGAATTTGAGATTGTCATGCAATCTGATTTTAGATTAGAATGATCGCGAAAAATTGGGTTCGCATCGCGAGGAACTGGATTGGATTCGCAGATTGTCGTGCAATCTCATTTTGTTTTTTATTTGGTTTGATTTTCCACGATGTCGAATTCCTGTAGTTTCATGACCGGCACAATCAGTCTTACGGCGTCATTTGTGGGATTGGAAACCTTCAAATGGGCCTTTCCGTCGATGTTTGATACCAGGTACTCGCCGGCGTAAATATCCTTACGGATTTTTAAAGGCGGGACATACCCTTCCTTTAACGTGCGGTTTTCGACTCTCATGTGGAAAGAGGTTTCGAATGCGCGGGGATTTCTACTACCTCGTCGGGTTTGTTTGTTCGTTCGAACGACCCTGCCTTGCGAAGGGCATTTATCGGCTGTGTGCCCTGAGTTTTTACACAATTGACAGGTTGTGACGCGGGAATTCTGATCGGTGTAACACCTGTCGGCGGTGTGGCCAAGTTTCTTGTAAAGTTGGCAGATGACCGAGCCTTGCTCGTTTGGTTTGTTCCTGCACTCGTTAGAACTGTGGCCTTGACTTGTGCAAATTTGACATGTAAGAATTGCGAATCGGCAAGCTTCGGTCGGATGATTATTCTCTTTGCAACTGTTACAGATCTTGACTGACTTGATCGGAACGGGTTTAATGGAGGGCGAGTGCAACTGTTTTCGCGGCGCGATTTCACGTTCAATTTGTATAGCGCGGTCGATCGCGACGTCGACGTTAGCACACGGAGGGAGTCGTTCTTCAATTTCCCCCGTTAAACCACGTTTAAAGCACGTCAAGAAGCAGTCGTCTACTGTTATTCTGAATACGGGGACGTCCGCCCCATCACTCGATAGGTTTCGCGCCTCGATTATTTCCCTTGCCCTTTTCCTGATTTTTGCGGAAAAATCTAGCAGACTTTCGTTGGCCGTTTGAAAAATATTATCGAGTTCTCCCAATAATTGCATTTCGGATTCATTTGGTGTACATATTTTTTTAAGGAATTTGTTTAGTGCTTTCATCGTTTCGAATGTGGTCCCGTTGATTGCTTCTCTAGGTTGATTTTTCAATTTGTTTCTAATTAATTTTGCTAAATATTTGTTGGCTTCGGGAGGGAGCATATCTTTTGCATCCTCGCACCTGGTTATGAATTCTGATAAAGGGATATTTTGTCCGTCGAATTCAGGGACGCAGATTATGGCGTCTCTTAGGGCTGTTAACTGGTTTGTTCCTAACGTCGTTATTTCTTTCGTGGGTTTGTTTTCGATTTTTGAGGATTTTTGTAACTTCTGTATTGATTGTTTAGGAGGTTCCAAACCAGATAGCAAATCGGATGTATCAATTTCCGAATTACTCATGGACATTGGGTTAATTAGCACATTCCCTTTTTAATATCCCGGACGAGCCCCCAAAATTAATATGTTACATCCGAAAGGGACGCGAGCATAATATTTTTATTTCCCTCTTTGTTGCCTACGCCTAGCGCAATAGCACGGGATAAGGGGAAAAGAGGTAGTGCATGGGAAATAATAGAACCAAGGAATTGACGTGATATTTCGGCATTGAGGAATAATTCGACAAGCTCATATAAATTTAACCGACGCTTTATTTCAAATGAATAGACAGATTTGAATGTGAATTAATAATAACAAAAGAGTAAAGGAATAAAACAGAAAAATAATAGGATGATGTGGTTCGCTTGTATTTGTCGGTGCGCGTAGCTCTGTGTCTGTTCGCTCGTTAAGATATCGGTAGACGTAGGTACGTATATTTATATATATGGACGGCGAAAGCCACTTAAAGTTGTGTACGATCTTAGAGCGCGAGAAACGGATTTGACTTTTCTACGCGGACTGTGGGTCGAACTTATACGTTTAATCAATTTGAAAGAAGGACTTGCAAAAATATTGTTGGTACGTTGATCGAAATTAAAACGTAATAGAGGAACTTGATTCGAAGTTGGCTGAGCGAAGGTTGAGCTCTGAATTCGATGAAGATTGTCGGGAGACTGTGATTGAGACTCGATAGAAGAACTTGATTTGATGGTGGTTGACGAGAGACTGCGAATGAGACTCGATAGAAGAACTTGGTTCGATGGTAGTTGACGGGAGACTGGGATTGAGACTCGAAAGAAGAACTTGATTTGATGGTGGTTGACGGGAGACTCGGATTGAGACTCGGTAGAAGAACTTGATTTGATGGTGGTTGACGGGAGACTGGGATTGAGACTCGATAGAAGACCTTGCTTTGATGGTAGTTGACAGGACACCTTGTCCCGCGTTTCGGCGAAAAAGCGCATGGGATATAGAGTTCGATATGGGAGATCTAAGCATTCACGTGGTTTATGTTATATCAATTTATGGCTATGGTGACTTCTCATATCGAGAGGTTTATATATCGTACTACGCTGCGAGACCGGATGTCTTATTTTTTAGTCAGAGTTATAAATTCGCCGGAGCCATCTAGGCTATGTTATGATGAAATGATCTAGGGTTGAGGCTTCTCTTGGTCACCATGCGGATGGGCCGACGGAGGATTTTTTGAGTCTGTTGATCGCGCTGATGGTTGGGTTTGCGCTCGACAGCTGTTCTTGGAATATGCGCCTGAGATCGTTCTTGTTGACAGCAAATGGGATAGGAAAAGTCGATGACTGACGGTGCTGCTGTCGTGCATATATCGCTGTGGGTTGAATATGTTCGCGAAAAGTACGCACGTTCCTTTTCACGCTGTTATGCGTCTTATTCTTCAGGGTGTCTATCGACCTGAGAAGTCATGAAAAATCTTAAAGGTCATGAAATTACACTCGACTCTGAAAAAGTCATGAAATGTCATGAAAAATTACTAGTCTACCTGAATTATTATGCCCTACTAAATTATCGTTGAGTCTATATTCAATATGAACTAACTTTGTGGTACTTGTCGATAGAGAAACGAATATCGAATCGATATAAAATAAAATAGAAGAAAGTAAAAGAAAACGATGCGTTATCTCAACATATATTAGTTTTTCTTTGTTATTCGTGTAAAGCGACTAGATGATTGTATTCAAAGTTCCTAAATGTATGTAATATTTTTCTATAAGGTCCCAAAATATATTTTATTTACAGCAATCTTGAAATTATGTTTGTCTCACATTTTTTGCTACATATGGAATTGTACAGTTTGGTGACTTTTCGTTCATTCCGTATACTTTTTATTGGCATTCAACACACATCTGTTTGAAAGAGCAAAATAAAAAATAAAAACTTAGAAAATCGGTCGCACTGTAGAATCATTAAGTATACTTCTATGCCAGAAAGTCATACTAAGAGTCATGAAAAAATCCCCATTTCTTGCCTTAAAATCCTTAAATGTCATGCAATTTCAGTTCTAGTTAAAATTAGACACCCTGTTCTTAGATTTATACATGTATAATAATAACCTTATAACAGCAAGTGAGGATATTGGGATTAACCGAGAGAAGGCACATTCGCTAGGAATGTGCCTTTTGTGCATTCGCTAGGAATAACACTGCTTGAATACTAAAAAGGGCCTTGAAAATAGAAATAAAGAAACAAAATAGAAGAATGGCTACGGATAATGATAGCTACATTTGTATAGATATCGATAAATTCTCGAGTTTTTATTTACAGATAATCTTCTATAAATATATCGATGGAACAATGAAGAAGATTTTTTTCCTCATCCAATGAAGGCATATGTCTCGGTTAATATTAAAGATTTTTCATGAAAGTTTGTATAAAACTACTAGTTGAATATATACTTCATAAAATGAGTATAAACCCGATCCTTTCATAATTAGTTACGTCTATGAAACAAATTGCAATTATTGACGACAAAGCACCCATTACGTAACGGAAAAGAGGGGGGGGGGGGGTTCCGGCCGGGCGCTATGGTCCCGTTACGTGGGGGGAATAAAAACTGGGAAATTTGGCGTTACGTAATTTGTGTACGCCCACCAAGACGAAACAGGCCTTGGTTGGCTCTTGGAACGGTTCGTCGCGAGGTGCGACAGACGCTTTGTAAATATCATTATAAGTTAAGACCAACCCAGTTAAGTAATTAAATTCGTGCTTTAACGAATTTCGGAGTTCCAACTTTTAGATTGGCAACGATCCCTGCATCATCATCCCGGATTCCCGAATCTGGGATACAGCATTGGTGTTAGCGGTGGGATCTTTTAACAAAACAATCGTTAACACCGTGTGAATACGGTCAAGTAAAAAACTCAAGCATCAAAGGCGAGAGTAACAGTCATCCCGATCAAATCGGTAGAGGAATTGAAGAGGAAAGGCTTCAGCCATCCAGAGCCGATACCAGACAATCCGGATCCCGAGGATCAACGGAAGAAGGACTCAACAATCCAAAGACTGCAACAGAAGGCAGACTTCACTCTTGGAGGAGCCAGTACGAGACGATCAACGAACCATCGCTCAGGATGCTTCATGTAAACATCTATCTGTAATCGACGGACCATTAAAAGAATTTAAAACCCTCCAAAACTAGAGAAAGCGTGTACGTCGGACGAAAACAGAGCGGTACAGTATCGATTGCCCGGTAGAAACTAATGATCGCGATCATTAGATTCATTCTTCAACACCTTAACCTACAACATAGAACGTGATACAAGCAGAAAGCGTCGTATGGAAAACCAGAGTATTACATCACCAAGATTTTGCATGATCAAATAACCAACGAACAACCATGGCTGAACATGAAGATCACATGACAATGAAGGAAGCTCGTATGAGCATCCCCATTTTTTATGCGTCAAAACCAGAAGCCGTAACCGATTTTATTCGCGCAATAAAATACGCGTCGTCGCGAGCCCGTGCTAAAAATGATGATTTATTACAGGCGGTATTACACCTCAAGTTACATAGCAAAGCCGCAGCAGACCTCTGCTATAGAGGCATTAATGCATTCCCTGATCTGCTGGCGGAGCTCACAATGTTAACGAGGCAAAACAAACAGTTCCCGCATTACAAATCGAATTTAATTCGTGTAGGCAAAAACCTGACGAGACGGTACAAGCTTACGTAAAGAGAGTCAAATCCATTATGATGGATTTAATGACGGGTTGTACGCCAATGGCAAAATCAGAGGCAGCCCGATGGGGTATAGCGGGGTTAATTAGGCATTTTACCCTAAACAATTTCGCACACGGTCTCCGCAAGGTTTTACTATTCAGCCGGTGTTACCGTCTAGAAGCTTGTATTTTAAGTAATATTTAGGAATTAATTTCGCGAAAACTATCAAACCTACAGTGTCAGGAGTATATTCGCATATTAAGACATGTTTTAACTAGCGACACAATTGTTTATGTAATACTTCATTGAAATCTATAAAGGTTATGTGTTGTTATGCAGGTCGTGGTGTGAGACGCTCGTCCAATCGGGCGCATGGGTTGCGGCGATCCTAGTCGTCTGAAACGGAAGGTCAATTTTAAAAAAAATCTATACGAATTTAGTTGTCGTCTGAACTAGAACTAAGTAGGAAATTTTTCATCGGAATCGCAGCTGTTTAAAAATTAAGGTTCCATTTTCCCGGAAAATTTTCAACTAAAACATGAGAGTGGGGCTGAAATATTTAAGCTATCGGTATTGATCACACACGTCCTTCGATAAACGTGGGATCGTATATTTAATATTATTTTTGCGCCGATTCAAACACGGGAATAATTCTGGAGAATAAGGGAAACTTGGGTCGCGCCGACAACGAAGAAACACTGGAATAATCGTTACGTTTTACTAAAATGTTTATTAAGTGTCTACGCGTGGATCACACGGCGGACGAAGACGCGGGTTACGCGAGGTTTGAAATTAAGCGCAACTGGAATTATTGAAATTTCGTATAGAGGACGAAAAACGAGATCGAGAAGCGCAAGATTATCTTTGCTATTCGACGCTCGGAGGATTACGGAATTTTCGGCAAGAACGCGCGTATTACCTGGTCCGAGGATCGCGAAGGCTGAAGGGTAATTCGGGAGTCCAAAATCGCTCTTGTTTTTGCGCACGTACGTCATAATCCGGCGCGAAGAGCCGGGACTACCATCGCGCATAGCAACAGGCATTTGTAAACACTTTAAATTTAATATTCGAGAATACGCTAAATTGATAGAAATTTGAATATACCGCGCGCCTCGTTCCGAATGGAACGAAATGCTGGAAGGTTCTCGTAGCGCTTGCCGTGTGATCTTTTCGCAAGTACAATTTTAGACCCGACATGAATTGCGAGAACTTACTAACTAACAAAGAATTTAACATGAGAAACCCGACAGTAAATCTAGAACTTAAAATCTAGAAAAAAAAAACAAATTAAGGCTCCGGTGCGCTTAGAGCTGAATCGCAAGGAAGGGGACACACTTTCGTAATGGGGCGCTTTAAAATCGTTTTCGCAGTACGTAGCGTTACGACGCGAACTAGACCATCGGGACCTGGGTGCGTATCGAGTACGCGAGCTAATTCCCATCGGGACGACGGGAGTAATTCGTTTTTGAGGAGTACGAGCGCTACGATTTTTAGGGACGGCGAAGACGTGCGCCATTTTGCCCGCTGTTGCAGCGTGCACAAATAATCTTGCCTCCAAGCTTTCCAGACATGCTCGTGCATAGCCTGTACCTTTTGCCAACGGGAAAGCTGGTTTTCCTTTAAGTCGAGCAACGAGGGCTCGGGGTTGCTGAGTAAAGGGCGACTGATTAAAAAATGTCCGGGAGTGAGTGCGTCGAAACTCTCCGGATCATCGCGAAGCGGTGACACGGGGCGTGAATTAAGACACGCTTCGATTTTGCATAATAGCGTTGACAGCTCAAGCTGAGACAACGTATCAGCGCCGACAACGCGCTTCAAATGATGCTTTAACCTTTTCACTCCAGCTTCCCACAGTCCGCCGAAGTGAGGCGCAGAGGCCGGAATAAAATGCCAACGGATTCCATCCATCATGAGGTTATCACGTAAGGCAGAATTCTTGAGGGCGGCCACGAACGTTCGGCGCAATTCGTTATCAGCGCCTTGAAAATTCGTTCCGTTGTCGCTGTAAACGTCGATCGGTCGACCACGTCTACTTATGAATCGTTGAAAAGCGGCAAGGAAACCGGAAGTCGCATAGTCATCGACGTATTCGAGGTGAACGGCGCGTGTTGCGAGGCAAACGAAGTGTGCCACGTAATATTTTCGCGCCTTTTGGCCTCGTCCTACATCCGGGATGATCTGGAATGCACCGGCATAGTCCACGCCACAATGTGAGAACGGAGGCGACGGATTGTCTCGGGGAGAGGGAAGGTCTCCCATGAGTTGACTGGCAGTAACAGCGCGTTCGCGGACGCACGTTATATACCTATTGATCCGAGCTTTAACGAGGGATCTCGCGCCGAGAATCCAATAATTTTGGCGAAGGAGTCGCAACGTGAGCTGACTGCCTCCGTGCAATGAGCGTAAATGCGTTTGATCGATGATTAAATCACTTATGTGATGCCGCGGTAGAATGCGTGGCATAAGAAAGGAACGAGTGACGCAACCGCCCGCCAAGACGCAGCTGATCGTTCCCGTCGAGAAACGGATTAAGCGGCTTGAGGGGGCTTGAGCGCGGCAGTGCCGTATTTGACTGCAGCGCTTGAATTTCCGCCTTGAAGAATGCGTGTTGAACGCGGCAGACCCAAAAGTCGCGTGCTTCGTTTAAGTTCTCAACTAGTTGAGTAGTTGAAGCTGCGGATTGGTCGAGTTTGCGAGTTCGGTATTTTCGTAGCCAGTGGAAAAGAATAAGCGTAACTCGAAGCAGTTTTCCCCAGCTTGAAAAGTGGGAGGGAAAGTCCCACTCCTCCGTATCTTGTACGATGTGAGTCGTCGCTGAGAAGCGTTGTTCTTGGAGAACGATTTGTAGATCGACTGAGTCGTCCGAGGTCGCGCAAGGTCGTGCATTCGGCCAAAACGCGGAATTCTGGCGAAACCAAGATGGGCCTGACCACCAGAGCGGGTGTTGCAGAAATTCATCAACGGAAATTCCCCGAGATGCGCAATCCGCGGGATTATCGCGTGTAGGGACATGATGCCGCTTAATCTCGGGCATTTTAGTTTGGATCTCGGAGACCCGATTTGCGACGTAAGGCTTCCAGCGGGAAGGGTGCTGGGTGAGCCACGCGAGTGCGACGGTTGAGTCGGTCCAACCATGCACGGGAATTGATTCGAATTTTAATTGTCGTTTGACGAATTCAATCAGTCGAACAAGCAATACGACTCCATTCAGTTCGAGTCGCGGAATGGAGACTGTCTGAAGTGGAGCGACTTTAGATTTGGCCGCTAATAGTGAAACGGATATGTCGGAGGGAGAGTTCAAGACTCGTACATACACGACCGCGGAGAACGCACGTTGTGACGCGTCCGCGAAACCGTGGAGCTCGAAAGCACAATGTTCTTGCGCAGTGGTGCTGATCCAGCGAGGAATGCGTAAGGTTGATAATTTAGGCAGATCATGCCGATAAGAATTCCACCTTTCCAGGAGCGATGGAGGAACTGCGGCGTCCCAATCAATTTTTGCGTGCCATAAGTCTTGCATGAGTATTTTGGCGTTAATAATGACTGGTGAAGCCCAACCGAGTGGGTCGAACAAACGTGCAATCAGCGAAAGCATCGAGCGCTTAGTACTGCGCGTTTCTGGAATTTCTGCGATTTGAAAGCTAAACGCGTCTTCTTTGGGCAGCCACGTGATGCCGAGAACTTTTAATACGGCCGAGTCGTCGTTTGATAGGTCGATCGCGAGGTCGTGACCTACCACAGGAATGTCCGCTAATAATTCAATATCGTTCGCGGACCATTTGCGTAGATTAAACCCACCGCGTTTTAGCAGTGACACGAGTTGCGTGCGGATTGTTCGAGCGCTTTCGAGATCATCGGCGCCGAATAAAACGTCGTCTACGTAAGTCGAATTGCGGATTACGTCGACGGCAGTGGGAAACGCGCTGCCCTCGTGCAGTAGTACGCGGTTGGCTAGATATGGCGCACTCGCGGTACCATACGTTACGGTTAACATACGATATTTCTGTACTGGACCGTCGGGTTCTGGTCGAAAGACAATGCGTTGATAATCGGTGTCGTCACGGTGAACGAGGATTTCGCGGAACATTTTCTCAATATCCGCGATATAAACGAAACGGTGTCGCCGCCAGCTTGATAGGACGCCGCCGATTTCGCGCTGTAGTTTGGGGCCGATGTGCAGATGGTCATTCAAAGACATGCCGTTCGAGGTGACGCTAGACGCGTTAAAGACCACGCGGGGTCGCGTAGTGGAGCTGCTATCACGGATAACAGGATGATGCGGAATGTAAACTGGGTTAAGGATCGCGTCAGGATCGCGTCAGGTTCGCGGACCTTTTCCATATGTCCCAGCGATTCATATTCTTTTAAGAAACCGGAGTATTCGCTTACAAGCTCCGGTTTTTTCTTGAGACGCGTTTCGTGATGCGCGTATCGGGTAAGCGCGATCTGGAAACTGTTACCCAGATCGGGAACGGAATTAACGCAGAAAGGCAATCGTAAAACGTAGCGACCGGAGGAATCGCGGGAATGCGTTTTAATGAAATGGTTATCGCATTCCTCCTCCTTGGGCGTAAGAAATTGTTTTGCGGGAATTTCTTCAATTTCCCAAAACCGTCGGATTGACGCGTCGTCGTCGGTGACGAGTGCGCAATGTGTCGCAGACTTTATCAACGCGGGCGTAACGCGCGTTGTATCCGTGGGACCAGAGATTAACCATCCCAAAGTAGTGAGTTATGCCGTCGGTGACCCAATCGGACCTTTTCGAAGAGATTCGAGCAGGATGTAGCCGTAAAGATCGGCTCCGATTAAAGCGTTTATTGGTTCCTTGCTGGAAGGATCGGGATCGGCGAGAGCTAATCCTTTGAGGTGCGGCCAAGAGCCTACTTGACGCGAGAGCCGCGCAGCATACGAAGTTATTTTTTAATATACGTAAGCGACCATAGGTAAACGAGTGCCTGGGTCGTTACACGACTCGAGAGTGAGGTGTACTCGAGAAGTCGCACGTCCGGAAAATGCGTCTCCGAACGACGTGACGTTGAGATTCGCGCGATGATGCGAAGTACGTAATTTTTTAGCGATTGCTTCAGAAATGCAGCTATGTGTCGACTCTTGATCGAGTAAGGCTCGCACTTTCACGACGCGCTTTTCTGGAGTGCGTAATTTGATCCAAGCGGTCGCGAGTAAGACAGAGTTCGGAAACTCGTGCGTCGTGTTAATCATTGCGTTTTGAGCAGGGATTTCCTTCTGTGCGGAATGAGGATTGGGGACCGGAGAAGACGCGGTGTTTGGCGGAAGTAAATTGACGTCAGCAGCGCCGGTCGTTGCTTCGGCAGCAGTTTCGCTAGTCGAAGGAGTCGTCGATTCCTGACGAGGAACGGACACGCGGTGTATGCTAGTGTGATGTAACCTTTGACATTTGCTACAGCGATTTGGCGACTGGCATTGATTCGGATAATGGCCAGGCTTTAAACAATTGAGACAGACGCGAACGCGTTTAGCGGTCGCGAAGCGATCGTCGAGCGATTTTTTGAGCCACGTGGGGCAAGACGCAAGCAAATGATTTCCCGAACAGTCCGGGCACTTTTTTAAAGTAGTGTTGTGTACGTTCGCTTTGGCATTCGATTTATTGGGGGGCGGATTTGCGCCGGACGCGTTATGCGAGTTCCCGACTTGAACTGGCGCAATACCTCGAATTCTTTCAGTTAAAAAGTTTTTCAAATATTGAAACCATAGAAAATCGTTTGACGCGCCTAGACTCAAATTCCAGACGGTACGCGTACGTGTACTGAGTTTTTGCGCAACCAAATAAACTAATAAATCGTCCCAGTATTCGACAGGACGTCCTAAGTTTTTTAACGCGTTTAGCGAGGAGTTGACCGTGTCACGTAGGCGTTTCAATTCAGACTCGGTTTCTAATTTCATACGTGTAGTTGGTAAACTTACGAACGCATGAATGTGCGCGAGAACTAACGCACGCATGTTGTCCTACTCGTCGTTGGGTATTTTCCAAGCGCCTTCGTAATTGGCGTCGGAAACCGATACGTGGTCGAGCATGAGAGCCGCGTTGCCCTCGAGAAACGATTTTAAATGATACATTTTTTGCCCTGGTGTGAGCGATACGTTCTCACCAACTAGCGCCTTGAAAGAATCCCGAAAACTCTCCCACCGGGTCGGCTCGCCGTTAAACTTCGGGATGGTAATACGCGGGAGCGCGATGGTGGATGGGCCGGTTGCTTCTCCAATCATCGTAGAGTTCGAGATCGTTGGAGCTATCCGTTGTTGTTTCTCTTGTTGATCGAGAATTTCCGTGAGTTGATCCAGGGCGTCTTCGTAATCATTTTCGGCACTCAGGAACTTGTCCTTGGCGAAGTACTCGTGTTTGAGTTGCGCTTCTGACGCCTTCTGTTGCAATAGTACGTCTCGAGCGCAACAGGCTGACCAGAGTTCTTGTAAGCTCGAGAGGCGTGTGCGCGTTTTCGGGGCGGTGAACTTGTCCTTGCCAAACTTTTTGTAGTTCGGCGAAATTCTCCTTATTTGATTGAATTGCGCGGTTTGCGCGATGAGCAGATCGTCGAAAACGGTCATTTTTTACTTTATTTTGATACAGTAAATTTGTACTGACTCGAAAGAGAATAACGACTACGTGTTATTCGTTTGAAAGAAGCGAGTATGAGATGGGTCCTCTGTCACGATGTGAGTGACAGAGAGAGAGAGCGATTATTGACGTTCGGGTTGACCGAGCGTGTCGAAGGTGCTTATTGTACGCGAGTACAGCTCTATCTCCAATTTCGCGTGGAAGCGCGCGAAATAATTTCTCTAGTGAGAACGTTAACAAGAGAACCCGAAAAGTTCTTTCGTGGTATACTTCCTAACGAAAATATTCCAGCAGCGTTCGATACGCTGTATTATTATAAGTCGAATGACACAGGCATCTTCGCGTAATGAAAACGAAGTTGGCCTTGAGGCACGAACTGTGATAGTCTTCCCTGAACTTGAAAATGGAAGATTTCACTCAACACTCGCAAAATTACACTCGTTTAATTGTTAATTATCCGGCTCGAAGGATCTTAAATATGATCGCACACGTCCTTCGATAAACGTGGGATCGTATATTTAATATTATTTTTGCGCCGATTCAAACACGGGAATAATTCTGGAGGATAAGGAAAACTTGGGTCGCGCCGATAACGAAGAAACACTGGAATAATCGTTACGTTTTACTAAAATGTTTATTAAGTGTCCACGCGTGGATCACACGGCGGACGAAGATGCGGGTTACGCGAGGTTTGATATTAAGCGCAACTTGGCGGTAGCGCAAGTTGCGGGAATTATTGAAATTTCGTATAGAGGACGAAAAACGAGATCGTGTAGCGCAAGATTATCTTTGCTATTCGACGCTCGGAGGATTTGAATTTTATGGCGTTTTTGCCACCGTGCAAATGTTTTGGGGCAAACATCCCCAAACATTTGAAGGGCACCTTGGGTATTGGGCTGCAAGGGGAGCAAGGGATAGGGGAATTCCCCAAACCAGTAACTATGGACTCAACGGTCGGGGGGATAACTACCTGCGGCGCTCCAACGCACCGCAGCCTCTGTAACTATGGGAGTTCTACGAATTTCAAATTAATATTTTCGAAACACATTCTCAGAACTCCAAACTGTAAGTAAATGCAAAAAAATCGCATTTTCGAAGTTTCTAGACGGTAATACCACCTTAATGGTACGGTCGCGGGGATACCATGACTTAGGAGAAGCAGTCCGCGGAGCCATAGAAGAGGAAAAATCCGTAGAAGGAACAAAAACGATCGCGAAAAGCGTCGCGCACAGCGGCGCACAGCCCTCACAATCTCACGCACCTGGCGCACGAAAATCTTACCCTCGGTCTAAAGCCGCGTCGCATCAAACAAGTACGCATACGAGATACAGTTTACCAATGCCGACAGAAACAATTAGTAAGGCAGAAATAAGTCGCAACTATTACAAAAAACCGGGACATAGCTTGTGACGTGATTTTTTTTTACACTCACAGTTACAAAGAACTCCTCAAACAGTTACCGATCAATTCAGTTCCCGTATGATTTAGTCTCTCCGATTCGCCTCGGCTACAGTTCCGATTACGCGCTACCGATAGCAAGATTACGATTTCGTTGGGTTTGTTGGGGTTTCGGGCGTTTTCATCGGTCGAGGGGAGTATGGCTCGACGTATCGAGCTGCCCGACGGAGAGAAGCGCCCAACGGAGGTCGCCGAGAAATGGCGGAGGTCCGGGTGCAATACCGGTGCCCCATCGATAAGGTGCATGTACGCTGGAGAACGGGCGAAGGTTAAGAGTACGGGCGAAGGGTCGTGGAACCCCTTCGTGCCGATTTTGGTGTTAAGGCCTTGTTTTCGCTGTGCAACAGGGGATGCAATCTCGGGCGATCTCCATACGCTACCGCGGGAATATTTCCCGATACGTTACCGATAGCGTATAGAGGCAATTCGCGTTAGAGGGCAGAAGTTACCGGTCAAGGGATTTGACGTTTCGATCGCGATTTTGGCGAAGAGATCTCGAAGCAATAGTCTGCCTCGAGCTGACGTCCCGGCAACTCGGCTTTGATCTCACGCTCCCATGTTGACAGTTTCTCTGTCGACACGCCCGGTTCGTTCCCGATCACGCTGTGTAAGCGCGCGTTATCGAGTACGTTTCGGTACGTTTTCGTTTAACGTGTGTGTTATAACGTGATCGAGGAATTCTCATATGAGATTACTCCAGCGAGCCTACGGATTATAGTGCACTTTTGGTGAGTTCCCGAATTTCCGGTCATAAGATTTCGCTTCCGAGTAGCTCTCGCAAACCAAATAACAAACAATTCGTTTTTGTTCCCGCTGATACCGTTCCGATACTCCCTATCTGTCGGAATCAGATCCCGACCCTCTCTACCAAACTTTGCAGCCTGAGCGGCCGTGCACTGTCGTGACCGTCCGCTCACGCTGATGCACCCGGGTCCGGTTTTCCAGTTCCGGGACCCCCAAAAACTGGACCGTTCTACTTTTAACCCGCGTTTTGTTTATTTTATTTTTCCGATTTCATTTTTGTGCCGTTTGGTGGGGATGGACGTAGTTTCACCCATCCCCCAGGTCATACCGGTCGCTAACCCGGTAAAAAAAATTAGATGGCGCCCACCGGAGCTTGCGGGTGCATCGGCGAGAGCGGACGGCCGTAGGTGACGCGAGTGATTTCTCGAGGATCGAAAGATCCGAAGGAAAAGCTTTACGTCACAAGCTATATGCGACTTGCGGTCGGAGTAATAACGACTAGTAGGATAATCGACGACAAGGAAATGCAGGAGAAAATATTTTAAGGAGTGAGGTCGAGTTGGAACGTTAAAAAAAGACCTTTTTCCGATTTTTTTTCGGCCAAACGATAAAATAATTTACAACAAAAGTTCTTCCGTTAAAAAGATATATATTTAATGTAAACATTATAATTTTTTTAAAGAAATATGTTTCAAAATAAGCCGATACGTATCTATGGTGTCACGTCGGGAGGCACATTGAACTCTGAGGTGACCAAGGACTCCCACGGTCCCCTTCGAACCCACGTGCACCAAAATAAGCACGATAAGAATATTCTCATTCCTCGACATATTTTTAACACTCTACAGTTAAGATGCCGCTCATTAATAGAACCCGAGCGTCGCGCACTCTCTCCATGCGGCCTCCCTTTTTTGTCTATTCGACGACCGTATTGGACACTGGGAGCAACTTCTCGGAAAAGCCATAAAGCAAAAACACGTAACGCGCCTTCAGCGCAACGTCAGTCAGGCCCGGGAAGGTTTCCATCAATCCGGTCGTAAAATTAAGGAGTATCAAAAAAGGAGATGCATATCTAAAGGGTCACGTAGCACCTAACCACTACGCTTTCCCCGATAGAAACGAAGTCACGAAAATAGACTCGTGTGACTGCGGCATAAGAATCCGTAATTGCGTCCCCACGTTCTCTCTGATTACATACATGCAATATACAAATGAATCTCAGTAGGGCCCCGAAAACTCCCGAAAGGCCCGATCGTAAAATTAAGTAGCACAGGAAAAGAATTCGTGTGCGGAGAATGCAGATGCGCCCTCCTCCATGAAAACCTCCCACCAGAACCAGGTTCATGCGTTCGTTACGTATGATACTTCTATTTCCAAATCAAATGAGGTCAATGCTCCATCTCTCCCACTCTATGAATTCGGGAGATCAAGAAATCACATATAAAGGGAGCAACCCAGCACCTTGGTGTTCAGTACTTGGTAGTTAGTTGTTAGTAGTTAGTCTTCATAGTCAGTAGTCTTCAAGCACTTCAAGCATCAGAGCAGTTCGCTCATTCCAAAAAGCCTATCGCGCAGTCTATCGTTGTCGTCTATCAAGGACAAAATATCTCGAACCAGTATAATATCCAAAAAAATCAATTGTTTTCTAACTATCTCCAATCCTTGAAAATTGTACGCGGAATAGAATCAGTGTACTCGAAAACTGTACGCGTGCCACCGATACCATCTGCGACCGCCTCTGGCCCACTAGCGAAGGCCCTAAATTTTACGACCGACACCCGCTACCTGAACGACAGGGTTGACACCGAACGAAACCATCAATGTAAGCGAACCACATTTTTACACTCTTTGTACTCGAGCGTTTATAGAATTAGCCAAATTGGATGATTTAAATAAATCAACAGTTATTTAGAAACGAGTCATTTCCGAATAATCGGATTATTTCCATAAATTTCTTAAAAATCCTTCCTTCCTCCAGCACATCCTCTTTTTACCCTCATCCCGTGCTATTGCGCTAGGCGTAGGCAAGAAAGAGGGAACCACACGTTATATGCCCACGTCCCCTCCGGACGTGACAATGGCCGAGAACGCTGCAAAAAAACAGGTTTTGCGGTGATCACTCTCACGCTGTGATGGATTATCTGAAATCAAAAAAACAGGGGGGAATCTTTAGTTAATGATATAATGCTCCGGTTGAACGAAGGGTTTTTAAAAATTTTCTATTTTTCACAAAATGGTGGACGCTGAAAGTCAAAAGTGTTGTTTTGACCAAAATTTCACGTAAAAAAATTGACTATAAAAAAATAATTGTCCAAAAAAAAATCCTTCGTTTATCCGGAGGAAAACTATGTATAGAAGAAGTGATATCAATTTCAGCCCGATCGGTAATGCCGTTCTCAAGTTGCATTGATCACCGACTTCGAAAACATGGTTTTGAGAAAAATGAGTTTAAAGTTTTGAGTACGATTTGCATGCAGATAAATTTTTTTTTCTAACTTACATAGAGTCGTCTATTCCTGGGCCGTATAGCTTGCCTTCCTGCGCTTTATTAATTGCATCTGAAGCCACTTTCAGTTGCCGCCGAGCTACCCTCGCCTCTCGGGTGTTTTCCAGGGATCGCCGGTTAGCTTTCTCGACTCGAATACAATCTTCGACCTTGGCAAACGCGTGGGCGTGTGGTCCCAACTTGATCCCCATGGCATCAAAGACTGCTAGCAAACCGTATCTACCCTCGTTAAAAGTGCAGGTAGCGATGTAAGCGGCTATGCTGACGCTAGTATAGCTGGCAGGTAATGTTTTCGGCATGATCTTCCAAACGATTTGGTTAAAACTTTCGTTGCTGTTCTGTGTGAAACCTCCAATGCACCTTTGCAACAATTCATCGTTTGTGAGACTTTCATAAATAGGTTTTATTGCATCGAAGACTTGCTTCGGCAACGCAGTGTAATCGTGTTTGAAAGACTTCAACTTCTTCTCGGCCTTTGCTTGTTGATATTTGCACCACGAGTCAGTACCTCGTGGACACTTGTGATGCTGCGGTTTCTCGTCGGTTGAAATCTTGTGATAGAGCGTAGCCCAAATGGCATCCTTCATTTTTTCAACCGAATCAGAGTTGTCACGAATAGCCTTGCCAAAATACACAGATAATTGGTCAATCAATTTAGCAGTCAGTTTCCCTTTACCGCCGAGTCCTTTATTATTTTTTTTTTCACGAACGTAGACGGGTGCCCATCTGTTTTTGAATATGACCAACACATTCTTTTTTCGTCACTACAGTTTCTCCATAAGGAGCACCTGTAACAATGCCAGAGTAAGTCTTTGAATCTCCATCCCCGACGTAATACAAAAATCTCACTCCAATATTTTCCCACGAACGACGAAACATTTCGATTACAGCATCGACCTCCATCTTTCCCACACTGCCTACATGATTCACCGAACAAATTTCTTTGTGTGTTTCATACCATTCTTCAAATTCTTCCGTGTCTTTTTTATCTTCCCAAACTTCAGAAGCCTTGCAGTAAGAACTTTTTACAAGTACGTCAAGAACTTTGCCCGTAAAATGTCCTATTAGCGATGTGACGCCAAACAGAGACGAAAATCTGCGTTTGTGCCACGTTTCATCACCGACACAATCGAATCAGTATTCTTACATTCACTGGTAGTAGAATTCAAGTTTATCTCTTCTTTAGAAGCCTTCTTCGTAAAAAATTGAGCCATATTTTTACTCGCTTCACAAATATGCTCCGGTAAGATGTAGTACGTAGATTTAGCCAACCATGGCGAGAAGTCCATCAATGCGCAAAATTTTTTTGCACCTTTATAACCAACGCCTATGACACGCATCGCTAATGCGATCTTTCGATTAATTTCAAAAGAATGGTTAATAAAATCGCATGACGGTATGTATTGAGGAAAACATTTATCACACACAACAGAAATTTTGAACCCAAGTCCACGTTCGCGTACTATACCAAATGATATTTTGCTGTTGCACTTTGCACATTTCACAAGACTCGTGATTGCCGAAAAAACGGTAAAACATTGATTATTCAGTAATCAACTGCATCCGTTTTTGACACATGATATTCATCCTGATCTCTCAATTTTTTTGCTGACGTACTCGCTCCGCCATCATCAGTCTCCGCAGTTTTTGGATTAAAATGCTGTTTCTTTTTTAAGGTTCGCGACTTATAAATTCGTCGATCTTTCCTGTCTTCTCGCGATACTTTTTTATTCATTTTGCACTGAAAAACTCAAGAAACTGTTCCGAATATAAACGTTCGCACGGTTCAACGTTTCGAATCTAACTGCTTCTAAAACAGTATTTCGAACTACAAAGGTTTTTCTATATATATATATATATATATATATATATATATATATATATATATATATATATATATATATATATAGGTATGAAATCAAATAAAGACCTTAAGGCCTTAAGACCTTAATCGAAAACCTCCGAACCGTTATAGCTCCGAAAATAGTTCTGCAGAGTATGTGAGCACGTCGGCGAAAAAGTAAAAATCGTCGGACGATTTAGAGGTCGGTGTTACTAACGATTTCGGTTATCGTATAGGACACCTCGTCAATGCATTGAACATTACATCGACGTTAGTGAAGTACAAAGTGTGTGATCGCGATATAAAATTTACTGAAAAAAGTTTGCGCGGACTCGGATTCAAAATCGAGGTCGATTGCGGCCATTGTGAAAAAGTGCAAATCAATTCGTGTCCTATGATTGACAATGCATACGAAATAAATCGTCGGATCGTATTCAGTATTCGTCTTCTCGGCGTCGGTTTGAATGGCCTGATGAAGTTTTGTGCATTTATGGACCTACCGCGCCCCATATTTCAGTCTTTCTACGATCGAATCTTCAATTCGATTTCGTTTGCCACTAAAGCTGTGAGCACAGTGAGCAAACAAAAGGCTGCACTTGAGGAGGAGACAATTTCGTTGGAAAATGGGGTGGAGGACGAAATTATCGTTTCAGGCGACGGATCGTGGCGTGAGCGCGGTTTCAGCTCCCTTTTCGGCATAACATCGCTAATCGGCTGGTACACTAAAAAAGTGATCGACGTTATGGTGAAATCGAAATATTGCAAAGCTTGCGAGCATTGGGGAAAAAAGAAAGCACCGCGGAGTACTGGGAATGGAAAGTACCCACGACGATGAGTGCCAGGCGAAGCATAGCGGCTCCTCCGGAAAAATGGAAGTCGACTCAGCTGTCGAAATGTTTCAACGGTCTGAAGAGCTCTATGGCATAAAATATAAATATTATATTGGTGACGGCGACTCTAAAACGTTTCTGGGCATATCGAATAGCGATCCATACGACGATTTCGAGATAAAAAAAAGAGTGCATCGATCATGTCCAAAAACGTATGGGGACGCGCCTCCGCGAAATCGTGAAAAAACAAAAAGGATTGTCTGGCAGAGGAAAGCTCACCGGAAAATTGATTGACGAGTTGAGCACATATTACGGCTTGGCTATTCGGAGGAACAGCGATGATGTTGAAAAAATGAGGAAGTCAATTTGGGCAACTATCAAACATAAAATATCCACAGATGGTGAGCCACAACATGACGATTGTCCAGAGGGAGCCGAGTCGTGGTGTTCGTGTCAGCGAGCGGTCGCAAGCGGGAATATTTCTGAATATCGCCATAAGCCGCCTCTTCCTGAGGAAGTATTTGAGGCAATTACGCCAGTCTTCGAAAATTTGAGCAGAGACGATTTGCTGCAGCGTTGTTTGGGCGGCTTCACGCAAATCAACAACGAAAGCTACAACAAATAACTTTCGGCAATGGCCCACAAGTGTCAGTCCGGGAGCAAAAAAATCGTCGATATTGCAGCTGATATCGCGGTATTATTATTCAATGATGGCCTGAGAAGCCTCATGAAAGTTTTGGAGACGTTGGGGATAACTATCGGCTCAAATTGTTTCAATTTTTGCGTTGAAACCGACGCAGCGCGGATCGAGCTGGCGGAGCGCTCGCTCACAGACGCTGCAAAAGAGGCAAGAAGAACCTTTACAAGTTCGAGAAAAGATGCTAGGGACAATGATTTGCTTCTTGAAGGCCAGCTATATGGTGCCGGCATCGCTGATTAAAGGTAAACATTTTTTTTCCAATTTATAGCATAAATTAACAAACCTAAAACTTTGAACGCGTTTTTCTCAAAACCACTTTTTTTTTAGTGCGGCACGCAGCAGAACTCGAGCAATTTTTATCCGATCGACTCCAAATTTGAACTGCATCAATAAAACTAGATTATCTAAAGAAGTACATAGGATTTTTTCGATATCTCAATAACAAAAAAAGTTATAGCCTATTTTCGACGAGAAATTTTGCTCGAAAATCGTCCTTTAATTTCAAAAGCGTGCCTATTTTTTTTAAATCAATATTTTTTCAAATACCTGTGTACTTCTCTTCAAAATATCATATTATTAACGAAAACACTCGGTATTTTTTTTCAGATCGACTTTGAAGAGAGTTCTGCTGCGTGCCGCGAACCACTGCAGAGGCAACAGTACCTGACGCGGGAGCTTCCCCAGCGTCACTATGCGGCGTGAAAAATTTGAAATTTTTTTTTTTATGTATCTTCAATGAACAACGAACGAAACAAAAAAAATTTGAATATCTCTTTTTTTCTCACAAAAAAAAATTCTTGAGAAATGGCAAAAAAACAGGGGGTCACAGTGGTGGTCTGCCTTAAGCGACCCTTTGGAGTCGAGCGCACAGCTGCAGCGACCTGTTAACTTTATATGGCTCAAACACGGCGTACTTCAAAATTATGTATTTCGGCTCAATTAGTCGGAAAATACTCGTAAGATATTATACTTTTAGAAAATGAAAAAAAAATCGATTTTTTGAAAATTCTAACTAGACCTCCCTCCTTAAACAGAAAAATAGCGGGCAGTGTGGTGCAGGCTCGAACTTTGGGAAACGGCCACGGATATACGAGGAAAGAAAGGGAAGGTACAATATTTCACGACCTTGGACCTCGCCTCGGGATTTTACCAAATTCTGATGGCCGAAGAGGACAGACTGAAAACAGCGTTTTCAACGCCAATGGGACATTATGAAATATAATCAAATGCCTTTCGGATTAAAGAATGCACCTCTTACGTTCAAAAGATTAATGGACGCAGTATTGGCAGGCCTGTAAGGCCTAACATGCTACGCATAATTGGACGACATCATGATACACGGAGCCTCGCCAGCCGAGCACAACCAACGCTTAAAGGAAATGCTGACGCGGTTGCGAGAATCGAACTTAAAATACAGCCTAGAAAATGCGCATTTATGCGCAAGGAAATGCCATACCTCGGTCACATCATCACGGAAGTCGGCGTGGAACTAGATGAAAGTAGATAGACGTAGAAAATTTCCCATTTCCGAAAAATGTGAAGGAAATGTAGTCATTCCTGGGGTTGGCAGGATATTACAGGAGATTCATAGAGGATTTTTCAAAAATGACAAAGCCATTGACTATCTTGATTAAAAAGGGTGTTAAATACCAATGGACCGAATTCTGTAAAAATTCGTTTGACAGTTTGAGGATAGCTTTAATAACAGCACCCATACTCCAATATCCCGACTTCACAAATTTTGTCATTGTTACAACAGATGCCTCCGGAAAATCAATCGGCGGAATTTTATCCCAAGGGACAATTGGGAAGGATTTGCCCATATGCTATGGAAGTCGAACTCTCAATAAGGCCGAAACAAATTATTCGACCCCGGAAAAATAACTGTTTGCCATCGTATGAGCAGTAAACCAATTTCGACCATATATTTATGGCACGAAATTCGCCTTTGTGACGGATCACACCCCTCAAAACAAAAATTAATGCCGATGCGTTAAGCCGCATATATGCCTTGGCGCTAGCTCAAGCAAAAAATAGAGAGAGCATCATCAGAAAGTCTGGCCGCACGACAGAGAGAGAAACTAAAGAAGGAATAGCTACGACGATCAAAACCGAGCGAGACGAATTAAACAGAGAAAAAACAATGCCGCCGCGCAACAGCAACAGAGAAGGTAAAGGAAGACAACATAGCCGCCAGCCATCGCGAGAGTGAGAGGGAAGATACCGAGTTCGACGACATGGACTCAGCCTACCGGAATACTATGATACCCCTCTTGGTGGGCACCAGGGCATCACACGGACGCTGCAGCATATACGCCAGCGGTATGTGTGGCCAGGAATGAACCGCGACGTCACAGCACACATTCAAAAGTGCGACAAGTGTTAGCGGAATAAAGCGGGAAGGAATACTAAAGGACCAATGATCATCACAGCTACACCGTGCCAAGCTTTTCAAAAATGTACTGTCGACATAGGAGGTCCCTTAAAAATAACAGAAAAAGCCAATGAATATATATTGACGTTTCAGGGCCAATTAACAACGTATGGTGCAGAAATGCAGATAGAAAACCAAGAAGCCAAAACAATTTTCAGGAAATTGGCGATTTGCTGCAAATCAAAAAGATACAAACCACCGCTTACCACCCGCAATCCAACGGGGCCCTGGAAATGATCCGTAGGACCCTCGCGGAATACCTGAAACATTTCATCAGGGAAGATCAAAAGGATTGGGAAGAATGGTTACCCTACGCCATGTTTACCTATAATAACTCCTATATACCTAGCGTGATACCTATAATAACTCCTCTAACAACTCCTCGCACATAGACGGGAATCTCACCTTACGAATTGGTATTCGGCAGAAGAGCCGAAATACCGACCGAACTTCAAGAAGTTCCGCACGCAACGTATGCGTACAATGGTTACGCAACAGAATTACGCGAACGCCTCAGGGCATCATGGCAGCAGGCCCAGAGAAACATTAAGGAAAAAAGGAAAAAAGCAAATATGCAATATGATCACACGGCCGGTATAGTAGGGTACTGTCCGGGTGAACAAGTCCTCCTCTACGATAAAACTGTGAGGAGGGGAAGATCAGCAAAGCTCTGCAATAAAAAATGCAATGTACTATTCGGAGACGTTATTTAAGGGGTTTGGTTAGCAAAAGACTTTGTGTAAATTTTGAGACGATCTTGAATATTTCCATTCAGGAAGTCAATGCATCTTTTGCAGGTGTGAAAGAGCGGATAAGCTCAGCCGCAACTATCGAACCTCGCTTAAGGAGTCGAATCGAAAAGACCCACAAATGCGATGACGATTGCATATAGTCAAGAAGAGTTGAAGAAGTGAGGTGACGTTACTCTTTGCGTTTTGTCGTAAGAGAGTGTTTGAGGCGCTTATCGAAGGGCGGATGTACCGCTCTTCAGCGCGAGAAAGCGACTGTGCTTGATCGCTATATTCGAAGACTCGATTTATAGGGTTTAAATGGAAGAGAACAGACGCGTTCAATATTTATTATTCTGCTCTTAACCGCTTATTTTACAATGCGCGGTTAAGAGTAATGGCGCCATTAGTGGGCCGATCTGAAGAGGTCAAATTATAGGAAAAATACAAGTACGATTACCCTTGGACCGACCGTGAGTATTTTGACGAAGTCGAGTCCACTTACATTTTTCAGGCACGAGAAAGGTGTTGTGGTTTAGTATTCAATCTTAGACCTTTTTTAAGCGGTGAATTTGAAGAGGGTGGCACGTGATCATTTCGTAAAAAATCGCACCTAACGATTTTGATTAAATGCGTCGGATCTTCTGTTTTCAGGTGCAAGTTACCGCTAAAGCCAGGTCTTTACGATGGAAATCTCATTTAGAAGGGTTTGATTGCAAGAAGTTGATTGCGAGAGTATTTAATGAAGATGGATTTGACCATCTTTACGAAAAATGGTCACCAACCCGGCCTCGTAAAAATCGTCAATCCCACCTTGAGCAGCCGCATTTAACGGGTCAAGTTCAAAAAATAAAACGTGAATTAGGTTTTTAATTATCGCGATTGTCCGGTTTTCAAGGGTGAAGAAGCGCCCTAGTAGACTTGACAATGGAAACATTCATTTAAGGGGTTCTGTTGGACAAGTGAGGTATTACAGTACTAAATTGGTATTACGTACTTATATGAGTTACGGCAAATTTAATTATTTTTCGTGGGGAGAAGCAGATTTCGCCTTTAGGAACTTGCACTTGAGTGCATATTTGTTTTATTGGTAGAAGTCTGTTTTCAAAGGGCACGATTATACCGTGATAGAATCGAAATATGTTGTAATGTTTGTATAACGTTGTAAAACGATCACAGACCGACTACTTGGAGATCATAGAACGAAACAAAATTGAAATAATGAAGGCAGTAGTCTGGTCTAGAGGGAGATTTTGACGTCATTTTTGGGTTAGAATAACTATTAAACCGTTGGAGTTGTCTTGATGAAATTTTATATATGTATTTATTGTTCCTTTGAGAATGTATCTACATTTGAAAAAAAAAATTATTTCGAATATTTTCATGTAGTTTTTTATTTTTTTACAACATGGTCCGCCGCGAACCGCCTCAATCGGCGCCCACTCTGGGTGATGTTGTATGCATCTGAAAAAAATATATATATATTTTCAATCTGTATGAGTATTCTGAGCGCCGGTAGCAGAATTAGTACGTAAAAATATTTTGTTACAAAATAGCGACCTGTTAAACTTTGATTAAAGATATTTCATACATTTTCGGGTATCGACGAATTATAAAATGTGGGCAAAATTATTGTTCGACTCAATTCTGCTACCAGTGTCACGTCCTGAGGGGACGTGGGCATATATCTATCGCGGTTCCCTCTTTTTAGCCTACGCCTAGCGCACTAGCTTGGGATGAGGGTGTAAAAAAGAAAGGTGCATGCAAAGGTGGGTATGACGCAGTGACTCGATTAATAAATGAATTGATTTACGCAAGTGATTGACAACTCGGGGTTTATTATGATTAACCAATTTCGTTAATTCGATTGAATTGATAATACAAAAAATATACATAAAATATTTCGCTTATATGCGCTTTGTCGATGCGTCGGGGATACGCTAATCTATTAACAGCCTCCGGGTTCGGGCCTCCGCGGGTAGGTTGGACTCCTCGGTTGGGCACGCTTGGTGATAATGTTGGGTTACGCGTCGACACAAATTTTTAACACATGGGTATTAATCGCGAGCTGCGTCTTCGAATTAATTGGACATTTACGCATAATAATACGGTATACACGTTCAACGTAGACACTCAATGAAATTCTTGCAGTTCGCGTGATTATAAAGTATAATTTTAAAGTTAATGTTCGCGTTCGCTTTCTGGGGACCGTTTTTTTGTAATTGTTCCGGTGAGCGTTGTTGGGAAATTTTTGTTCGTACGCGATGGAAACTGAAGGAAGAGTTTTACTCAGCGAGTGATGATGGAAAACTCTTGGGAGACTAGATCTGAACGAGTGGTGATGGAACACTGTTGGGAGACTAGGTCTGAACGAGTGGTGATAGAACACTGACGTCAAGATTTTTCTATCCTAGCTTGTAGGATATTTTGGATGCTGGGATGGTGGGAGAAGAAGTTCTCGAAAAGTGCATTTTTGCCATGCGTTATTTTTTTGATTGGTGGAATGGATGTAGGAAATTTACGAGTGCATATGATTGGTCGAGTTGGAAGGGGAAGGATTTTTGGAGACTATGATTGGGTGTAGACTACGATATTTGAAATCTCCATCGCGATTCTCGGAAACAAGTCCGCGTCTCGTTATCTGGAGCGTTGGAAAAATATAGGGAGGAAAAAGGGCCTCGGTCGCGTCGCCGCGCTTGCCTCAAGATAGGCATTGTTGACCCAGGTGTGAGAGCGCGTGGGAAATACCATCGTAGTTTTATTGCCGGGTTAACTTTTCGGCATGAAGGATTTTCTTTTGGAGAATGTATATTTTTGTGGAGTAAGGATTTCGATATTTTCGTGTGTCTTCGTGTGTTGTACGCTCTTATGACTAAGGATTTTAACATCAACTGCGTTTGAGGGTTGCGTGTAGATATGGTCAAGACCGACTGTGCTCTCGCGTGGGAAATTATGCACGACGCTCGCTTCTTATCGATGTATTTCGTTTCGGCTGTGGTACGCCTAATTCTAAAGAAATATAAGGACCCCCTGAAAAATGAGAATGCCGTTATCGTGAAAACTACGAAAACCAATACATTTTCGTAGTTTTTCGCGGATTCCCTGTGGACTCGGGTAAGCCCGCGTTTCCGCCGGAGGTCAATAAAATAGGAGAGGAAAAAGAAATAGATAGCGCTTTTTCTGGCGACGTTACACCAGTCCTTAAAAAGAGGCTACCGAAGGTATGTGTAAAATTTGAGCTGGATCGGTCAATAAGTTATCGAGATATCGTGGGCGCCGATTTGAAAAACATAGTTCTGAGATAAACGCGTTTAAAGTTTTGATACCGTTAGATGAGGTTTGCGCGCGGCTTGCTTATAATTTATATTACTCTGCTAATTTTTTTAATATCAATAAACGGTTTTCACGAGCGTATTAAGAAAGATCTAACAAGGAGACGGCACGACCGTGGGGTCGGGGATTTGGCCGAATTTTTTTGTGGTGAAAGAGGACCCCTAGCACCTCACGTGGTTAAAGTAGTAGGACGCACTACTCGGAAAATTCCGAGAAAAATCGATTCAAAGTTTCTTAGGCGACTTATGAGTTTAAAATGTCAGGCACTTGTCGAGCCGCCGTCTAGTCTAGACGGTTAGGGCTCGGTCTTTTGCGCCGGAGGTCTCGCGTTCGATTCCTCCTTCGGATCTTTTTTTTTTAACCCAACAATTATTCAAAACGTTTCTCATCCCTACATTATTTTTTACAATTTATTTACATTATTTTAAAAAAATTATTTTTATTTCTGTAAAATTGTTTTCTTTTTCTCCAATAAAACAATTCATAACGGTGGTTTTTTTATTTTTCATTGTAAAGTATATCAGGAGGAACGTTGGGTTTTTTATGAGAATAACAAAGTCGAGGAAAAATTCAATTTTTATTCATATAATAATTATATACAAAAACCGCAGTGGTAATTATCGTAGAAAGAAACAGAGCAATAATTTTTGCGACATCTTGCGCAACATATAAAAGCGGATTTTTTACAATCGCAGGGAGTTTGCATCACATCCGTACAAAAACATGTTCCATTAACATTCATGAAAATGTTTCTAGTTACTGATCATTTTGAAGAAAACCAGGCGTATTGAATCATGTCTCGGAATATTGGTGACGATAATTGATGGTGAATTATTGAATGGATTTTGCTATTTCTATCTTTACCGCAACCCAAAATATGAGCGTTCAAGATACCTACCAAAAAGTTTTATTGCGTTTCACACTCCATTAACATATGCATCCCTAGACTATGGCGAAGATATACTCTTTCCTTGTTTGTGAACGGCGTACAATGCCAAATGCACGTATTTGCGTGTTACAAGCCGCTGTGTTGTCACATCCGGAAGGGATGAGAGCATAAAACTTTCGTTTCCCTCTTTCTTGCCTACGCCAAGCGCAATAGCACGGGATGAGGGTAAAAGGAGAATGTGTGAAACGGGTGTTCTAGGTCTCGAGTGCCTAGATGGTCAAGAGTTATGTAAGTGATTGCGACAGATGTAGTTAACATTTACAAATTTTCGTTTATTACCAAGTGCCGTCCACTTGGCCGGTCGGAAACATGGGAAGAGTACAGTTCGGCGGATTAAGAAAATGATACAAAAAAAAAAAATGATGCAGTTAGCTTACGTTTGCTGAATGACGGTCCTTCGGACTTGGGTGAAAGGGCCTTCGCTCTCGGCCTGTTACGCTCGCTTGTACAATGTCGGTAGATGGGCCGCACACACGCTGTGTTTACAATGGTGCCGCAGATGGGTCAGAGGGTCACTTCGTGAGTGTGAAGAGCGCGAAGAAGATTCACAATACTTTTCGAAGTATATAGATATGCAAATGGATGATCGAAAAGCAGAATTGGATTGTTAAACGCGGAACAGAGGTACAAATCGCGATACAAGGTTGGAGTCGATAGAAGAGATCTTTGTGGTTCGGATGATGATGCTGAACTGATTTTTCTTTAAATCCTCTGGACCTTCCTGCTCCAGATTTCCCTTTTTGGGTGGAGTAGGAGAAAAAAAGGGGGTTTTCGTTTTTGACTCTTCTAACCAATCGGAGCGGTCGACGTGGGAGACAGTTCTTTGTATCTGGGAGTCTAGGCGCATGAAATTAATTACAAGGCGACCAATCGGAATGAAGCTATTCCGAGCGAGTTTTCGTGGAAAAAAGCGCATGAGATCGTGTTTGTTTATCTAAGGTATAGGGCCCGGCGCCGAGTCGCCCCGCGATAGTGCAGCTGCTATGCGCCTCATAGCCCTTCCATGTGCATTTTGTTTTTCGTCGCGGCCCGGTTTTATGACCGAGTCGAGTGGACTTTTCCGGCGGTCTTGGTCTATCCTTGGTTCCCACACGGATTTAAGAATCGGAGCTCAGCTATGCCTTCGCCGGCGGGTGAACTCTGGGTCATCTGGCTTGCAGTATGATAATTTTTGTTTTACGACTTTTCCGAGAAAGCGTGCCTGAAAATATGTTCTCGTTGGATTCGAGTGGGTAAAGAGGGTCGTACGAAAGTACGCCCGACGCTCGCTTATTATCGATAGGTTACATTGCAGTTGTGGTATGTCTAAGCTTAAGAAGATACAAGAATGTGCCGAAAAATATGAATGCCATATTCGTTTAATGGTTATTCTCGATTTCCACGGGAAATCGGTCAGGCCAGCGTTCTCGGGGGATTTCAACAAAGTAGGAGAAAGAAAACGCAATATTTTTATGCGCTTTGCTTGCGACGTTACACCTCCCCCCTTTAGGATTGAACGTCTCGCTCGATCAGTCATTGAGGGTGGTGATCAAAAATATAGTGGCACGATAGTATGCATTGGCATTGTCATTGATCGACTTACAATTTGACTTAAATATATTCGAAGGTTGGTATCTATTATGACGGTGTAACTTATAGTTATCTTGCGCTTAGGAGGTACGCATGAATTTCATTATCGACTTATAAGAAAGCGAATGTGTTTCTTTTTAAAAAGATTTTTGTACGAGATTTTTGGTTTCCTTTTTTTTTAAATTATGTATATATGTTTTTTCCCTTTTTTTTACATCACTGTAAGATGTATATTTACGCCTTTTCTTCTTTCTTTTTCTTTACGAATAGATACTTATTAACTCATTCCAATTTATCTTACTTGACAAGGTTAAAAGAACAATAGTAATGAGGATAGAGAAAAACGTTATTAGGCATGACTAAAATGATCGTTTTGATACTCGAATGTCCTCTCGTCCGAACTCAAAGGAAAGGAACGTGTTTTAGGACGTTGATCGTACCTTGAACGATCGGAGATGTTAATGTAGAGATCATGTGTTGCAGCGTTGGTCTTGACTTGATCCTTTGGTTCGACAGAAGGAGATGTGACGAGTTTAGAGTTCTTGACCAGTTCCACGGTTGACGTTTTCTTCTTAGGTCACCTAGCCAGGTGCATCAGGAGGTGCGTAACCGAGTCCCATACTGCACCGATGAGGTAGATCGACCAGCCGTAGACAGTGTATAGGCTGTATGTATAGATCACCGTATCTGTGAGAAGCGTACTCGATCGAACGATGGGTAACATTCGGGTGACACCAGCGTTTGCTGTACCGAATTCAAAAAATTTTCCCCAGGTGCGATTCCAGATTGAGTCCGCTTGGTTGACAGTGTTTTGACCACTGATGCCCCGTGCCATGTTGTTTATGGCAGTGGGCTGCTCTACAGGAAACATGATGTGTTTTCGTACGTTGTCGATGTTTTCTGCGGAATAGATCCCATATGGTAGTTCTGGGTTGGTGTATCGCCAAGTAGACTTCGTCGACGGCTTCATGTTTGCAGGTAGTATGGCTTTGACAGGAGCAGGTATGAATTTGTACCCGATGTCTCCGTAAAGGTAATATCGAGGAAGGAATTACAGGTTGTTTGAGTTCTTGTTTTGATAATATATGAGTGGGAGGAGTAAGGCCATATTTTTCGTTCCCACGAGTGACAGGTTGATCGTAATATTCATTTAACATTCTTTTGATATTCTTTGAAACTCTTTAAGCCTTCTTTTAACATACTTTAACATTCTTTTAGCATTATTTAACCTTTTTGTAACATTCTTTTAACATCCTTTTAACCTGATGAGGTTTACTTCTATTGGTATACATTTAATAACATGTAATACTTCGCTATCTAGTACCGCCACATGGCTTGGAGCTTTCATTAAACTATATGTAAATTCGTCTAGTGCTTGTATCGCAGGAGATAAACTATTTTGAAGAATTTAACATTCTCGGTTACATTATTGAATAAGAATATCGTAGTATAGCGTTTACATTTCTTTCTGGATGTGTCGCTCATCGGATATAAATGTAGTGTTAACATTGGGCGGATATCTTTTAAATTAGTGTTAGATAATTCTTAATAGACAGCGTTGTTGTTTTTGGAAATTTGAATTTGTTTTTGGAATTTCGAAGTTGTTTTTGGGATTTCATAAAAGTTATACCCCTTGATGTTTCTGAATAGTTTGATAACAGCCATCTGAAAAAACAGTGTAATTGTTGTGGTTATTTATTTAATTATGATTAAAATCGGATTCGTCGACTCTTGGTGGTTTGTTCTTCTTTTTGTTTTTGGTTTCAGTGTTAATGTGTGAGTATCGCAATCTGTTTTCATGCACTATTCGTGTTTTGTTATTATATTGGATTTTTACGTTACCCTTGTCCAGTTTTTCTACAACCTTATGTGGTCCAGTATAATGGTCTCCGAGTTTACCAGGTCTCGGTCCCTTTTGGAGGTAGACGTAGTCTCCTACCTTAAAACTTTTAGGATTCGCATTTTTATCATAATATTTTTTGAACGATGTTTGGATGAGATTAAATTTTCGTAAGCAAGGTTTCTGATTCCGTTTATTCGTGTTATCAATTCGATTAAGTATCCACGATAAGTGGGTAGTTGGTCTGATTCGCGAAGAGGTTCACTCGATGGAACTCTTGCTAATTTGCCAAAAACTATTTCGTACGGAGTATATTTCGTACTTTCATGAACACTTGTGTTATATGAGAGCGTTGCCAATTCTAACCATTGATCCCATTCATTGTCCTTATCCGTATATTGTTTCAAAAATTCGGCCAGTACATGATGAGATCTCTCGAGGGATCCGTTGGATTGAGGATGAAACGCGGTCGTTCGACATCGCTTGATACGAAATCGTTTTGCGACCCGTTTCATGAGACCGCTCAAAAAGTTACTTCCTTGATCTGTTAATAGCGCCTTGGGTGCACCAAAAACGCATATAAATTTCTTTATAAATGCATCGGCGACCGTTGTCGCTAGTGCATTTGGGAGTGGAATCGCGACACAATACTTCGAGAGGTGATCATGGATCGTGAGGATGTATTCGTTCTGGTTTGAGGTACGTTGCATTGGACCTACTATGTCCATTGAAATTTTTTCGAACACTGTTCCCGGAGTGTCCGTTATTATCATTGGTTGTTTTGTTTTGACTCTGACTAATTTTTTAGTTGACACTCTAAGCATTGTTGGATTCTTCTTTGGATGTCTGATTTTAAGTCTTCCCAGAAATATTCGCGTTTAATTCTATTGTACGTTTTTGAGACACCTTTGTGTCCTCCTATCGGGGACTTGTGCATCTCGTAAAAAATGGAATCGCGTTTTTCGATCGGCGCGTACTGTAATGTTCCCAAACAAATCAATATTTCTATTGGACTGGCTTTGAACGTTTCTTTAATTATGTTGAGGACGTCGGCCCATATTAGGTGCTCGACGTGATTACTGTGGCAAATACTCAGCGATTGGAGTTTGAGATCTCCGCAAAGGTCTTTTAATTCTCGTATGCTTTCCTTAACATTTTCTGATACGAAGGATAATGATCCAGAATATTCGTCTTTGATGACTAGGGCAACATGATATTTTTTTCCGACCTTTTTACTGTAGGCTTGGCCTACTGATAAATCTTTCCAGAGGGGAAGCTTGTTTGATTCTGATAATTTTCCTTGTGAGTCGATAAAATACACTAAATTGTCATTACGGAAATTGAATAATTCTTTCGTATCAATGCAATTGGCGAATTTAAATTTGGACATTGTGGGTTCCTCTGCAGGAGGATCCTCGTCTTCGGAAGTTAATGGATCATGAGAACTGGTACCTGAATCTGTCGAATCATCGGAGTTAGGATCGGCGGATTTTTTTTAGTAAGGGATAGGACGTGCTTCGTGCTGGCTAGGGTCCTCAGCTGTTTTGGGGTGAACGGCCTCTCTGGGTCGTCGGGCACGCGTAGGCTCGAATATCTCGGCCTCTGTTTCCTCGTCGCTACTCTCCTCGTAGTTTATGGGTTTACAAGTGTGGCGCGCAAGGTGTCGGGGTTCGGAGTGCACGTCTACCCGTTTGGTGGTAGGTGCATCGACCCTGGTCATAGCGTTGTCGCCAGATGTTTCGTTTTCTCGTTGTGACGGTTCTCCTAATTCCGGGGATGCATTGTTTTTTGCTCGTGAGCGAGTGACAACGTTCATATTTTCTTCACAGGGAATGGGATGGACTTCAGCTTGAGTTGTGAAAGTTGTGGGATTTTCGTTTTCCTCATCGCTATCACTAGTCTCTTCTAATTGGCGTGCTAAATCTTGTAACGTGATTTTTGAATTTTCGATTTGTTCCTGTTGACAATTGGGTATAGTTTTGACATCTTCCAATTTTTCTATCGGGTTTCGGGATAAGGCGTCAGCGTTTGAGTTAAGTGGGCCGGGTTTGTAGACGACTTAGTAGTCGTATTCGGAAAGTTTGAGTCGCCATTTGAGTACACGCGCGTTAGCGTCTTTAGCGGTTCTGAACCAAACCAAGGGCTTATGATCCGTAACGAGCGTGAACCTTCTACCATAGATATAAGGACGGAAGGCCTTCACGCCGTGAACGATCGCCATGGCTTCCTTCTCGTACGTATCGTACCGAAGGGCTGCGCCGCGTAATACGCACGATGTGTACGCTATGGGTTTGTCTTTTCCTATTTCTCCCTGTGACAGGACTGCGCCCAGGGCGTACCCGGAAGCGTCTGTCGTAATAATAAATGGTTTATCGAAATCGGGGTACTGGAGGATAGGGGCTTCGCATAATTTATTTTTAAGAATTTCGAATGCTCTTTGCGTTTCGTTCGTCCATTCAAAGTCGGTTTTGTCTTCTAAGAGATGGGTTAGAGGTTTTGCAATTTTTGAGAAGTCTTTAATGAACCTGCGATAATATCCTGCTAAGCCCAAGAATTGGCGAAAATTTTTAACGTTTTTTGGGATAGGAAATTCCTTTACTGCTGACAATTTGTTTGGGTCTGGTTTTAATCCATCTTTTCCAATTATGTGGCCGAGGTAATTTACTTCTGGTCTGAGAAATTCGCATTTATCCGGTTGTAATTTGAGGTTAGCCTTACGCAATCGTTCCATTAATTTGTGAATTTTGTCACCGTGTTCTTCTAAGTCTTTCGCGTAAACTACGATATCGTCAAGATAAACAAAGAGGGATACTCCTTGGAGTCGGCTGAGCACAACATCCATTAAGCGTTGGAAGGTCGCCGGAGCATTTTTGAGCCCGAAAGGCATTCGAGTGAATTCATAATGCCCGTATGGCGTGGAGAAGGCTGTCTTTGGTTTATCTTCGAGGTTCATCTCGATTTGATGAAAACCGGATGCTAAATCGAATACGGAGAAATAGGTTGCGTATCCTAATTGGTCCAGAATGTCAGTGATATTCGGTAAAGGGTAAGAATCGCCGATTGTTTTCTCGTTAAGGGCTCGGAAGTCTATTACCATCCGCCAATGTTTATTGCCGTTGGAGTCCGGTTTTTTCGGTACTATCCAAACAGGACTGTTATTTGGGGATTCCGAGTGGTTTATGATATTTGATTCTAGCAGCTCATCTACCTGACGCTGGACTTCGCCTCTAAGGGGCTTGTGGGAACTGATACTGTTTGGTGTTAATTGGGAGGTCGTCGACTGTAGGAATTTTATGTTTGAGTACGTGGGTAGCTCCCAGTACTTCGTTTTTTAAATAGAACCGATCTGAATACGTTTCGATAATTTCTTCGACATGTTTTAATTCTTCGTCTCCCAAGTGATCTAGACGTAAGAGATTCTTGATTATTTCTGGACGCTCTGGATTTTTTTTTATTATACGCGATGTTGACTCAGAGGTGGAGACGCAATTTACGTTTGTTTCTAAAATTGTTTTTACACTTAGGTTTTTATTTTGGTTTTGATTTTTATTTTTATTGGTTGTCGATTTTTCGATTTTCTCATTGTTTAATTTTTCGATTGATGTTGGTTTTTTGCTTGTCGCGTTTTCGTCTTTGCTTGATTTTGATTTTTTATTGGATTTTGTTCTTGCTCTTTCCTCGTTACAGAAATTCTTATTTGGTTTTCCTTGGTCATCGCTTTCATTAGGGCGAAGGCAAGGTTTTATTTCGACGTTTTTCGCCGAAACTTTTGGATTGGCCTCTATTGGGCTCTGGATTGACGTGATTGTCTTGCGATCTACGCCTGGAATAGAAGGATCACGAGGGATGGAACTAGAACTGAAGGTTGTCGTGCAACCGGATTTTGTTTTGGTTTGTTTTTGATTTTTGGTTTTTATTAGGTTTTTCTTCGTCTTCGCTCTCGCTGGAGCGTTGACAAAGTTCTATTTCGACGTTATTTGTCGATGTTTTTGGATTCGCCACTACTGGGCTCTGGACCGGCGTAGTTGTCATGCAATCTACGTCGGAATTAGGATTAGAATCGCGAGAAATTGGAATAGCATCGCGAGAAATAGGATTGAAACTGGAGATTGTCATGCAATCTGGATTGGATTCGATTTTCGTCAGGTCTTCGACAATGTCGAATTCCTGTAGTTTTATGACCCGCACGCGCAGTCTTACGGCGTCATTTGTGGTATTAAAAACCTTCAAATGGGCCTTTCCGTGGGTGTTTGTTACCAGGCAATCGCCGGCGTAAACACCCTGGCGGATTTTTAAAGGCGGGATATCCTTCCTTTAACGTGCGGTTTTCGACTTTCACATGGAAGGTCGTTTCCGAACGCGCGGGGATTTCGATCACCTCGTCGGGTTCGTTCGTTTTTTCGAAAGGCAATATCTTATTTCCACATTCGAAACACTCTGTCTCGAAATTTATTTTGGATTTTGTTTGATAAAAGTTACGGGTCCCCAATAAACCGGGGTGAGGGATTCCTACCTCATCGGGTATAATATGGAATAAGGCCTCGAATCCGAATACACGCAGCATTACACTTCCCAATGCAAAAACTGGTGGCTCGGATATTCCCTTTAATCTAATGATATCTTGTTCGTCGATACCAGCCAAATTTTTTATATATTTCTTTTTAATCAAATTTGGGATAGCGCCACTGTCTAACAGCACCGATATTTTACCCACTTCCGGTAGTGCTCCGATACACACCGAGGGTAATTTGTCGAAATTTTCTGCATTTATTGTGTAGGTAGGATGGGTTCGTTCGGTGGGGTCGTTACGACCGTAGTAACCGGACGCTTTGGGATCGGAGAACCTCTCGGCGCGTCCGCCCGAGGGGTATTCAAGCCGTTTCCCGGCTGATTTCGCGAGTTATTAAATTCGCGGGTACGACAATTTTCGATAACGTGCCCTACCCTTTTGCAGTACCGACAAACGTTCGAGTTGCGGTTAGGCGGCTCGGTTTTTGTTTGGAAACATTTATCAGCGGTATGTTCTGATATTTATGAGCGGAAGTTCTGATTGGCATAACACCGATCTGCCGTGTGACCGGGTTTTTTACAGATTTGACAAGAGACAGAGCTTTGCTCATTTGATACTTTTCGGCATTCATTGGCACTGTGGCCTTGATTTTTGCAGATTTGGCAAGTGAGGGACCCGAATCGACAAGCTTCAGTTGAATGATTGTCCTTTTTGCAAATACTGCATAATTTAACTGCTTGTGTTGGAACGGGTTTTTCGAGTTTAGCGGTGTTTGTTTGCAATTCTTTCCGCGCATTAACCTCGCGTTCGATTTCCATCGCGTGTTCGAGCGCGTCTTCAATTAGGTCGCACTGAGGGAGTCGTTGTTCAATTTCCCCTTTTAAACCCCGTTTAAAACACGTTAGGCAATAATCGCTCACCATGGTCTTGAAAATGGGGTCGTCTGTGCCATTGTTAACTAATTTTCGCGCCTCAAGTATCTTTCTTGCCTTTTTCTTAATTTTTGAAATGAAATCTACGACACTTTCGTTGTCCGTCTGGAAAATTGTACCGAGTTCTCCTAACAATTGCATTTCGGATTTGTTTAGTGTATATATTTTTTTAAGGAATTTTGTGAGTTCTTCTATCGTTTCGAATTTTGCCCCATGTATCGCTTCTCTAGCTTGATCTTTTAATTTGTTTCTAGCTAATTTGGCTAAGTATTTTTCAGCTTCGGGAGGAAGCATATCTTTTGCGTCTTCGCATCCCGTGATAAATTCTGACAAAGGGATATTTTTTCCATCGAATTCGGGAACGCAACTTATTGCATCTTTATTGAATCTTTAATTAACTGATTTGTTCCTAACGTCGTCATTGTTACTGTGTTTTTTATTTCGGTTTTACGAGGTAAGTTTAATGTTTTTATTGATCTTTTTGGAATAGATTCGAAACCAGACAATAATTCTACGTTGGAACTTCTCAGTGAATATCCTGATTGCTCAGCTGGGTCTTCAGTAATATTTAGATTTAATGAGCTAGTTGATTCGTCGTCAGACATTGGGTTAATTAACACATTTCCTTTTTATTATCCCGGACGAGCCCCCAAAAATTAATATGTCACATCCGGAAGGGATGAGAGCATAAAACTTTCGCTTCCCTCTTTCTTGCCTACGCCAAGCGCAATAGCACGGGATGAGGGTGAAAGGAGAATGTGTGAAACGGGTGTTCTAGGTCTCGAGTGCCTAGATGGTCAAGAGTTATGTGAGTGATTGCGACAGATGTAGTTAACGTTTACAAATTTTCGTTTATTACCAAGTGCCGTCCACTTGGCCGGTCGCAAACATGGGAAGAGTACAGTTCGGCGGATTAAGAAAATGATACAAAAAAAAATGATGCAGTTAGCTTACGTTTGCTGAATTACGGTCCTTCGGACTTGGGTGAAAGGGCCTTCGCTCTCGGCCTGTTACGCTCGCTTGTACAATGTCGGTCGATGGGCCGCACACACGCTGTGTTTACAATGGTGCCGCAGATGGGTCAGAGGGTCACTTCGTGAGTGTGAAGAGCGCGGAGAAGATTCACAATACTTTTCGAAGTATATAGACATGCAAATGGATGATCGAAAAACAGAGTTGGATTGTTAAGAGCGGAATAGAGTTACGAATCGCGATACAGGGTTGGAGTCGATAGAAGAGATCTTTCTGGTCCGGATGATGATGCTGAACTGATTTTTCTTTTAATCCTCTGGACCTTCCTGCTCCAGATTTCCCTTCTTGGGTGGAGTAGGAGAAAAAAAAGGGGGTTTTCGTTTTTGACTCTTCTAACCAATCGGAGCGGTCGACGTGGGAGACAGTTCTTTGTATCTGGGAGTCTAGGCGCATGAAATTCATTACAAGGCGACCAATCGGAATGAAGCTATTCCGAGCGAGTTTTCGTGGAAAAAAGCGCATGAGATCGTGTTTGTTTATCTAAGGTCTAGGGCCCGGCGCCGAGTCGCCCCGCGATAGTGCAGCTGCTATGCGCCTCATAGCCCTTCCATGTGCATTTTGTTTTTCGTCGCGGCCCGGTTTTATGACCGAGTCGAGTGGACTTTTCCGGCGGTCTTGGTCTATCCTTGGTTCCCACACGGATTTAAGAATCGGAGCTCAGCTATGCCTTCGCCGGCGGGTGAACTCTGGGTCATCTGGCTTGCAGTATGATAATTTTTGTTTTACGACTTTTCCGAGAAAGCGTGCTTGACAATATGTTCTCGCTAGATTCGAGTGGGTAAGGAGGGTCGTACGAAAGTACGCCCGACGCTCGCTTATTATCGATAGGTTACATTGCAGTTGTGGTATGTCTAAGCTTAAGAAGATACAAGAATGTGTCAAAAAATGTGAATGCCATATTCGTTTAATGGTTATTCTCGATTTCCATGGGAAATCGCTCAGGCCAGCGTTCTCGGGGGATTTCAACAAAGTAGGAGAAAGAAAACGCAATATTTTTATGCGCTTTGCTCGCGACGTTATACTGTTATTTTTCCTCGCTCTGCATGACAGCAGTAATAAAAGTTTCCCGGCCGGAGCCTCAAGCCCTATCATATGGATGGGCAAGGCGACATGGTAAAGATCGAAAATATCTAACTATCCCTGCTTCTCAGAAGGGATCAAATCTCTCGAAAATCTGACGAAAAATAATCATCTTTTGTATGCCCAAATTGAGAGAGCAGCTATACTGCTCAGCTAACTGTTGTGTATAAAGAGAACCGTTATTTCAATCAACGAGCAGTCGCGCATCATCATTCGAACGAGGAAACTCTCTTTCCGGATTTCAATCTCGTACCAGGGTTCATATTCCAGTTCCACGTCGTATAATCTTGGTCCGTTTTCTTTAAGCCATTCTTCCGATTTACGGTGTAATAACACAAATTGTAAACTGATTCCGCGTATTCGCTATCGCGAAGTGACCCACCGAACCATCGATTAAACATTGTAAATACAGCGTGTTTGGGTCTCATCCTCCACTATTGTATCGCCGAGCGTTCCAGGCCCAGAGCGAAGGCCCTTCGTCCGAGTCCGAACGCCATCATTTGACAACGGAAGGCAACTGGACCATTTTTTGTATCACTTTCTTAAGCCATCAATGGGTATTTTCCTTATGTTTTTGGCCACCTCGCCTGACAGCAGTCAGCAATAAATAAAGATCTGTGAATGGTAGTTACATCTGTCAAAGTCATTCCCGTAAGGTTTAACCACGGGGGCACTTTAAGCCTTAATTTCTCCCTTTAACCTTCATCCCGTGCTATTGCGCTAGGCGCAGGCAACAAAGAGAGAAACGAAATTTGATGGTCTCATCCTTTCCGGATGTAACATATTAATTTTTAAGGGCCCGACCGGGTTTAAAAAAAGAGAATGTACTAATCAATCCAATGTCCATATGCGACTCAGAAATCGATCTATCGTATCTAAATATCAGCGAGGCAAATGCGAAAAATTCACTAAGAAGTTCAAGCGCAAATTTACTACCTGGTTTGGAACCACTTAAAATATCAATAAAAAATTACAATTATCCTCAAAACCCGAAAACAAACCCACAAAAACAATGACGACACTAGCTGCGCCATAAGCTGCATCTCAGAATTTGACGGACAAAATATTCCCTTATCCGAGTTCATAATTGGGTGCGAAGTTGCAAATGACATCCTTCCTCCCGAAGCCAGAAAACATATAGCTAAATTAATAAGAAATAAATCTTGAAATTAAGCCAGAGATGCTATCCACGGGACAACATTTGAAGCGAAGGAAGAACTTATCAAATACCTTAAAAAATATATACACCGAATAAATCCGAGATGCAATTTTTGGGAGAACTCTGCAGCATTTTCCAGGCGGTTAACGACAGCGTCGTAGATTTCACTACGAAAATTAAGAAAAAGGCAAAGGAAATAATTGAGACGCGGAAATTATCCAACGATGGGAGAGACGATCCCGTTTTCAAAGTAACGTTAAATGATTACTGCCTCGAGTCCTTTAGATAGGGTTTAAAAGGGGAAATTGAACAACGACTTCCCTAGTGTAACACGATCGAAGACGCGATCGAACACGTGCTTAAGTCGAACGCGAGGTTAAAGCGCGAGAGGAACTACAGGCCACGCTTGTCAAACATGAGAAAAACCGTCCCAACACAGTCGGTTAAAATATGTAATATTTGCAAAAAGGATAACCAATCAACAGAAAGCTGTAGATTCGCGACTCTTATGTCTCAAATTTGCAAAAGTCAAGGCCACGGTGCCAATGAATGCTGGAAAACACCCAACGAGCAAGGCTCGGTCGTTTGTCAAAACTGCCAGAAACCCGGACACGCCGCGGTAAAATGCTATGCCGATCGAAGACCGCTCTCGATAGTATGCCAGATATGTAAAACAATAGGCCAGACAGCCGACAAATGCCCTTCGCGCGGCAGCCCCGCGGACTTCACAGCCCACTGGCAGCGTCAGACAGCTCATCCCTAATGACAATTTTGCAAAAAATCGGGCATACCGCAGATAAATGTTTCTCATTAAAAAACGAAGACCCTAATGTCGACGGCCCGTTTGTCGATATTGCAAAAGGACGGGACACGCCCTAGGAAACTGCCGTACCCGCGAATATAATAACTCTCGCCACCAATCGGGAAACGGTCTGGATAACCCTCGGGCGGACGCACCGAGAGGATCCATGATCCCAAAGCATCCGGTGACCACAGTCTCAACAATCACACCGAGCGAAGATATCTTACCTACACAATAAACTCAGAAAATTTCGTCAAATTACTCTCGGTGTGTAGCGGAGCACATCGGGAAAAAGAAAAAATATCGATGTTGCTAGACAATGGCGGTATTCCCAATCTTATCAAAAAACGATACGTAGGAAACTTCCCTGGTATCGACGAACAAGTCCTAATAAAGCTAAAAGGAATATCTGAGCCACCGATATTCACTTCAGGGAGCGTAATGATCCGGGTGTTGAACTTCGCCACCTTGTTTCATATTAAACCTGACGAAGTGCAGCTCCCTTACCCCGGGCTATTGGGGTCCCGATTCTTTTACGTAACAAAGTCCAAAATAAATTTCGAGACGGAATGTCATGAATGCGAAAACAAGGCATGGCCTCTCGAACGAACAAAGGAACCCGACGAGGTAATAAAAATACCCGCGCGTTCGGAAACCTCTTTCCACAAAGAGGTTTCCGAGCCTTATGTGGATAAAGGTCGAAAACCGCACGATAAAGAAAGGGTATATCCCGCGTTTAACAATTCGTAAGGGTGTTTACGCCGGAAACTGCCTGGTAACAAACATCCACGAAAAGGCTCAATTGAAGGTTTCTAATGCCACAATTGATGCTATTGTATAATGCTATTTAATGCGACATGCTATTGTATAATGCTATTTAATGCCACCATTGATGATAATGTACTACGCGTGCAAGTCTTAAAACTACAGGAATTCGATATTGTGGAAAACCTAATTTATCTATCTATCCATATATGAAAATGGATATTGGTATACAGGGTGTCCCTCTTATCTCTGCCACCTAAAATAACTAGGTATTTATCGACGCTAGAAAAAAATGTTCCAGACAAAAGTTGTACGGTGTGAAGGGGGCCATCAAATGCGACAAATTTTTTTTTTTCGGTGCAGGCGCTGACTCACCGTGACGGTCACCTCCACTTTTTTAAATGGAATGGTACATTTTTTAACCATCTTGTGGAGCACCTCAAGCTGCATAAAATCATTAGAGGGTCAAAGTCGGTCAAGGTCATTTCGAACACCTGTTAAAATAAAATACAAATCTAAATATCTCGGATCACTACCAAATATTTGTGATCCGAGATATTTAGATTTGTATCATCGATACTGACCTTGAATGACTTTGACCCCCTAATGTTTTTATGCGGCTCGAGGTGCTCCACAAGATGGTTGACGAAAATGTACTATTCCATTTCAAAAAATGGAGGTGACCTTCACTGAGAGTCAGCACCTCCACCGAAATAAAAAAATGGGCCGCATTTGACCCTCTTATCTCTGCCACCTGAAATAACTAGGTATTTATCGACGCTAGAAAAAAATGTTCCAGACAAAAGTTGTACGGTGTGAAGGGGGCCATCAAATGCGACAAATTTTTTTTTTCGGTGCAGGCGCTGACACCGTGACGGTCACCTCCACTTTTTTAAATAGAATGGTACATTTTTTAACCATCTTGTGGAGCACCTCAAGCTGCATAAAAACATTAGAGGGTCAAAGTCGGTCAAGGTCATTTCGAACACCTGTTAAAATAAAATACAAATCTAAATATCTCGGATCACTACCAAATATTTGTGATCCGAGATATTTAGATTTGTATCATCGATACTGACCTTGAATGACTTTGACCCCCTAATGTTTTTATGCGGCTCGAGGTGCTCCACAAGATGGTTGACGAAAATGTACTATTCCATTTCAAAAAATGGAGGTGACCTTCACTGAGAGTCAGCACCTCCACCGAAATAAAAAAAATGGGCCGCATTTGATGGCCCTCTCCACACCGTACAACTTTTGTCTGGAACATTTTTTTGTGACGTCGATAATTACCGAATTATTTCGGGTGATAGAGATAAGCGGGACACCCTGTGTATATATGTGTGAGATTTATGGAATCCGACACCGTTTGAACGATCACCATGAAAGTTGGCACATATAAGTGTTTTTTCATGGAGAATATTTTTATGCTATCCATTTTGGTGTAACTCGCCAGTAGACGGCGCTGCAGTGCATCAACTTCTACACTGTTCAACCGATCGCCATGAAAATTGGTATATATAGGTATTCTAGTATGAAGAATATTTTCAATTTTAGATTCATAAGTTAGTCATTGATAACTCCAGATAATCAATAATTGAATAATTGAATAATTAATAGTAAGTCATTGATTTCGCGCTATCCATTTTGCTTTAACTCGCCACTAGATAGCAATGCAGAAAGACTTTTTTAAATCACATTAGCATACACGCTGCGCATGTGTACAATGCCTTATGAAATTCGAGAAGCAGCGGCACCAATGACAACATTGTTTTCGTTGACCTTACAACAAAAATCATATCGACGACAAAACAAAAGTAATTTGCGATTTTTACGGTCCTCAATCCTCAATCATAACAAATAGTGATTGTGACCGTGATTGGTAATTGGTGAGTGAGTTTGAAATGGAATTCCATTTTCATTCGAATTGTGTTGAGGGCTGGGCGTCAATATGAATAACCATTCTTTTTTTGTTTATAGGCGAATGACATTTGTGCCACACACAACTAAACAATCTTTGGACGCCTAATCTATCACCAAACGTCAAATACGGTAAATTGTGTGAAATGAATGACGTGTTTCAGCGTTTTTGGAAAATCAACCCTTGAGGGGTGTAGTATTGTGAATGCAATTTTGTATGGGAGTTCCGTCGTTTGTTTAAGTAAGAACCATTCAAATTGCGGCTCAGCCTATTCTAATAAATTAAATAAATTAAAAATGACGTATTTCAGCGTTTAGAAAAATCATCCCTTAAGGGAATGGAAAGTATTTTAACAAAAATTTCGAGATCCACGCGGTACGAAGTCGCAGGTGGTATGAAGTCGCAGTAAAATATAAAACAAAATCAGATTGCACGACAATGTGCGATTCCAATTCAATTTCTCGAAATGCTTCTAATCCAAAATCAGGTTGCATGACAATCTGCGATTCCAATCCAATTTTTCCCGATCCTTCTAATTCAGACGTAGGTTGCACGACAACTACGCTTATCCAGGGCCCAGTAGTGGCCAATAAAAAAACATCGACAGGCGACGTCGAAATAAAACCGTGTCAACCCTCCAGCAACAGCAATGACCATGGAAAACCAATCAAAAACTAAAATCCGAAGACCAAAACAAAAGAGAAAAACTCGAAATCAAAACAAAATCAAACGAAAACCCAAAAAAATGGAGAAAACTTTAAAACAAAACAAAATTCAAATAAAAATCCAATCACAAAGACCAATTCGCGAACAAAGCAAAAAACGTAAGCAACTAGGTTTCGGGAAAAGTAGTGACGAGGAAACATAGGCTGAACTATTCACGCCTACGCGTGTCCAACAACCCAGAGAGGCCGTTGACCCAAAAACAGCTGAGGGGCAAATTACCTCCTGTCCCTTACAAAAAGGTGTATGCCGATCCTAATTCCGATAGCTTGACAGACTCCGATGCTAGTTCTCATGACCCACTAACTTCCGAAAATAAAGACCTTCACGCGGAAGGATCAATAATGACTGAATTTAAAATCGCCAATTTCATCGGCACTAAAGAACAATTCCTTTTTCGTAACGACAATTTAACTTATTTAAACGATTCAGAAGATAATCCGCGTGATCGTGGAGCACGCAAATTACAAGAACTAAACAAATTGACCTCTTAGAAAAGTTTATTAGTAGGTAAACCCTACAGTACCAAAATCGGAAAGAAGCACCCCATTCCTCTCGTTATCAATGGCGAACATTCGGAGTCATTATCGTCAATATCTGAAAAATTAACAAGGGCGTAAAAGAAATGAAAAAAATTGTGAAACGCTCAAACTCGAATCATTTAGTCTTTGCCACTCCTAACATATCGAGCATTTAACATGGGTAGACGTTATGAATATACTGAAAGAAGTATTCAAAAATAGCCAAATAAAAATATTGATGTGCTTGGGAACCTTACAATACGTCCCAACCGAAAATCGCGGCTCCATCTTCTACGAAATGCATAAATCCCCATTAGGAGGACACGAAAGTGTGTCTCAAAAACCTATAATAGAATTAAACGTGAATGTTTTTAGGAAGATCAAAACAATGCCTAGAATGCCAACTAACAAAACTGGTCCGAGTCATAATTAACCAACCAATGATAATAACCGATACTCGTGGCACAGTTTTTAAGAAAATATCTATGGTAATAGTAAGCCCTACGCAACGCACTCCCAACCACAATGAGAATATTCTCACCATTCAAGACCATCTATCAAAATATTGTAATGCAAATCCGCTACCGAACGCACTCGCGACGACTGTCGCTGACGCGTTCATAAAAAGATTCATGTGCGTTTTCGGCGCACCCAAAGCATTACTTACGGACCAGGGGAGTAATTTCGTGAGCGGTTCAATGAGAAGAGTTGCGAAACGCTTCCGCATAAAACGATACCGAACACGCCCCCCCAACAAACGGATCACGAAACGGTGTCCACAAGACATACTCTGCACGAGGTAGTCTTCGAAAATTTCGCAAGAGTACCGTCAAGCGAACCCCTCCGTGAATTCGATCAATTACCTACCTGTCGCGGCTACCTGATCGAACTCATAACACAAATAAACGGGATCAGGCACCTCGCTCACGAAAACTTAGTCCCTTCCAAACATCGCTCAAAAAAATAATATGACGAATATGATAACCCTAATAGTTTCAAGGTAGGGGATCGCGTCTATCTTCAGAAGGGACCGAGACCTGGTAAACTCAGAGATCATTATTCAGGACCGCATAAGGTCTTAGTTAGAAAAACTGTAAAGGGGTAATATGAACATCCAGTACAACAAAACTCCACGAGTGATTTACGAGAACCACCTACGGTACTCTCACATCAATTCCGAAACCACGAGACAAAAGAGAAAAAGGCCAAAAAGCGATGAGCGACGAATCCGATTTCCACCCCAATAAATCAACAAAACAACTCCACTTATCCATATCTATTATTCTTTGATAATCACAACACAGTATATCATATAATTGTTGTAACCACCACACAATGTGTCATATAATTGTCATTCAACAATTATAATAATGTTACATTATAGTTGAATATAATTAACATTATATTTTCCTATATGTGCCTCAATAATACGTTTATCTTATTTTTCCAAGGGTTTACAAAGGAACAAAAAATGTATACAAAATATTTAATTACGAACAAAGACGAACAAATCGACAACATTACCGGCGAGTGACACGAACCTAAGGCTAAACGTCGTCTCACGTCGACTGTCTGTCACTTCATCATTTCCAATAAAACGTAAGGTCGACGAACAATGAACAAACCACATCCTTCGGTGCATTGGATGCCGTCCAACAAAGACAATATCGCTCACGGAGTACAATCATTAAGTACTGCAAGAATGCCCACGGAAGCGATCGCTGCGAAAATGTCAAATGGATCTGCTATAATGCAGTATCAAACCTAAGTCCTTCATGATGTCGTTTGAGATTCAAAAACCGTAATAACCATGTGATAACCGTACGTTCATCAAAACAAACAAATGTTGTCAATACCGATAACCATAGACAGCACGTTGAAACACCGACGATAAATAGCAATATATCACCGAAACTATTTAACAACTATAATAATAACAGTGACGAACACAAATTAATGCGCATGGCCATCACCTTCCCTCTGCTCCGATCCTTAAATCCCGGAAACACCGCAGATTGGCAAATCAGTTTCTTACATATTTCGCCGCATATTCAAGAACATCGAGTGGAGAGTGTCGGTTGTACGAACAAATATACATACATTGTCACTGGTATCGCGTGTTAACTCTCTCTCTCTCTGTCTCTGTCTCTGTCTCTGTCTCCGTCTCCGTCTCCGTCTCCGTCTCCGTCTTCGTCTCCGTCTCCGTCTCCGTCTCCGTCTCCGTCTCCGTCTCCGTCTCCGTCTCTGTCTCTGTCTCTCTCTCTGTCTCTGTCTCTCTCTCTGTCTCTGTCTCTCTCTCTGTCTCTGTCTCTGTCTCTGTCTCTGTCTCTGTCTCTCTCTGCCTCTGTCTCTGTCTCTGTCTCTGTCTCTGTCTCTGTCTCTGTCTCTGTCTCTCTGTCTCTCTGTCTCTCTGTCTCTCTGTCTCTCTGTCTCTCTGTCTCTCTGTCTCTGTCTCTCTCTCTCTCTCTCTCTCTCTCTCTCTCTCTCTCTCTCTCTTTGCTCCTTGCTTCTGGGATTTTTCGCTGCCGCTCTCTGCCCTCGGGCGTTTTCGTTGCAGGCCTAAGCACGCAAATTTTCTCCTTCTCATCTGGGTGAGCGGTGTTCTTTGGTGCACTGCGAGAGTTTCTGCATTTTCCCGAAGAAAACTGGCTGTCTTTCCTAACCTCACATACTGTCGCGGCCCCGCCCGCACCCCGCACGTCGCTTGATCGCAAACCGCTTTCCACCTACGCGCATGCGCCCAACTCGACAGCTGCTTGCCGCTCCTCTATATTTCTTCTGCTTTCTCGTGAGTACAACTGCTCTGACACGTGGTACAACGGAATCTGAGATCTCATTGGCTAGTCATCCCACGGTCCAATTTCGGCCGAGGGGCATAACTTACCTTCCTCACCGATCAACCTGAAGTCGTGCACCGATCGCCCTGAAGTTGCGCACTGCTGCTACCGAGGTTGCGTGCCGACCGACCTGAAGTCCTGCACCGATCGTCACGGACTCGAAAATTATTATGGACCTGGGCCACGATAAGGAGTTGGCGCCACCTCCTCTCACTGACTCAATCGGTATCACGGAAAGTGTGTCTCCCGCCGCCGGTGCATCTCGCTCAGCGTCTCCTGCCGACTCTGAAGGTTCTTCCTCTTCTCGCAGCTCACACAAGCGAGATAGGCAAGATGACTATGTTCATACCCAGCTGATCAAAAAACCAGCACCTCGTAAACTAACCTTTGCCTCCATTGCCGATGGCATCGCCGCGATGACTATGACCCTGGCGGGCCACGTTGAGATGCTTAGGGTGCTCCCCGTCATGCAATCGACGCTGGAAACGGTTAGCGCTGACGTTTCCTCTCTTAAAACCACCACCGTTAAACTGACGAGCACAACCAACACACTAAGCGCGGGGACCGCCCGACTCGCCAAGGAAAACATCGAACTAAAAGCTGCTCTCGGTAAACTCGAAGCTCGCGTGGAGCAGATCGCAGGAGCCGGCCCTTCCGGTACCCCCAACGATCACACCCTATCAAGACTTACCACCGCTCTCAACTCCAGCGCGCTACACCTCCAGAGGTCACTCTCGCAACAGCGTACTAATAATGAAATTACCATCCCAGGATTTACTTTTTCGGACACCGCTGAGCCCGTACTCCTCGGAATCGCCACGGTGATTGCAGCCGCACTCCAAGTCCCGATTAATCATGGCGATATCACCGGTGCCCGTCTCCTCAGGAAAAAACCATCGGGGCAGAGTGCGGAGGCCACATCGACCAATACAGCTGCACCCCGGCCCACGAAAACAACTTTCGCCACCGTACTGTCCAGTTCCACTGTTCTCAAACGCTTCTTAGCCCGTAAGCGGCAGCATGGGGAGCTGAAATTCTCGAGCCTCGACAAGACCCTGCTTGCGAACATCGGTGTGCCCACTCAGCCAAACGATTTCACCATCGACGTGAGCGAGCTCCTGCCATCGCATGTCTTCAAGCTGCTCGCTAGCGCCAAGCCACTGCCGCTCAAGGGCGCCGGCTTCAAGCACGTCTGGAGTAGGGGCAGCACTGTGCTGGCTGAGACAGATAACGACAGGATCATACACACGATAAACTTCATGGAAGATATCCCCAAGCTCATCAGCCTGTACCCTACACGCCAACTATACCCACTCGGAGAGGGCCATACTTAGTGAGAGAGCGTCTCTAAACTCTCATTCAATTGCACTATGCAATTCCGCTCTCGCTCACTCTCGCTTCAGCAATGACCACTTTGATGTTGTCGGTGGATATAATTCGGTTATAAAGTGGCGGGCCTTGATATTGTCAAGAAAGCTAAACGGTTGCCATCCCGCTTAGTCGAAAAGCTGGAGAAGCCAGCTGGGGCAATGAATAAAGCCATTACGGCACCCTTTTGGGGTCGGTTGCTTTATGACGGAACCGGCCGATCCGGCCGGTCGATCTTCTCGGTGCCAATCGAGGAGGACCAAAGACTAGAGACACTAGTCAAGTATAAATCCCGTGCGGCATATCGTGCAGGCCGATATTCGGACCGCGTTCTTCGCGTAAGTTGAATTCGTCAATTTCGTCACGGATGGTGATCGACGGGGCCTGTGGTCCGTCGATTGACACGTTTTTGTTGACTATGTTAGTTATTCCCTGACTGACGATCACCACGATGGCTTCTCTCCTCGAGGTTAGACTTCAAGCGCAATACTGGAGATTTCCAAGAGGATCCGAGTACCTAGCTACGAACCGGGGATGAATTTAAGATGGAGCCGTGGCTCACGGGGCCAGGCTCGCCTAAAGGAGACCCGAGGTGTCGGGTATCTTCCGATGACTCACACGTTTTGACATGAATTTGCTATGAGTAACTCTCCGTCGCTCGGGTGACCACTTAAGTACCCTCAGGCAGCTAGGAGAGGTTCCATTTCATGTTGCCCTCTGGCCACTTAGGCTGGGAACCCGCTTATTGGTGGTCGCCTGAGTGGCGGGGTGAGTGCTCGAGAGTGATTTGGATAATGCGGGTATTTAACGTTGGTAAATTATGGAAAAGTGACGGACTCGGGTACCCGGGTTCCAGGAGATAGGAGAAGGTGTTTCGCTGTTAGCGGAGCGCGGCTGATATCACGCGAGGTAGTCTCGGTGCTTCGGGCGCGGGGCGAGGCTGGAGGTGGGCCTGATTAGCGGAGGCGGTCCTATTAGCGCGGCAAGACGCGGGCTTGGCGCCCGGAGGGCGGCCCTCCTAGCGCAGTGCGTGCGAGCCTGCCTAATGTGTCTTGCGAGGTCTCTCCTCCCCTACCGGCCTGATAGCCGGTGATTTCGGCTTTTTCGGTTACGGGAGCTTGCCTCGAAAAGTGAACCGTTACAATATATACGTTTGTTTCTGGTAAAATATGAACGGCTACACACAACCTTCGGTTATAACCCTCTGAACAATCGCAACATCTAGATGTATCTTCCATGAGAAGAGCATCGTCAAAAGACAGATATGCATGTCAGATGGAATTTACAAAACGAATGTCGATCAATCAACAACCGAACTCATTATCAAAACCCTCGTTAGATGTCGAAACGCACAAAATATCTTGTCACCCATATCAAGGATGACGAGTCTTCGGAGAAACACGATCAGATTGACACTCATAATCCACATTTCGTTTGAAGAACCTAGCACCCTACACCCTACGATTCCGAATTTTACCGTAAATATTTGTTGTACCATTGATACATATTCAAATACAGCCATTTTTAATATGCATACATTTGAAGTTACCGAGGACGATAACTAGACTAGGTGTCACGTACGACGTTATTCTCTATTTCTTTTGGTCAAAATACACATAATCATACATGTGTGAGAAGCAATAGAGCCTGATATTTCTATCTTAACCGCAACCAAAAATATAGGCGTTCGAGATACTTACCAAGAAATTTATTGCTTCTCACACTCAATAAACACGTGCATCCCTAGACCATGGCAAAGATACTCTTTCCTTCTTTGTTAACGGTTACAATGACAAACGCACGTATTTACGTGTCACAAGCCGCTCTCCTATTTTTTCCCCCTCTGCATGAGAGCAGTAATAAAAGTTTCCCGGCTGTAGCCTTGAGTCATATCATACGGATGGGCAAAGCGACGTGGTAAAGATCCAAAATATGCAACTTTTACATATAACTATAAGTAAAATAACCAACTGAGTCAACGGAATATTGGTGGACCCCTCTTAAATTTAAAGTGAAAGGGAAAAAATTAAGGAATGGTTCATGCTTTCAATTTCGATTTGTGATCGTTTTGTATTAAAATAATTTTTGGTTTTGTTTCGGTGATAACGGTGTACCGTTTTTCGGTAAATGGCAAAATTACCCCTTGACATGCCTTACCCCGAGAAGATAGACTCGCCCTTTGAAAACAAATTTCTCTAAAAAAATACCCCCTTAGGTGCAATTTCCGAAAGGCAAAATCGATTGGCTTCAGAATTAACTTGCACATGAAAACAGAAAATCCGACCCATTTAATCGAAATCGTCAGGCGCCATTGCATACGAAATGATCACGTGCAGCTCTTTTCAAATTCACTCCTTAAGGAAGTTCTAAGGTTGAATACTGAGCCACAACAACTCTCTCGTGCCTGCTTATTATATTGCAATAAGCGGTTTAGAGCAAAATAATACATATTGGACGCGTTTGTTTTTTCCAATTCAACGACTTAAATCGAGCCTTCGGGTATCGCCACGAAGCAAAGCGCCTCAAATAATGTTTTACGATAAAACGTAAAAAGTAATGTCACCTTACTTCTTCACCCCCGTGAATGCACTTTTGTCACATCCAGAAGGAATGGGAACATAAACTTTCGTTTCCCTCTTCCTTGCCTACGCCTAGCGCAATAGCACGGGATGAGAATAAAGAGCGAGATGAAACAGGAGTTTAGGCTTGTATGTTTACGCGGTTAAAAGATATGTGACGACTTCGACAGACCAGTAGCTACCAGTAGCTATCAGTAACAAGGTTATTTTATTCTTTAATGATGTTTGAGGTCCGGATTCCTCGGAACACAAGTTTGGTAATAGAGGAAAGATACAGAAAAATATCGTTATAGCTTACGTTCACAGAGTGGCCGTTGTTCGTCGTTGGACGAAGGGCCTTCGCTCTCGGGCCAGGTACGCTCGCTCGCACAATCGATGATAAAAACAGCTCGCAGGGTTTCCAACAGTATGCGTAAATGCTTAGGTGCCACTTTAGCGTTCCTAAAAATGTAAACTTGGCTCGAAAGGATGAAGTTAGAGAATTTGACGTGGAGGAAAGATACGGAACTTGTCGCGATAATGAAGAGGTGACGAGTGGTCATGGAGAACTGTCTTTTTGTGGTATAGTTCTTCACAAATTAGAAATTAGGAGAGTTTTCGTTCTTGGGGGAAGAAGTGCACTTCTCTGAAGATGTAGAGTGACCCATTTGATTGGTTGAGACAGCGTGGGAGTAGGGATTTCTAGCTCGTTATTGGGTTACGGTTTTGATAAACGCAATCGCTGTTCTATTTCCGAGAATTTAGTTGAACGCACGTGTTTTCTGTGGGTCTAGTTTTACGACGGCTGAAGTTTCTCGACTCGGGTGAGTTTTTCTTGAAGAGTTGGTTGAGTCTGAAGACAAGAGATTATCGCTTGGTGGAGCCCTGCGTTCTTTATCTAGTAGAGTGTTTTGGGGACCTTTTCGGGGTTGCACGTATATGTCTTCATATATATGTTTAAGACCGGCTGCGTTCTCACCTGGGCAAGAACACGGGACGCTTGCTTATTATCGATAGGTTACATTTTGCTGTGATATGCTTAAGTCTAAAGAAAATATAAGTGTATTGATCTTAGTGGTTGTTCAGGATTTACATGGGAAATCGCGTAGGCCTACGTCGTCGCTATAGCTCAACAAGATAGGAGAAAGAGGAAAAAATGTAGTGTGCATTTGCTCGCGACGTGACAGTTTCCCACAGTTGATATCTGGCTGAACAGTATCCTCCGTACTCAATAACCATACATCTGGCCGAATGCATAAGATTCATCAAGCCCGGAGCAAGAGCTGATTGGCACTCACTTTTCGTCTGATTCCGCCCCTTAAATGAAGTTTCCCATCATTCGGATCAAGCCGGGAGACTTTATCACAGATGAAAACAATATTTATTGCACCTCAAAAAAACTGATATAGATTATTTGAAATCGTCTATATCAGTTAAGCGAGTTTCGGTAGTTGCGGCTAAGCTTATCCGCTCTTTCACTTAGGGGACGTACATACATAACGTAACGCCAAATTTTCCAATTTCGCCCCCCCCCCCCCTCCCCCTACGTAACAGGACCTACGCTTGGCTGGACCCTCCCTCTATTCCATTACGTAACGAGTGCTGTATCGTTAATAACAGGGCTTTTTTTCATAGACATGACTAATTATGAAAGGATCTGGTACTCATTTTATGAAATATATATTCATCTAGTTTTATACCAATTTATATGAAAAATCTTTAAAATTAATCGAAATATATGCCTTGATTTGACAACGAAAAAAATGTCTATTCATTGTCCCTTCAATATCTTTATAAAGTTTATCAGTAAATAAAAAGTCAACAATTTATCGATACCTATACAAATAGGTACCTATACAAGTAGGTATCGTTATGCGTAGCCGTTTTTTTTACACAATGCCGACAGTTTGGACATTTTTTAATATTTTCAAGGCCCTTTTTTGTATTCAAGCAGTCTTTTAAAATAGCAATTATCAAAATTTAAAAAATGGTACAACCTTAGTCACTTTAATAGTAATTATCAAATTGAAAAAAACGTACAATCTGTCAATGCGACTACAAAAATGTTAACCAAAAAAAATGGAAATCGGTTGATAAGTTTTCGAGTATTTGCTGGGACACGGTCGAAGAAAGTAGTTTCGAGAAAAACGCGTTTAAAGTTTTCCTTCCGTTTTTCTTGATATAAACTTATGTTTTTTTCTAGAATATTGATACTTACATTGAACTATCTAGTCGCGGGCGATATGGCGGTTCTTCATCTTCATTATATTTCACAAAATAATAAGAGCCTGCACTTCATCTATTGTGAACGATGCCACACGTGTAGGGACTGAGGGCACTAACCGGTCGCGCTACCTGTTCTCACTAAATTGACTGTAACTTCGTCAATTTTCAAACTTGTGAATACAAATGTTGCCAACATATTTTTCGATGTGTGTCCATTCAAAAATAATAAAATACATAAAATTGTGTTCAATAGTTTGCTTGTCGAAAGTGAGAAGGCTACTGTGGAAGTTCTTGCACAGTGACGTCCCCCCTTAACTGACATTTCATATGGAAACCTGTCAACTTTCCGCAGTAAAATTGTGCGTGAGTTTAAATTAAACACTTGAACATGCAGAAATGTTGCTATTTCTGGCAGTTCTAAAATCGTGACGTAACGCAAACCTTGACCCCCCCTTCCCCCGTGGTCCTAGATCATAACGCCTGGCCGAACCTACCCCCCCCCCCCCCAAATTGCGTTACCTATTTGCGTACGCCCCCTTACCAAACCCCATTAGATAATGTCTCCCAATAGTGCTATAGCATTGCATTTTTCCAATCGAAGTAGAACATAGTTAACCCTCTTTTTCGGATTTCTCAATTCTCCCCTGCAATATAATGTGGACGCAGTTTGCATCGTGTATGACCCGTTAAATCAAGTGCTTAAATGTCGTATCACGGCGAAAGTGCTTTGTCGCGCACAAAGAGGGTTATCTCTCGATTTTTAAGATTTTCCTCTATCACATTCGGATAACATGTAGACGCCACGGTTTAACTCGCCCCCTTAAATGTCGATTTCGAAAGTCGCGGTACGGCTGAATTGATTTACAGCGTTGGTAGATTGAGTCCAAGCTCGATTGAGTCCATTCCGTTTAAATCCTCAAGGAGATTTAATATATGATTCTCATTTACCTACCTTCGATTTGATCACCTTAAGACATGTTTTTCAAGGTCGGAATCTATTCAAGGCGCTTTCGCGCAACCAAAACCAATAGATGCACTACATTCAATTTTAATGGAATAAGACGAATTTAGCACACATAGCCTTCGTCAATATGACACCTTAAATGAGGTTCCAGAATCCAGAAGTGGATAAATTTACCCTATCTTGAAAAGATGGTCCAGTTCGATTTAAAATAAGATTCGCGCTTTCGCGAATCTACACTACATTTTTTACTACAGAAGCCCCTTAAATAATGTTATCAATAATCAAGATCCAGCCAAAGAGCTTTATCATACCCAAAAACAGAACGTTTGCCGCGTTTGAACGAAGTCCTCGGAGCCGTTTTCAACATTAAAATATGCACGCATCTTATTTTGCAATTTAACCTCTTATACCCCTCTCTAAATCGCTTTCCCTCGCCCTAAAACTCTAAGGTGAACATACTTCCTGATAGTTTTAAGACCGCATTCATTTTTAAATCACACGCATTCTTCGTTCTCTAATTTGCCCACTTAAATCAGATTTTCAGAAGACCGTTTCCTTTCGTTTTACACACGTTACATCCATCCGGCGTGGCTCGAATCGTTAGGCCAGTAGTCGAATGTCTCACAACCATCGATCCTTTAAGGGGTTACCCCCACTTGCGATTTTGAAAAAATCGATTTTTTTTATTGCATTTTTTTGAAGTATGACAATATGTCCTGAAAATTTCAAGTCGATCCGAACAAAATTGACTGAGATATGAGCGTTGAAAGAGAAGAATCCCTCGTGTAAACAACCGGCTAGTCTGCCGTCTGGCGCTCTCGTCCCTCCCTCCGACCTTCACTGCATTGTTCGATGAAAAGGGTCGTATACCTGGCATTCACAACGGTCATATAATAGACTGGCATCTATAAAAACGCATTTTCATTGTCTGTTATGGTCCAAACTCGTCAGTGTAGCTCGAAAGTTCGACTATATAAGATGTATATTCCGCCGTTCATAATATTATAAGCGCAATTTTTATTCATTTTACATTCGAAAATGGATCGAAAAATGGTTCGCGACAAACAAGAAGCAGTGATAATTTACGGAAATCTCGACCAAAAAAAAAAAAGGAAAGGTGTTTTTAACCCCAACCTGGCCGAAACGGAAACTGAAAGTTTCAGCACGTCTGCGAAGAAACTGAAAAATAATATTGATATGACTGTAAATCAAAATCCTAATATTGAATATCTGATTTTGAACTTTTGGGTTGTGTTTGCTGCTATTTCAAATTTAGTGAAGTTCAAAACGTGAAATGGAAATATTACATTTGAAACGGCAAGTGCAAGAGGACTAGGCTTCAAAATCGTTGTGAAATGTGACTCATGTGCAGATAATTTGATACCATCTTCTCCTTTTTTGGATCATTCGTATGAAATAAATCGTCGATTTATATTCACCATGCGAGTTCTCGGCATAGGATTGGCTGAAGCACAAAAATTTTGCGGACTTATGGACATGCCAAGGTTTCTTGCCGAGGCTACATATTCAATAATTTTGAAAAGTATTTATGAATCTGTGAAATCATGTGCAGATGTAATATTTTTAAAAAGCCGTACGAGAAGAAATTGAAGATACACCTAATGCATATGGCGATGCAACTCCTCAATTAACAGTTTCCGGAGATGGATCCTGGAGGAAGTGAGGATATGGGTCGCTGTTCGGAGTCACATCAGCCATAGGCTACTACAGTGGAAAAGTACTTGATCTTGTGGTAAAAAGTGCGCATTGTAAAATGTGTGAATCGTGGAAACATAAGCTAAATGATGCGGAATACGAAGAATGGTACGAAACACACGAAGATAACTGCAGTGCAAATCACGAAGGCTCCTCGGCAAAAATGGAGGTGGACTCCATTATCGAAATCTTCAAGCGTTCAATATAAAAATATAATGTCCTGTACCGTTACTATATTGGAGACGGAGATTCGAAAACGTACACTGGGCTAGTAAATTCTCATCCTTATGACGACGTAGAAGTTATAAAAAAATAATGCATCGGTCACGTAATTTAGTAAAAAAAAAAACAAAAAGCTTGGTGGTAAAGGACAGCTGACAGGACAGCTCACTGTGTACTATGGACTTGCTATTCGACGCCATTCTGCTTCTGTTCACTATATGCATGAGGCAATATGGGCGACCTTCGATCATTACAGTTGAACCGATGCAAATCCACACCATGAGAGATGTCCAACCGGTGAAGAATCGTGGTGTTCGTATCAACGAGCTCAGGCGAGAAACGAGGCTTTCCAACACGATTACAAACCACTCCCATAAAATGTATTGGATGCCATCAGACCTATATACAACGATCTGAGTAAGGAAACTTTACTTTAAACGCGTTTTTCTCAAAATGGCATTTCTGAAGTCGGTGACCAAGATTACTCGAACACTAATGAACCGATCTTCTTGAAATTTTGCAGGCTTTTTTAATACATAAAAATGTAGTATTCAATCGTTCGATTTTTTTTTCGAAAAAAATGGCCGTTTTATAGCCAAAAAACGGCCGTTTTTTTCGTTAAAATCGAACCATTAACTTTGACTGTCGGCCATTTTGTGAAAAATGAATGTTTTTAAAAATCCTTCGATTAAAGACTAGTTTATACTTATATTTGACTAAATCCATCCGCATTTTTTTCAGATCATCCACTTCGCCGCATAGTTGGTCACCGCAAACCGTGTATATAAGAACATTATTTCATTGACGGCCATTTGCCACTAAACAATGTAATATTTTTCAATAAAAAAATTACTGAAAGTTCTTCAAGATGTGTTCTTCAAGATGGTATATTGATAAATTAAAAAAGTTTTGTAGTTTTATTAAAAAAAATTCATGTTAAAAAGGCCTTTTTTGCGCTACAAGTGGGGGTAACGCCTTAAGTATTGACTCATGGGCAGGACTTTTCTGTGATTTGGTCTGTTTCCTTCGCCGAATCCGCGAGACCTATAAATAAAGGAAGCTCGTTCGAGATTCATCTTCCACGTTACCCTCGCACACTCGATGCCTGTGATCGTAACGTCAACCACGGCTTGACATCTCTCGGTGACTTTCGCAACCTCATGACAGCCGCCGTTCTTCAGAGTTGAGTTTGAATTATCGTTCGATATTGATTTTTTTACATTGTTTGTGTGCGTGGTACCATTTTTTTAAAGACTTAACAGGGTCGTCCATGTTCGAAATAAAGTCAACTTTGCTTCTGTAAGCGCGGCATGCCATTTAATTTTTTTTCAGAAAAAAATATTTTTTTAGCGATATCAAGTTTAATCACATAGGTGCTATATTTTTTTCGTTCAAAGAGAGCCCGAAGAACCATTTAAAAAGCGCACCTCAACCGTCCCAGAATGGGCGCGCAAAGATTTAAAAAAAAATGCTAGGCCCCGTCATAATTGTGACTCTATACAAAATAAATGAAATCCTTCATAATGTATATTACAGTCAGAGTTACAACAAGCAAGAATATGTTTCGTAAGGATTAAAATGTTGATTCGAAACATCTTTTCTTAGGGAGCAGGATATGATAGCAGTGTTCTAAATCACAGAAAATCAAGAATCACTGATCACCGAATATTTAACGGAAACCGCCCGATGTCCATACGCGATGAAATGAAGTCTCCAACATCATCTCATGCCCGAATGCATTCACAGCTTAGGCCAGACACACCAGAAGTGATCCAAGTAAGTTATAATTCCACACGAGTAATCTTTGTTTCGTACACCGACGTTAGGGACTGAATAGCTAATACATTTAGGTTGCAATGTTGATAATTATTTCAGACCCTGATGATTTATAGTTAAATAAATATAAGATTTTCCATTACATTGTAATATCCGGCGATTTTGGGATTCGCATCGACTTTTGAACTTGCAATATTTCATAAATTTCACGACAATTAGAAAGAAAAGGGACCAAGTCGAGAACAAGCTATTGCTCTTTGGTGTTCGTCAAAAGATTTCCACTGGGAAGGCGATACGTCGAAACAGATGAATTCATCGCTAGATAAGACGATCTTTGTCGCTTCCTTTCGGGAATAATACCTCTGCCGAAATCCTCTGTTTGGCTGGCGTACGGAGACGCTTAGTTGATACGACCGGCGCCTGTTATCAAGCGTATGGCTCCGCGACGAAATTCGGAGCGACATCGAATGACGTACGGTAGCTCGAAAGACAGAGAAAGAAAGAGAAGAAAGTCAGTGGTTTCCTTTTCTATTGGATGGAAATAATAGAGATGTTGTAGATCCCGAAAGTTCAGTCAATAGATCGTATTAGCAATTGAGTCGAAAATAAGGAAAATTCGAGACGAAACATCCGCCGGGGTCACGTGACTCATGATAATATAATCTAAACGTTAACATTTTCGTATACAATTATATTTTATATAAAAATTTCAAGATAAAATTATTTTTACGTATACCATGATAGGATAAATACTTTCAAATAATATGACGAAATTTTGTGTAAGATAATCGGTGCGATGAATCACAGTTTTTAGAACCACGGATGTGAGTCGCAGTATCGTCATATTATGTAGAAAGACCACGTGCTGTCTCTCATCGAAAGGTGCTACCGTATTAGCATTACCGCAAGATTTTTTAGTCACAAAAATGAAACTACATGCTGACGCGGATCGATAGTAGAACAACTCCGGCGCTCAATAAATAAAATATCAAAATTTTAAACCATTGACTCAGCAAGTCGACCCGGCCATTAAATCGATATCGCATGAAGCGTGTGCACTTCGCCGCAAACAAGGCCCCTACTATGCCACGTCGATCGTAGCGTTCATCCAATCATAATCTTACAAAATTACTCCTCCGCTCTAATTTGACCAATTATGTGAGTCGACCTATGTTTAATGCCATATTCTCCAATCCTCAAGAAATGCACCTCGAAAATTGTACTCTCCCGATGCCTCTTCCCTTACAAAATCTGTATCGCCTAATTCTTACACCGCGAAAGAAGACAAGTTTTTTAGTGAGTCATTTTAGGACCTTCTAACCAGTCGGTCTTTTTATGAAACTTTAGAGGCGAAGAGTCATCTTTGGCCCTTCGAAGCAACCAGTCGTTCTTTAACTTCTTTAGTAACGTCGTTCTTGGACCGTCGAAACGAAGAATCGTTTTTTTTTACCTGCGAAGTAAGAAGTCGTTTTCGGTCCATCGAACTGAGAGCAGTCTTTTCCATCTAACAAACCGAATAGAGTTTTTTTTCTTTTGTTTTAACACCCGTTAGTCGTAGTTACAGTCGTGGTAACAGTCGGTAATAAAATAAGAGGTCGGAAAGGTTGTGGAAAAAGAAAAAAAAAGGATTAAGAAAGTAAATGTGCATTTTGGACATCTCGACCATCTGGTCTCCGGAAATCTTTACACGCATCCACGCAGCAGAAATAATTGGGTTTCCGCCATCACGTAACCATAGATATTTCTCACACACGTAAGGGAAAAGGTGGGAATAGCTTCCCATTTTATCGTTCTCGGACGTGTCTCCAATTAATCGCCCAATAAGCAATTCACTCGAAAGCTACACAACATGGCTCTTTTTCACCTTCACAACAATTTGATCGTCTAATTTGTAATAGTCTTTTGAAACCCAAGAATCTCGCTGTTGTCGAATTTCAATTCGGAATTTTTTTGTTATTAAATATTCCACGTTTGTTTTACTTTCGGATAACGAGTCATGGTCTATAACTGTGAATCGCACTCTCTATCCCATTCTGAGCAATTTTCCGCAAGGTTAGGCTCGAAACAGGTCAACTTGTTCTAATATAACCTGGATTGTCCACATAACGTGTAAAGGGAGAGCTCGTTTTCCTTGACCGAGATGGAAATCTGCCGGTTGGGACGTAACAACATGATCCGTTACAGAGAAGTTTCGTCAATGCGCATTAACAGTACACTGAAGATGAAAAAAACGTGTAGCCGTGCGTGGCAGTTAGGATGTAACCGGCTCTGCTTTAAAATTGAGCGGTTCGCTCGATCAGCTTAAACGGTTAGCGTGAACACGAATTTCGAATAAATGGTGTCTATATGGTCATTACCCAATTTTGTGTATATATAGCGTTTATAGTGGCAATTATAAGGTAAGTACAGGGTGCGGCAGCATAACTTCTTTTTTTTTCAAAACTTAATAAATCCCATTGCCTGAATCAGAACATTTTTATTTGTTTTTTATAATGTAGGCGCATGCCTAAAGTTTTGTTGTACACAGTTTTGAAGATCAAATCAGATAGGTGACGTCCCCAAGGGGCCGAATCGGAAGAGCGGGCCGGCCACTCCAAATCGCCCCTAATTGAGAAGAGGCGCTCTGGGAAGTGTTCCTTCAAAACAGCCATCGATGCTCTTGAAGTGTGTGCCGTTGCACCGTCTTGTTGGAACCAAATGTCCCCTAAGTCCAACTCATCTATCCGTGGGAAAAAAATCATGTAACATGTTGACATACCGGTCCGAATTCACTGTCGCTGTGACTTCAATTTCCTCAAAGAACCAGGGACCAATAATTTCAACTCAGGAAATTGCACACCACATTGTGACTTTAGGTAAATGCAAAGGCTTTTGATGCAATTCTCGAGGATTAGTATCAGCCCAGTAGCGCATGTTTTGTTTGTTGACGGATCCACACAAATGAAAATGGGCTTCATCACTAAAAAAAACAATAGTGTCCTCAGGAACGACTTCGAGAAGAACCTCACATGCGTTCATCCGAGAATTAAAGTCACGTTCAGAAAGTTCCTGCACAATCGCGAATTTGTAAGGATGGAAATGAAGATCATCATGAAGAATTCTCCTCACAGAACGATCGGAAAGTCCAAGGGCAGACGCATGTTTGCGCGCAGAACGCCGTGGTGATCGCAACATTGAAGCTCTCACTGACCCACGTAACAATTGATTTCCGGTCCGGGACAGGGGCCAACGGGGCTAAATTAAAGCGATTCCGAAAGGTACGCTGGGTTGCGATCACAGAACATCCACTCGAAAAGTAGGCCTCAACGGCAACAGCACGCTCCTCACTGTTTCAACGCATGATGACGATTGAACTGTGTCGGGATAAAACTTTAGAGTTCTTCCTTTCGAACGAGCCCACTAGCGCTCCGTTACGACATCAACCGACTGAATGGAGCGCATTTAAAAAAAGGAAGTTTCGTTGCCGCACCCTGTATAATAGTAGAGGAGTAACGCCAGTCCTAACGCCGGGATCTCAGCGGGGAGCGGGCGGGGGTTCCCGCGCGGGATACCGTAGGGGTATTTTTGGCATAATGTAATAGTGTGAACTTTCAAGAATATTTTAAGACCAAACGGACACTGAAATGTAAAAAATTGACGAAGTTAAGTGTGCGTCTGGTTTGCCGCGATCCGTCGGGTTTGAACGCAATCATCTCGAAACTACATATCTTGATACGACAGGATTGATTGTTGAGTAACTTTCACACTATTGACTTGAATTTGCACAGTTAGCGTTCAAACTGTAGTCATGTTCGGTTCGCGATCGCATTTGTTACTTGAATATTTGTTAATAACAATGACTTCAGTATGCAGTTTTTCAAGAAAAAAGTAGGTTTGTTTGGGAGAAACTGTTATTTTTCGTATTGTGCAAAAGTTCGAAAAGTGGATCGGGAGCTCATCGCGAGTGAGGTTGATATATTTGCAGAGAACATTTTTTGTTTTCGTTTCATTACATTTGAGCCTGGTAGAGATCCTGCTGTTTCGGGGCTCGTCGCTGGAGGACTGCAGCGCCAACTGCAGCAGCACGAACACTTTGAAAGATTTTCTTGCGAAAAAATTACATTGTAACCATAAACATGTATACAACATGCTGCGAGAAAATGAATTCATTCCAACCAATTTGTGACGAGAAAAAAATCATCTTCAAATTGTGCTTCCAGAGAGGTTAATCCAGAGAGGTTAATCTGATATGATTGCGTTGATGAATATTGTCCATTGACCTACATTACCCCGTAAAATTGTATAGTTCTGTAAATAACCCCGGCTAAATGAATAAATAGTTTCAAAACGAGTTTCTTGGAGACCAACGTCAGTCAAGATTTGATATTGCCATCGACTTCATCACGCTAAAACATATTCGTTATGCCTGTGCCTACGTTTATGGATCTACAAGCATTCATTATTGGAAGGACCTTTATCGTAAAGAAAGTAGCAATTCTGAGAGCGGGATGCGTACTCTCCCATTATATTTTTGCGAGTCCCATGCCATGGAGACTTCTCACAAAATCTGAGAGATACGAAGCATCATGGTTGATTCGGAATTATCATGGTCTAAAGTGGGCCTATGGAAACGTTCCATATAGCATGGCTGAAGGTCTAATAACGGCTGCAGTTAAGGGTTCAACGGAAGACAACATGTTTCCTATTGTGTGTGTTAAGTGTCACGAAAAACGAGAATCGCTAGCTGACATACTAAATATGAAAAATGATCTAGTTATTTAGTCGTTGAATGAGGACTTTGAAGACAAGAATGCCTTAAGGCGAAGTAGAAGATCTACCACGTGACATATGAGTGCGAGAGAGATAGCTGAAATGTTCGAATAGAGATTTCTCAGAGATGAGTAATATTCAGGGTGAAAGGAAATCACCAAGCTCTGCGTCAGGGAATTCTGCAGAGCCTAATGCTTCGTTTTTCCTAAAAAAATGTTACCATCTATGAGAAAATTGTGTTGGAAAATTGTGAGGTTATGTTGACCTTGTACATGCCCTTAAGTAAATTAGATGGAAGCTCTACTCTATGCTGTGAAAAGCATATAAACAATTGTGCCTCACAAAGTGTATTCGTAATCTTAAATTGGTGGTCGAATCATAAAGATTCGTGCAAATAAAAGAAATGGAACATTATATACTTTATTATTCTCCTCACCCCGTACTTCGTTACGTCAGCATCATCTGTTATCGGATTATGCAACTGGATAAAATATATCTTTCGAATGTGAAACTCAATTTCTATTGTATGGAATTTCATTGAAAATAAATTAATATAGCCCGATGATGGTCGAAGACATTCATCAGTATACGTTCGATAGATATTCGAGAGCCGTTTGGTGGACGTTTGCGCGGCATTTGAAGATGTTCGAGAGTCGTTCGTGAAACGTTTAGAGGACTTTCGAAGATATTCATAAGAGGTTTGAAGACTTCCAAGAGACTTTCGTTCATAAGACGTTGGAAGACATTCCATGAGGGGTTCAAATACGCTTAAAAGACTTTCAAAGACATTCACGAGGGGTTCGAAGATGTTCATAAGACGTTTGAAGACATTCATGAGACGTTGTAACGTCGCGAGCAAAGCGCATAAAAATATTGCGTTTTCTTTCTCCTACTTTGTTGAAAACCCCCGAGAATGCTGGCCTGAGCGATTTCCCATGGAAATCGAGAATAACCATTAAACGAATATGGCATTCACATTTTTCGACACATTCTTGTATCTTCTTAAGCTTAGACATACTACAACTGCAATGTAACCTATCGATAATAAGCGAGCGTCGGGCGTACTTTCGTACGACCCTCCTGACCCACTCGAATCCAACGAGAACATAGTTTTAGGCACGCTTTATCGGAAAAGTCGTAAAACAAAAATTATCATACTGCAAGCCAGATGACCCAGAGTTCACCCGCCGGCGAAGGCATATCTGAGCTCCAATTCTTAAATCCGTGTGGGAATCAAGGATAGACCAAGACCGCCGGAAAAGTCCACTCGACTCGGTCATAAAACCGGGCCGCGACGAAAAACAAAATGCACATGGAAGGGCTATGAGGCGCATAGCAGCTGCACTATCGCGGAGCGACTCGGCGCCGGGCCCTATACTTTAGATAAACAAACACGATCTCATGCGCTTTTTTCCACGAAAACTCGCTCGGAATAGCTTCATTCCGATTGGTCGCCTTGTAATTAATTTCATGCGCCTAGACTCCCAGATACAAAGAACTGTCTCCCACGTCGACCGCTCCGATTGGTTAAAAGAGTCAAAAACGAAAATCCCCTTTTTTTCTCCTACTCCACCCAAGAAGGGAAATCTGGAGCAGGAAGGTCCAGAGGATTATAAGGAAAATCAGTTCAGCATCATCATCCGAACCAGAAAGATCTCTTCTATCGACTCCAACCCTGTATCGCGATTCGTAACTCTAGTCCGCGTTTAACAATCCAACTCTGTTTTTCGATCATCCATTTGCATATCTATATACTTCGAAAAGTATTGTGAACCTTCTCCGCGCTCTTCACACTCACGAAGTGACCCTCTGACCCATCTGCGGCACCATTGTAAACACAGCGTGTGTGCGGCCCACCGACCGACTTTGTACAAGCGAGCGTAACAGGCCGAGAGCGAAGGCCCTTTCACCGAAGTCCAAAGGACCGTCATCCAGCGAACGTAAGCTAACTGCACCATTTTTTTTGTATCATTTTCTTAATCCGCCGAACTGTACTCTTCCCATGTTTCCGACCGGCCAAGTGGACGGCACTTGGTAATAAACGAAAATTTGTAAACGGTAGCTACATCTGTCACAATCACTCATATAACTCTTGACCATCTAGGCACTCGAGACCTAGAACACCCGTTCCACACATTCTCCTTTTACCCTCATCCCGTGCTATTGCGCTTGGCGTAGGCAAGAAAGAGGGAAACGAAAGTTTTATGCTCTCATCCCTTCCGGATGTGACATATTAATTTTTGGGGGCTCGTCCGGGATTGTAAAAAGGAAATGTGTTAATTAACCCAATGTCTGACGACGAATCAACTAGCTCATTAAATCTAAATATTACTGAAGACCCAGCTGAGCAATCAGGATATTCACTGAGAAGTTCCAACGTAGAATTATTGTCTGGTCTCGAATCTATTCCAAAAAGATCAATAAAAACATTAAACTTACCTCGGAAAACCGAAATAAAAAACACAGTAACAATGACGACGTTAGGAACAAATCAGTTAATCTCCCTTAAAGATGCAATAAGTTGCGTTCCCGAATTCGATGGAAAAAATATCCCTTTGTCAGAATTTATCACGGGATGCGAAGACGCAAAAGATATGCTTCCTCCCGAAGCTGAAAAATACTTAGCCAAATTAGCTAGAAACAAATTAAAAGATCAAGCTAGAGAAGCGATACATGGGACAAAATTCGAAACGATAGAAGAACTCACAAAATTCCTTAAAAAAATATATACACCAAACAAATCCGAAATGCAATTGTTAGGAGAACTCGGTACAATTTTCCAGACGGACAACGAAAGTGTCGTATATTTCATTTCAAAAATTAAGAAAAAGGCAAGAGAGATACTTGAGGCGCGAAAATTAGTTAACAATGGCACAGACGACCCCATTTTCAAGACCATGGTGAGCGATTATTGCCTAACGTGTTTTAAACGGGGTTTAAAAGGGGAAATTGAACAACGACTCCCTCAGTGCGACCTAATTGAAGACGCGATCGAACACGCGATAAAAATCGAACGCGAGGTTAATGCGCGTAAAGGATTGCAAACAAACACCGCTAAACTCGAAAGACCCGTTCCAACACAAGCAGTTAAATTATGCAGTATTTGCAAAAAGGACAATCATTCAACTGAAGCTTGTCGATTCGGATCCCTCACTTGCCAAATCTGTAAAAATCAAGGCCACAGTGCTAATGAATGCCGAAAAGTATCAAATGAGCAAAGCTCTGTCTCTTGTCAAATCTGTAAAAAACCCGGTCACACGGCAGATCGGTGTTATGCCAATCAGAACTCCCGCCCCATAAATTGTCAATTGTGCAAAAATCTAGGACACACGGCCGATAAATGCAATTCGCAAGGCAGGTTCACAAACTTCGCAACAGACTGGCGACGTCAGTCGGCCGGTCCTCAATGCCAAATTTGCAAAAAAATCGGGCATACCGCTGATAAATGTTTCCAAGCAAAAACCAAGCCGCCTAACCCCAACTCGAACGTTTGTCGGTACTGCAAAAGGGTAGGGCACGTTATCGAAAATTGTCGTACCCGCGAATTTAATAACTCGCGAAATCAGCCGGGAAACGGCTTGAATACCCCTCGGGCGGACGCGCCGAGAGGTTCTCCGATCCCAAAGCGTCCGGTTACCACGGTCGTAACGACCCCACCGAACGAACCCGTCCTACCTACACAATAAATGCAGAAAATTTCGACAAATTACCCTCGGTGTGTATCGGAGCACTACCGGAAGTGGGTAAAATATCGGTACTGTTAGACAGTGGCGCTATCCCAAATTTGATTAAAAAGAAATATATAAAAAATTTGGCTGGTATCGACGAACAAGATATCATTAGATTAAAGGGAATATCCGAGGCACCAGTTTTTGCATTGGGAAGTGTAATGCTGCGTGTATTCGGATTCGAGGCCTTATTCCATATTATACCCGATGAGGTAGGAATCCCTCACCCCGGTTTATTGGGGACCCGTTACTTTTATCAAACAAAATCCAAAATAAATTTCGAGACAGAGTGTTTCGAATGTGGAAATAAGACATTGCCTTTCGAAAAAACGAATGAACCCGACGAGGTGATCGAAATCCCCGCGCGTTCGGAAACGACCTTCCATGTGAAAGTCGAAAACCGCACGTTAAAGGAAGGATATATCCCGCCTTTAAAAATCCGCCAGGGTGTTTACGCCGGCGATTGCCTGGTAACAAACACCCACGGAAAGGCCCATTTGAAGGTTTTTAATACCACAAATGACGCCGTAAGTCTGCGCGTGCCAGTCATAAAACTACAGGAATTCGACATTGTCGAAGACCTGACGAAAATCGAATCAAATCCAGATTGCATGACAATCTCCAGTTCCAATCCTATTTCTCGCGATGCTATTCCAATTTTTCGCGATTCTAATCCTAATTCGGACGTAGATTGCATGACAACTACGCCGGTCCAGAGCCCAGTAGTGGCCAATCCAAAAACATCGACAAAAAACGTCGAAATAGAACTTTGTCAACGCTCCAGCGAGAGCGAAGACGAAGAAAAACCTAATAAAAACCAAAAATCAAAAACAAACCAAAACGAAAACAAAACAAAATCCGGTTGCACGACAACCTTCAGTTCTAGTTCCATCCCTCGTGATCCTTCTATTCCAGGCGTAGATTGCAAGACAATCACGTCAATCCAGAGCCCAATAGAGGCCAATCCAAAAGTTTCGGCGAAAAATGTCGAAATAAAACCTTGCCTTCACCCTAATGAGAGCGATGACCAAGGAAAACCAAATAAAAATTTCTGTAGCGAGGAAAGAGCAAGAACAAAATCCAATAAAAAATCAAAATCAAGCAAAGACGAAAACGCGAAAAGCAAAAAACCAACATCAATCAAAAAATTAAACAATGAGAAAAACGAAATATCGACAACGAATCAAAATAAAAATCAAAACCAAAATAAAAACCTAATTGTAAAAACAATTTTAGAAACAAACGTAAATTGCGTCTCCACCTCTGAGTCAACATCGCGTATAATCAAAAAAAATCTAGAGCGTCCAGAAATAATCAAGAATCTCTTACGTCTAGATCACTTGGGAGACGAAGAATTAAAACATGTCGAAGAAATTATCGAAACGTATTCAGATCGGTTCCATTTAAAAAACGAAGTACTGGGAGCTACCCACGTACTCAAACATAAAATTCCTACAGTCGACGACCTCCCAATCAACACCAAACAGTATCGGTTCCCACAAGCCCTTAAAGGCGAAGTCCAGCGTCAGGTAGATGAGCTGCTAGAATCAAATATCATAAACCACTCGGAATCCCCAAATAACAGTCCTGTTTGGATAGTACCGAAAAAACCGGACTCCAACGGCAATAAACGTTGGCGGATGGTAATAGACTTCCGAGCCCTTAACGAGAAAATATCACTGACATTCTGGACCAATTAGGACACGCAACCTATTTCTCCGTATTCGATTTAGCATCCGGTTTTCATCAAATCGAGATGAACCTCGAAGATAAACCAAAGACAGCCTTCTCCACGCCATACGGGCATTATGAATTCACTCGAATGCCTTTCGGGCTTAAAAATGCTCCGGCGACCTTCCAACGCTTAATGGATGTTGTGCTCAGCGGACTCCAAGGAGTATCCCTCTTTGTTTATCTTGACGATATCGTAGTTTACGCAAAAGACTTAGAAGAACACGGTGACAAAATTCACAAATTAATGGACCGATTGCGTAAGGCTAACCTCAAATTACAACCGGATAAATGCGAATTTCTCAGACCAGAAGTAAATTACCTCGGCCACATAATTGGAAAAGATGGATTAAAACCAGACCCAAACAAATTGTCAGCAGTAAAGGAATTTCCTATCCCAAAAAACGTTAAAAATGTTCGCCAATTCTTGGGCTTAACAGGATATTATCGCAGGATCATTAAAGACTTCTCAAAAATTGCAAAACCTCTAACCCATCTCTTAGAAGACAAAACCGACTTTGAATGGACGAACGAAACGCAAACAGCATTCGAAATTCTTAAAAATAAATTATGCGAAGCCCCTATCCTCCAGTACCCCGATTTCGATAAACCATTTATTATTACGACAGACGCTTCCAGGTACGCCCTGGGCGCAGTCCTGTCACAGGGAGAAATAGGAAAAGACAAACCCATAGCGTACACATCGTGCGTATTACGCGGCGCAGCCCTTCGGTACGATACGTACGAGACGGAAGCCATGGCGATCGTTCACGGCGTGAAGGCCTTCCGTCCTTATATCTATGGTAGAAGGTTCACGCTCGTTACGGATCATAAGCCCTTGGTTTGGTTCAGAACCGCTAAAGACGCTAACGCGCGTGTACTCAAATGGCGACTCAAACTTTCCGAATACGACTACGAAGTCGTCTACAAACCCGGCCCACTTAACTCAAACGCTGACGCCTTATCCCGAAACCCGATAGAAAAATTGGAAGATGTCAAAACCATACCCAATTGTCAACAGGAACAAATCGAAAATTCAGAAATCACGTTACAAGATTTAGCGCGCCAATTAGAAGAGACTAGTGATAGCGATGAAGAAAACGAAAATCCCACAACTTTCACAACTCAAGCTGAAGTCCATCCCATTCCCTGTGAAGAAAATATAAACGTTGTCACTCGCTCACGAGCAAAAAACGATGCATCCCCGAAATTAGGAGAACCGTCACAACGAGAAAACGAAACATCTGGCGACAACGCTATGACCAGGGTCGATGCACCTACCACCAAACGGGTAGACGTGCACTCCGAACCCCGACACCTTGCGCGCCGCACTTGTAAACCCATAAACTGCGAGGAGAGTAGCGACGAGGAAACAGAGGCCGAGATATTCGAGCCTACGCGTGCCCGACGACCCAGAGAGGCCGTTCACCCCAAAACAGCTGAGGGCCCTAGCCAGCACAAAGCACGTCCTATCCCTTATTCCAAAAAATCCGCCAATCCTAACTCCGATGATTCGACAGATTCAGATACCAGTTCTCATGATCCGTTAACTTCCGAAGACGAGGATCCTCCTGCAGAGGAACCAACAATGTCCAAATTTAAATTCGCCAATTGCATTGATACGAAAGAATTATTCCATTTCCGTAATGACAATTTAGTCTATTTTATCGACTCACAAGGAAAACCATGTGACACTGGAGCACAAAAATTATCAGAATCAAACAAGCTTCCGCTCTGGAAAGATTTATCAGTAGGCCAAGCCTACAGTAAAAAGGTCGGAAAAAAATATCATGTTGCCCTAGTCATCAAAGACGAATATTCTGGATCATTATCCTTCGTATCAGAAAATGTTAAGGAAAGCATAAGAGAATTAAAAGACCTTTGCGAAGATCTCAAACTCCAATCGCTGAGTATTTGCCACAGTAATCACGTCGAGCACCTAATATGGGCCGACGTCCTCAACATAATTAAAGAAACGTTCAAAGCCAGTCCAATAAAAATATTGATTTGTTTGGGAACATTACAGTACGTGCCGATCGAAAAACGCGATTCCATTTTTTACGAGATGCACAAGTCCCCGATAGGAGGACACAAAGGTGTCTCAAAAACGTACAATAGAATTAAACGCGAATATTTCTGGGAAGACTTGAAATCAGACATCCAAAGAAGAATCCAACAATGCTTAGGGTGCCAACTAAAAAAATTAGTCAGAGTCAAAACCAAGCAGCCGATGATAATTACCGACACTCCAGGTACAGTTTTCGAAAAAATATCGATGGATATTGTAGGTCCAATGCAACGTACTTCAAATCAAAATGAGTACATTCTCACAATTCAAGACCATTTATCAAAGTATTTTGTTGCTATCCCGCTATCAAATGCACTTGCGACAACAGTCGCTGATGCATTCATAAAAAGATTCATATGTGTTTTCGGCGCACCCAAGGCATTATTGACAGATCAGGGGAGTAACTTCCTAAGCGGTCTAATGAAAAGAATCGCGAAACGCTTCCGCATAAAGCGATACCGAACTACAGCGTTTCACCCCCAGTCCAATGGATCCCTTGAAAGATCTCACCACGTGCTAGCCGAATTCTTGAAACAGTATACTGATAAGGATAACGAATGGGATCAATGGTTGGAACTAGCTATGCTTTCATACAACACCAGTGTTCACGAAAGCACAAGACATACTCCTTATGAGGTAGTCTTTGGAAAACTAGCAAGAGTCCCGTCGAGTAAACCTCTTCGCGAATCAGACCAACTACCCACTTATCGTGGATACTTAATCGAATTGATAACACGAATAAACGGAATCGGAAACCTTGCTTACGAAAATTTAATCTCATCCAAACATCGGTCAAAAAAATATTATGATAAAAATGCGAATCCTAAAAGTTTTAAGGTAGGAGACTACGTCTACCTCCAAAAGGGACCGAGATCTGGTAAACTCGGAGACCATTATACTGGACCACATAAGGTCTTAGAAAAACTCGGCAAGGGTAACGTAAACATCCAATATAATAACAAAACACGAATAGTGCATGAAAACAGATTGCGATACTCACACATTAACACTGAAACCAAAAACAAAAAGAAGAACAAACCACCAAGAGTCGACGAATCCGATTTTAATCATAATTAAATAAATAACCACAACAATTACACTGTTTTTTCAGATGGCTGTTATCGAACTATTCAGAAACATCAAGGGGTATAACTTTTATGAAATCCCAAAAACAACTTCGAAATTCCAAAAACAAATTCAAATTTCCAAAAACAACAACGCTGTCTATTAAGAATTATCTAACACTAATTCGAAAGATATCCGCCCAATGTTAACACTACAGTTATATCCGATGAGCGACACATCCAAAAAGAAATTTAAACGCTATACTTAATTTAAACGATATACTTATTCAATAATGTAACCAAGAATGTTAAATTCTTCAAAATAGTTTATCTCCTGCGATACAAGCACTAGACGAATTTACATATAGTTTAATGAAAGCTCCAAGCCATATGGCGGTACTAGGTAGCGAAGTATTACATGTTATTAAATGTATACTAATAGAAGTAAACCTGATCAGGTTAAAAGAATGTTAAAAGAATGTTAAAAGAAGGTTAAAATAATGCTAAAAAAATGTTAAAAGTATGTTAAAAGAAGGCTTAAAGAGTTTAAAAGAATATTAAAAGAATGTTAAAAGAAGTTTAAAATAATGCTAAAAGAATGTTAAAAGTATGTTAAAAGAAGGCTTAAAGAGTTTGAAAGAATATTAAAAGAATGTTAAATGAATATTACGATCAACCTGTCACTCGTGGGAACGAAAAATATGGCCTTACTCCTCGAACTCATATATTACCAAAACAAGAACTCAAACAACCTGTAATTCCTTCCTCGATATTACCTTTACGGAGACATCGGGTACAAATTCATACCTGCTCCTGTCAAAGCCATACTACCTGCAAACATGAAGCCGTCGACGAAGTCTACTTGGCGATACACCAACCCAGAACTACCATATGGGATCTATTCCGCAGAAAACATCGACAACGTACGAAAACACATCATGTTTCCTGTAGAGCAGCCCACTGCCATAAACAACATGGCACGGGGCATCAGTGGTCAAAACACTGTCAACCAAGCGGACTCAATCTGGAATCGCACCTGGGGAAAATTTTTTGAATTCGGTACAGTAAACGCTGGTGTCACCCGAATGTTACCCATCGTTCGATCGAGTACGCTTCTCACAGATACGGTGATCTATACGTACAGCCTATACACTGTCTACGGCTGGTCGGTCTACCTCATCGGTGCAGTATGGGACTCGGTTATGCACCTCCTGATGCACCTGGCTAGGTGACCTAAGAAGAAAACGTCAAGCGTGGAACTGATCAAGAACTCTAAACTCGTCACATCTCCTTCTGTCGAACCAAAGGATCAAGTCAAGACCAACGCTGCAACACATGATCTCTACACTAACATCTCCGATCGTTCAAGGTACGATCAACGTCCTAAAACACGTCCCTTTCCTTTGAGTTCGCACGAGAAGACATTCGAGTATCAAAACGATCATTTTAGTCATGCCTAATAACGTTTCTCTCTATCCTCATTACTATTGTTCTTTTAACCTTGTCAAGTAAGATAAATTGGAATGAGTTAATAAGTATCTATTCGTAAAGAAAAAGAAAGAAAAAAAAGCGTAAATATACATCTTACAGTGATGTAAAAAAAAAGGAAAAAAAAACATATATACATAATTTAAAAAAAAAGGAAACCAAAAATCTCGTACAAAAATCTTTTTAAAAGAAACACATACGCTTTCTTATAAGTCGATAATGAAATTCATGCGTACCTTCTAAGCGCAATATAACTATAAGTTACACCGTCATAATAGATACCAACCTTCGAATATATTTAAGTCAAATTGTAAGTCGATCAATGACAATGCCAATGCATACTATCGTGCCACTATATTTTTATCACCACCCTCAATGACCGATCGAGCGAGACGCTCAATCCTAAAGGGGGGAGGTGTAACGTCGCGAGCAAAGCGCATAAAAATATTGCGTTTTCTTTCTCCTACTTTGTTGAAAACCCCCGAGAATGCTGGCCTGAGCGATTTCCCATGGAAATCGAGAATAACCATTAAACGAATATGGCATTCACATTTTTCGACACATTCTTGTATCTTCTTAAGCTTAGACATACTACAACTGCAATGTAACCTATCGATAATAAGCGAGCGTCGGGCGTACTTTCGTACGACCCTCCTGACCCACTCGAATCCAACGAGAACATAGTTTTAGGCACGCTTTATCGGAAAAGTCGTAAAACAAAAATTATCATACTGCAAGCCAGATGACCCAGAGTTCACCCGCCGGCGAAGGCATATCTGAGCTCCAATTCTTAAATCCGTGTGGGAATCAAGGATAGACCAAGACCGCCGGAAAAGTCCACTCGACTCGGTCATAAAACCGGGCCGCGACGAAAAACAAAATGCACATGGAAGGGCTATGAGGCGCATAGCAGCTGCACTATCGCGGAGCGACTCGGCGCCGGGCCCTATACTTTAGATAAACAAACACGATCTCATGCGCTTTTTCCACGAAAACTCGCTCGGAATAGCTTCATTCCGATTGGTCGCCTTGTAATTAATTTCATGCGCCTAGACTCCCAGATACAAAGAACTGTCTCCCACGTCGACCGCTCCGATTGGTTAAAAGAGTCAAAAACGAAAACCCCCTTTTTTTCTCCTACTCCACCCAAGAAGGGAAATCTGGAGCAGGAAGGTCCAGAGGATTATAAGGAAAATCAGTTCAGCATCATCATCCGAACCAGAAAGATCTCTTCTATCGACTCCAACCCTGTATCGCGATTCGTAACTCTAGTCCGCGTTTTACAATCCAACTCTGTTTTTCGATCATCCATTTGCATATCTATATACTTCGAAAAGTATTGTGAACCTTCTCCGCGCTCTTCACACTCACGAAGTGACCCTCTGACCCATCTGCGGCACCATTGTAAACACAGCGTGTGTGCGGCCCACCGACCGACTTTGTACAAGCGAGGGTAACAGGCCGAGAGCGAAGGCCCTTTCACCGAAGTCCAAAGGACCGTCATCCAGCGAACGTAAGCTAACTGCACCATTTTTTTTGTATCATTTTCTTAATCCGCCGAACTGTACTCTTCCCATGTTTCCGACCGGCCAAGTGGACGGCACTTGGTAATAAACGAAAATTTGTAAACGGTAGCTACATCTGTCACAATCACTCATATAACTCTTGACCATCTAGGCACTGGAGACCTAGAACACCCGTTCCACACATTCTCCTTTTACCCTCATCCCGTGCTATTGCGCTTGGCGTAGGCAAGAAAGAGGGAAACGAAAGTTTTATGCTCTCATCCCTTCCGGATGTGACAACGTTCATTTGGACGAAAATACCAAACAAACTCGAACGAACCCAACAAAACGCACACGTCATTAAAATCTTCGAATGTCCCAGGAGGGTCCTCGGAAATCTACCGCCTTCTTACTTCCTCCTCCCTTATTTTTTCTTCTTCGTCTCCTCCCCTTCTACTTCCTGTTCCGCTTTCCTCCCCCTCCTGCTTTCCTCCTAATTGGTCCACGAAATATTTTTTCCACGCCTCCCCTTTCATATTCTCATTTACTCTTTTCCGCACCCTCCTGCCCCTATTCACTATTTCCCATACCTTGTTCTCTGTCCTCGCTTCTGCTACTTCCCTTATCATTCTGTCTCTTTCCTCTTCCTTCTTCCTTTCGCACAACTCCTTGTACTCCCTCTTCCCCTCTCTGTATCCTTCCCCCGTGCTTTCCCCTTTCCGCCATCTTCTTATCTCTTTTCTCACCTCCTCTTTTTTCCCTTTACATTCCGTATCCCACCATCCTTCTCTTGCTATCCCCCTCTCTCTACCCTCTTCCTCTTCGCTCTCCTTCATCGCCTCTTTCATTTTCTCCATTATTTCGTTTACCCTTTCCTGCCTCCCTTCTCCTCGCTCTTCTGCCCTTTCAATCCTCCTCCTGTATCCCTCCTTCCTCTTCTCCGACCACCTCCCTCCTCCTGCCTTTATTTCCTTCTCCTTCTGTGTCCTCCTCTCCTTTCTTCCCTTTTTTATCTCCACTATGAGTGGGTGGTGGTCTGACTCCACCCTACCTCCGACTCGCACGCGCTGCACCCCTTCCCTTGTCCTCCTATCCCCTATTATGTAGTCAATCACTGTCTCCCCTCTTCCCGCTGTGTACGTGAATTCTCCCTCTTCATCCCCCTTCATGTTTCCGTTGAGAATCTCCCACCCTACCTCCTCTATCATTTTTATTAGTTTTCTTCCTTCCGTGTTTATTTTCCTGTCCTTCGATTTCCTTCCCTCCACTTCGTCCTCTTCGTCCCCCTTTCCACCCCCTCCTTCCTTCTTCCCGTCCTTGCATTAAAGTCCCCCCACTAGCACCCTTCCTTCTACGTTTTGCGTTTCCATTACTTCCCTTAAAATTTCTATCTGTCTTTCTATGTCCCGAATTCACGTATACCGCTATTATTGCCCATGTCCCCTCCCCCGTTCCTATTTTCACCGTCATTACCCCTTCTTCTTCCCTCCTTCCTTTCCCTTTTTCTGGTTCCATTTCCTCTCTCACTCCGATTAACATCCCCTCTCTGGCTCTCCCCTTTCTATTCCTCTTCTCCGCCCATTGCGCCCTCCACACGTATCCCTTCGGTAATCTTTCTTTTATTCTCTCCCATGGTTTCTCCTCTATCCATTTTTCCATCAACACCATTGCCTCCCATTTCTCTAATTCTTTCCAAAACTCCTTATCCTTGTTGGCGAGACCCGCCACATTTCAATATACTACCCTCCAGCTCTTCCCTTTTTTCTCCTTGTTCTCTGTCTTCTCCTTCTCTTCTTCTCCCTTCTCTATCCGTTTTTTACTTCCCCTCTCCTGTCCCTCTTAACTCTTTCTTCACCCTCTCTTTCTTCTTCTTCTTCTTTCTTCCTCCTCTCTTTCTTGACCCTTTCTTTTCCTCTCCAGTCCCTTAGTTTCTCTTCCTGCTTATCCCAAAACCAAGTTGTCCCCTCCATTGATCTTCCCATACTGTACCCTCACTCTCTTCCCTTTCCTTTTTTCCTCTTCCGCTATTCTTTTCAGTCTCCATTGCATCCCTCCATGTCGAGTCATCCTCTATTCTCTCCTTCCTTCCTCTTAATTCCTTCTCTCTATTCATCATTTCCTTTTTCTTCTCATTGCTTTCCATCCTTACTACTATCATCGTTTCTTTCCCTTGTTCCGGTCCTCTTCCTATTTCTCTCGCTTTCTCTATCTTCCCCTGTGCCCCTATTCTTTCCATTACTTTCTCTGCCGTCTCCTTTGCACTCCCTTCCTTCTTTACTCCCCTTATTATTAGATTTCTCCTTTTCTCCTCCCTCTCCTTTATTTCCAATTTTCTTTCTATCTCCTTTATTCTTCTCTCTATCTGGCCCTCCTCCCCTCCTCTTCTTTCCCCCATCCCCCTTCCCTCACCCTATCTCTCTCCGTTGTTTCTATTATGGCCAGCCTCTCACCCATCTTTTCTATCTCCTGCTTCTGTCTTTCCACCTTTTTCATCCCTCTTTTCATTTCCCACATTCTCTCCTCCATCGCCTCTCTTTCCTCCCTCCATCTTTCCTCCGCCTGCCTCAACTTACCTCCCATCCGTCCCAACTCTTCTTTCACTTCCCTTCCCTGCTGTTATACCTAACCCATCTCTCTTCTGACCTCGTCCCTCAGGGCTCTCATCATCTCCTTCACAATTTTTTTCTCCTGCCCCTCTTCTGGTGATCGCTGCACTTTTCTGCTTTTCTGGAGCACATTTCGCTCCTCCTGTTCCCTTTCCTCCATTTTCTCACTTTTCCTTTTCCACATGTCGTCAATTTCCCCTAGGCTTGCGCTCCGTTCCTTTAATAGCCTCTCTGCGTTTATTTTCCTACCTTCCTTCCTTCCATGCTCCCCCTCCTCACTCCGCTGCTCTCCCTCCTTTCCGCTCTCCTCTTCTTCTCCCCCTTCTTTTTCTCGCCCTTCTCGTTCATTTCTCCCTTCTTCCTTCCATTCCCGGACTACCTTCCCTCCTTCGTGTTTGATCTCCCTGCTCCTCGTCTACCTTCTACTTCTCTCCGTCTGATGTCGCCACCGTTCCCTCGCCTCGCCGAACCTTCCGCTTTTCCCGCTCGTCGCCTCTACCGCGGCTCGATTCTCACTCCTCTTTTCCACGTTTATTTTTTCCTGCTTTTCCTTTTTTATTTCGCCCCCTCGCACCCTTTCTGTTCTTTCCCCCTTGCCGCCCTGCTTCACCTCTGCTCTTTCTCTCACTTTCTCTATACTTTTCCTCCTCTGTCCTCATTTTCGCCACTTTTCTTATCACACTGGCCTCACGCTCACTTTCACTCACTTGGCCATTCGCTCTCACACCGGAAACGGAAAGGACATAATGTTACATTTATTTTATTTGCACGAATCTTTATGATGCAATCACCAATGAAAATTAACAAATACATTTTGTAAGGTACAATTGTTTTTATGTTTTTCACAACGTAGAGAAGAGCTTCTATCTAATTTACTTGAGGCATCCATATCATCAAAGTCCACATTCAACGACTCAATGACTAGATCATTTTCTATATTTAGTATATCAGCTAGCCATTCTCGTTTTTCATGATACTTAACATATACAATAGGACACATGTCGTATTCCGTTGAACCCTCAACTGCAGCCGTTATTAAACCTTCAGCCATGCTATATGGAACGTTTCCATAGGCCGAATTTAGACCATGATGATTCCGAATCAACCATGATGCTTCGTATCTCCCAGATTTTGTGAGAAGTCTCCATGGTATGGGACTTGCGAAAATGTAATAGAAGAGTGCGCATCAAGCTCTCAGAATTGCTACTTCATTCTAACAATGAATCCTTGTAGATCCCAAAAGCGGAACAAACATGGGCACAGTCACAACGAATATGTTTTAGAGTGATCAAGTCGATAGCAAGATCAAATCATGACTGACGTTGATCTTTAAGAAATTCGCTTTTTAACTCTTCATTCATTCAGCATGCATTCAGCATATCACTTAACATATCTGCTGAACTATACAATTTTGCGGGTAATGTCGGTCAATGAAGAATAATCAACAACGCGATCGGGGAAGATTAAAACGATAGACAGCTGTGTATTCGGCGACTAATCTTCCTTGCATTCGAACTCTATTCACACATTTATAGTAGTCCTTTTAGACAGGCTCGTTCTGATGCGATCAATCGATAACCGTGAGAGGGCCGTTAAACAAAGCTCGAAGATGTTTAGCAAAGAATGATCACTATTACAGTTGTAATGATATGTACGAAATCAAGAGTACAGCTTGAACATAATAGTGAAACTTTTTGTTTTTTTGAAGTGTAAATTAGAGTCATCATGAGAATAGAATTCCGAATTGAGGTGAAGTTTAACACTGACGAGTTAGCAGTCGGTGGATATTGTTATCTCCTTTACCATAGCATTTTGTTACCAGTTTTGTTTTATACACACACACACGCGCGCTCGCAATATTATGTATAACAAAGTATGATACATTGTATTTTGAATTTCTCATCCATTATTGATAAAAATATTTAAAAACCATTTTGTAAGCACTTCATAGTTGAAAAAAATTAAAAGAAAAAGTACTTATCAATTATGATTGTTACCTCCTTCTATCGTTTCTCCCCAACTATGGTAACCGTACCCAGAATTACAGACACATACGGTAGCCTTCCCTCTACGCCCATAGCCTTCGTCAACGACGACTTCCCCCTCCTATCTGCCGGTCTATGGTAAGCATTCGGACCGATGGCTAACCCTCTCCTCAGAGACATCCTCGCATACACCTAACCTTCCTGGCATCGCCCTACCTCGCCAGGAACCCCCCCCCCATTCCCCTTGAGATCGTTGCGTTAGGACTTGGGTTAATCCTCTACTCATAATTGTATTGATTATGTGTAAGGTTTTCTTAAAAATGCGATTAGATATTATTTCAAAGCTTATTTTCTAACAAGAACACTTACGTTAGATGATCCGAAATGAGAATGGTAATGTCATAAAACAGTAATTAGAATAGTAACTTATAACTTTGACAATGTCTCACTTACAGGGTGACTTTTATAAGGTGGGCATGGGTTTTATAAGGGTCTTGCGCGGTGATTTTGCGATAAAAAAAATATGATTTTCAATGGTTTTTCAAGCTCCCTTTGAGAAAAAATATATCGTATTTTTGTCGTGAATAGTATTTGCCAGATAAAATAGCGGATTCTGAAAACAAAATGAAAATTCCATTTTGCGTGCAAGAGAATGAAGATTACAAAATTCCGAATACGGAACACTCCCGAAAAACTTTATTTGTGTCCGTCGTGGAGAAAAAAATTATCGAACATACGATAAAAAGGTGATAGATCGGAATTTAATCAGTGGAACAAATGAGCTATATCAGGCACGGGCGCGCTATAGGAAGTGCTAGTCTGCTGACATCACAACTGCAACTTCCGAATGGTTCGCTGTCACAGGAAGTTGGTTGAGAACCCTATAACACGCGGTCGAACAGAGGTATCTGAATGTGTCCCTGTCCAAGAACATTATTGAAAAGAATGTCAATTTCGAAAATGTTCGAGGATTTGCTAATAACTTTCGGGATGAATAATTCTAGCAAAATATTTAAAAGTAATTTAGCGTGAAATTATTATTGTTTAACAAATGCTACGAGTATATTTGTTTTTTACTGTTGCATAAATTATCTGAACATTCTGTAGTTACATAATTTTAAGATCATCTATGAAACAGTAAAAAGACGAAAATACTCGTAGTATGTGGTAAAACATAATAATTTCACGCCAAATTACTGTAAAATGTATTGTTACGATTATTGATTCCAAAAGTTGTTAGCAAATCGCATGTGATTGAAAATATTATTTGCGAAGCATGAAATCCTTGAACATTTTCGAAATTGTCATTATTTTCAATAAAGTTCACAATCTATCGATTAAGTTCAATCGATTATCTTAACTCTCAATCCTTGGAGGTATATGAGGCACCTTATTCCCGTGAACCTGGGTCGTTTTCGTTTTTGCACTACCACACCAACAATTGTCAATGAAAAACATCTGAAAAAATGGATGGTCAATCTTTAGGCGGAACTTCTCAAGGGAAAATAGGGTTTTTTTTTCTTTCGGATGTTTGATATTTAAAAAAAATAAATATTAAGCAATCTGCGGAGAAAATATTCTTGGGCAGGACGAAAACGACCCAGGTTCACGAAATGCGGATTAAAATTGTCTACTCAATCGGTCAGATTAGGTAGAAAAGTCTGACGATGCTGCGGAGAGGACGGTAGGAGCATTGATTATTTAAAAAAGATAATATCGGTGCTCCGAATGATTTTCGGGGCCTCGATCGGACATTCCCGATAATACTTCCCCGAATTTGTCTTCGATTTTAACTTACTTCCGGCCAAATTGAGTAAGAAAGTCTGACGATGCTGCGATATCGATGATAGGAGCATTGTTTATTTAACAAAGATAAAATCGGTGCTCGGAATGGTTCTCGGGGCCTCGATCGGACATTCGCGATATTACTGCCTCAAATTCGTCTCCGACTTTATCTTACTTCCGGTCAGATTGCGTCAAGAAGTCTGACGAGGCTGCGAAAACGACGGTGGGAGCATTGTTTATTTAACAAAGATAAAAGCGGGGGTCAGAATAATTCCCGGGGCCTCGATCGGACATTCCCGATAGTTCTGCCCCGAATTCGTCTCCGATTTTATCTTACTTCCCGTCAAATTGGATAAGGAAGTCTGTCGATGGTGCGAGAACGACGGTAGGAGCATTGTTTATTTAACAAAGATGAAATCGGTGGTCATAATGGTTCCCGGGGCCTCGATCGGACAATCTCGATATTACTGCGCCGAATTCGTCTCCGATTTTATGTTACTACCGGTCAAATTGGGTCGAGAAGTCTGACGATGCTGCGAAATCGACGGTTGGAGCATTGTTTATGTAACAAAGATAAAATAGGTAGTCAGAATGGTCCCCGCGGGCCTCGATCGGACATTCCCGATAGTACTGTCCCGAATTCGTCTGCGATTTTATCTTACTTCCGGCAAAATTGGGTCGAGAAATCTGACGATGCTGCGGAAATGACGGTCGAAGCACTGTTTATTTAACAAAGAAGACATCGGTGGTCAGAATGATTCCCGGGGCCTCGATCGGACATTCCCGATATAACTTCCCCGAATTCGTCTCCGATTTTACGTTACTTCAGGTCAGATTGGGTAAGGAAGTCTGATGATGCTGCGACAACGACGGTAGGAGTATTGTTTAGTTAACAAAAATGAAATCGGTCCTCGGAATGGTTCTCGGGGCCTCGATCGGACATTCCCGACATAACTGCCCCGAATTCGTCTCCGATTTTATGTTATTTCCGGTCAGATTGAGTCGAGAAGTCTGACGATGGTGCGAGAACGACGATGGAGCATTGTTTATTTAACAAAGAAAAAATCGGTGCTCGGAATGGTTCTTGGGGCCTCGATCGGACATTCCCGATAGTACTGCCCCGAATTCGTCTCCGATTTTGTCTTAATTCCAGTCAGATTGCGTCGAGAAATCTGACGATGGTGCGAGAACGACGGTAGGAGCATTGTTTATTTAACTTCCGGTCAAATTTGGTCAAGAAGTCGGACGATGCTGCGAAAACAACGGTTGGAGCATTGTTTATTTAACAAAGATAAAATAGGTAGTCAGAATGGTCCCCGCGGGCCTCGATCGGACATTCCCGATAGTACTGCCCCGAATTCGTCTCCGATTTTATCTTACTTCCGGCAAAATTGGGTCGAGAAATCTGACGATGCTGCGAAAATGACGGTCGGAGCACTGTTTATTTAACAAAGATAAATCCGGTGGTCAGAATGGTTCCCGGGGCCTCGATCGGACATTCCCGATATTACTGCCCCGAATTCGTCTCTGACTTTATCTCACTTCCGGTCAAATTGGGTCGAGAAGTCTGACGATGCTGCGAAAACGACGGTAGGAGCATTGTTTATTTAACAAAGATAAAATCGGGGGTCAGAATGGTTCGCAGGGTCTCGATCGGACGATCCCGATATTACTGCCCCGAATTCGTCTCCGATTTGGATAAGGAAGGATAAGGAAGTCTGTCGATGGAGCGAGAACGACGGTAGGAGCATTGTTTATTTAACAAAGAAGACATCGGTGGTCAGAATGATTCCCGGGGCCTCGATCGGACATTCCCGATAGTACTGCCGAGAATTCGTCTCCGATTTTTTCTTACTTCCGGTCAAATTGTGTCGAGAAGTCTGACGATGCAGCGAAAACCACGGTAGGAGCATTGTTTATTTAACACAGATAAAATCGGTGGTCGGAATGGTTCCCGGGGCTTCGATCAGAAATTCCCGATATAACTGCCCCGAATTCGTTTCCGATTTTATGTTACTTCAGGTCAGATTGGGTAAGGACGTATGACGATGCTGCGAAAACGACGGTAGGAGTATTGTTTAGTCAACGAAAATAAAATCCTTTCTTCCTTATCCAATCTGACCGGAAGTTAGATATAATCGAAGACAAATTCGGGGCAATAATATCGGGAATGTCCGATCGAGGCCCCGGGAACCATTCTAATGACCGATTTTATCTTTGTTCAATAAACAATGCTCCTACCGCAGTTCTCGTGTCACGTCCTGAGGGGACGTGGGTATATACCTATCGCGGTTCCCGCTTTTTAGCCTACGCCTAGCGCACTAGCTCGTAATGAGGGTGTAAAAGGGAAAGGTACATGCAAATGTGGGAATGACGCGGTGACTCGATTGACAAATGAATTGATTTACGCAAATGATTGAGAATTCGGGGTTTATTATAATTAACCAATTTCGTTATTTCGATTAAATTAATTATACAAAAATATACATAAAATATTTTGCTTACAATTGTCGATGCGTCGTGGATACGTTAATCTGTTTACAGTCGTCGGGTCCAAGCCTCCGCAGGTAGGTCGGACCCCCCGGTTGCACACGCTTGGTGACAATGATGGCTCACGTCGACTCAAGGTATTTGACACGTGGGTATTTATCGCGAGACGAGGTTGGAATTGAATTACGATGTACGCAAAACAATACGATGTACACATTCAACTTAAACACTTATCAAAATTCTTGTAGTTCGCGTTATTTTAAAGTATAATTTGGACGTTAAAGTTCGCCTTCGCTTTATGGAGACAGTTTTGTAATTGTTCCGGTGAACGTTGTTGCTTGATTTTGGCTCGTACGCGATAGAGACTAAAGGGAGACTTTTTTCAGCGAGTGATGATGGGACACGGGCTCCACGATTTTTCTATTCTAGCTTGTAGTATATTTTGGATGCTGGGATGGTGGGAGAAGAAGTTTCTCGAAAAGTGCATTTTCGTCATGCGTTTATTTTTTGATTGGTTGAAAGGATGTAGGAAATTTGCTAGTGCATATGATTGGTCGAGTTAGAAGGGGAAATATTTTTGAGGACTATGATTGGGTGTAGACTATAATGTGTTTGATCTCCATCTCAATTCACGCAAACTAGTCCGCGGCTCATTATCTGGAGCGTTGGAAAAATATAGGGAGGGAAAAGGGCCTTGGTTGCGTCGCCGCGCTTGCCTCAAGATAAGCTTTGTCGACCCAGGTGTGAGAGTGCATGGGAAATACCAACGTAGTTTTATTGGCGGGTGAACTTATCGGCACGAAGAATTTTGTTTTGGAGAATGTATATTTTTGTAGAGTAAGAATTTGGATATTTTCGTGTGTCTTCGTGTGTTGTACGTTCTTATGGCTAAGGATTTTATCATCAACTGCGTTTGACGGTTACGTGTAGATATGGTCAAGACCGACTGCGCTCTCGCGTGGGAACTTATGCGCGACGCTCGCTTCTTATCGATATATTTTTTGTTTCGCCTGTGGTACGCCTAATTCTAAAGAAAATATAAGGACCCGTCGAAAAATGAGAATGCCGTTACCGTGTGTATTTGTTTTCGCGTTTTCGCCGGAGTTGAATAAAATAGGAGAGGAAAAAGAAATAGATAGCGCTTTTTCTCGCGACGTTACACTCGCATCATCGACAGACTTTCTTATCCAATCTGACCGAAAGTAAGATAATATCGGAGACGAATTCGGGGCAGTAATATCGCGAATGTCCGTCCGAGGCCCCGGGAACCATTGTGACCACCGATTTTATATTTGTTAAATAAACAATGCTCCTACCGTCGTTCTCGCACCATCGACAGAATTCCTTATCCAATCTGACCGGAAGTAAGATAAAATCGGAGACGAATTCGGGGCAGTAATATCGGGGCTGTTCGATCGAGGCCCCGGGAACCATTCTGACCACCCGTTTATCTTTGTTAAATTAACAATGCTCCTACCGTCGTTTTCGCAGGATCGTCGAATTTCTCGACCCAAGTTGACCGGAAGTAAGATAAAATCGCAGACGAATTCGCAAAGGAATATCGGAAATGTCTGATCGAGGCCCCGGGATCCATTCTGACCACTGATTTAATCTTTGTTAAATAAACAATGCTCCAACCGTCATTTTCGCAGCATCGTCAGACTTCTCGCCGCAATCTGACCGGAAGTAAGATAAAATCGGAGACAAATTCGGGGCAGTTATGTCAGGAATGTCCGATCGAGGCCCCGAGAACCATTCCGAGGACCGATTTCATTTTTGTTAACTAAACAATACTCCTACCGTCGTTGTCGCAGCATCATCAGATTACCTTACCCAATCTGACCTGAAGTAACGTAAAATCGGAGACGAATTCGGGGCAGTTATATCGGAAATGTCTGATCGAGGCTCCGGGAACCGATCCGCGCAGCGATTTTATCTTTGTTAAATATACAATGCTCCTACCGTCGTTCTCGCATAATCGACAGACTTCTCGACCCAACTTGACCGGAATTAAGATAAAATCGGAGACGAATTCTGAGTAGTAATGTCGGGAATGTCCGATCGAGGTCCCGAGAACCATTCGGAGCACCGATTTTATCTTTGTTAAATAAACAATGCTCTTACGGCGTTCTCGCACCATCGACACCGCGAAAACGACGGTATGAGCATTGTTTATTTAACAAAGTTAAAATCATTGCTCGGACTGGTTCTTAGGGAATCGATCGGACATTCCCGATATTACTGCCCCGAATTCGTCTCCTATTTTATCTTACTTCGGGCCAGATTTAATTCGGAAGTGTGTCGATGGTGCGAGAACGCCGTAGGAGCATTGTTTATTTAAGGCAGTCCTGTAGTTTCTCGGGTCGGAAAAATCGATTTTTTTTCTTCATAAATCACATCTACAACATGTGTAGAAAATGTTTGCCAAAGGATTTTTCGATATTCGAAGTGGTTCAGAAGTTACGGCCCTGGAACGGAGCAGGTATGAGCTTCTCGGAGAGGCTGAGCAATTCAAACACAATAAACCGCCTCTTTCTGAAGCAGTTCAAAAAGTTATAAAGCCAATTTATGAGGATTTATCCAAAGAAGAATTGTTAAGCAGATGCCTGGGAGCGGAGACTCAAAATAATAAAGAGTCGCTCAATTCGTTAATCTGGACTTTTGCTCCGAAGCACCTCAATTCTGGGCAAAAGTGGTTGAAATCGCCACGATTCTCGCTGTCATAATCTTCAACGAAGGATTCAAATCTATCCTGAAGGCCTTCGAAACCATGGGGGTGAAAATCGGCCCACGAGCTAAAGGATATGTTCAACAGCGTGATAGCTTTCGGATCGACCGTTCAGAAAGGCGCACGAGTGATGTTGTAAAACAGGCCCGAATCGCGAAAAGGGAAGGCGGAGCAGCTCTGCGTGACGTCCAAGAAGAAGAGAAAGGCCTATTGTATGGTCCAGGCATAGCAGATTGACGGTGAGGTGAAATATTTAGTATAAATCACATGCGCGAACTTTCAAACGCGTTTTTCTCGAAACACCATTTTTCGAAACGGTGACCACGATATTTCAGAAACTACTGCAGCGATCTCGTTCAAATTTATACAGAATCTTTAATATGTTATAAGCCAGCGATTGAACTAGGATTATCATGATTGCTTCGATAGTTTTTTTTAAGAGCGAAAATCTTAAGAAAAAAAGAGTAAAAAATAGAATGTAATTTTCAAAAGTGTATAAAAAAGTCAATTTTTGTAATTTAGAATTCACTCTAGTTCAATCGCTAGTCTGAAATATGAAGATTAAAATGCCGTATGGTTTTCTTTATTTCAGATAAGCAGAACAGCCGCTATCTTGGTCACCGTCAAGCACCTCTTTTACCTGATGTCTCTTCAAAAAATGTGTAAAGCTTATTTAAATGTGAATAAAGATTGTGCAAAAACAATGAGATTGATTATTTCGATGATTTGCCCGTAAAAATTATTTAAAAAGCCGTAAAAAAACGGCCGAGAAACTAGAGGACCGCGTTAACAAAGATAAAATCGGTGCTCCGAGTGGTTCCCGGGTCCTCGATCGGACATTCCCGATATTACTACTCAAAATTCGTCTCCAATTTCATCCTACTTCTGGTCAGATTGCGTCGAGAAGTCTGGCGATGCTGCGAAAACGACAGTAGGAGCGATGTTTATTTAACAAAGATAAAATCGGTGGTCAGAATGGTTCCCAGGGCCTCGATCGGACATTCCCGATATTACTGCCCCGAACTCATTTCGGATTTTGTCTTACTTCCGGTCAAATTGGGGCGAGAAGTCTGACAATTCTGCAAAAACGACAGAAGGAGCATTGTTTATATAACAAAGATAAAATCAGTGGTCAAAATGGTTTCTCGGGGATTCGATCGGATATTCGCGATATTACTGCCCCGAATTCGTCTCCGATTTTATCTTACTTCCGGTCAGATTGGATCAAGAACTCTGTCGATTGTGCGAGAACGACGGTAGGAGCATTGTTAATTTAACAAAGATAAAATCGGTGCTTGGAACGGCTCCCGGGGTCTCGATGAGATACTCCCGATATAACTACCCCGAATTTGTCTCCGATTTTATCTTACTTCCGGTCAAATTGAGTCGAGAAATCTGACGATGCTTCGAAAACGACGTTAGGAGCACTGTTTATTTTACAAAGATAAATCCGTTGGTCAGAATGGTTCCCGGGGCCTTGATCGAGAACATTTCCGATATTACTGCCCCGATTTCCTTTCCGATTTTATCTTACTTCCGATCAGATTGGATGAGGAAGTCTGTCGATGGTGCGAGAACGACGGTCGGAGCATTGTTTATTTAACAACGATAAAATCGGTGGTTAGAATGGTTTCCGGGGCCTCGATCGGACATTCCCGATATTACTGCCCCGAATTCGTCTCCGATTTTATCTTACTGCCGCCCAAATTGGATCGAGAAATCTGACGATGCTGCAAAAACGACGGTAGGAGCACTGTTTATTTAACAAAGATAAATCCGGTGGTCAGAATGGTTCCCGGGACCTCGATTGGAGATTCCCGATATTACTGCCCCGAATTCGTCTTCGATTTTATCTTACTTCCAGTCAAATTGGGTAACCGAAACGTCTGACGATGCTGCGAAAACGATGGTAGGAGCATTGTTTATTTAACAATGATAAAAACGCTGGTCAGACTGGTTCCCGGGGCCTCGGGCGGACATTCCCGATATTACTGCGCCTAATTCGTCTCCGATTTTATTCTACTTCCGTTTAAATTCGGTCGAGAAGTCTGACGATGCTGCGAAAACGACAAGAGGAGCATTGTTGATTTAACAAAGATAAAGTCGGTGGTCAGAATGGTCGCCGGGGCCTCGATCGGACATTCCCGATAGTACTGGCCGAAATTCGTATCCGATTTTATCTTACTCCCGGTCAAATTGTGTCGAGAAGTCTGACGGTGCTGCGAAAACGACGGTAGGAGCACTGTTTATTTAACAAAGATAAATCCGGTGGTCAGAATGGTTCCCGAGGCCTCGATCGGACATTCCCGATATTACTACCCGGAATTCGTATCCGATTTCATCTTATTTCCGGTCAGATTGGATACGGAAGTCCGTCGATGGGGCGAGACCGACGGTAGGAGCATTGTTTATTTAACACAGATAACATCAGTGCTCGGAATGGTTCTTGGGGCATTGATCGGACATTTCCCATATTACTACCCCGAATTCGTCTCCGATATTATCTTACTTCCGGTCAGATTGAATAAGGAAGTCCGTCGATGGTGCGAGAACGACGTAGTAGCATCGTTTATTTAACAATGATAAAATCGGTACTCGGAATGGTTCCCGGGACCTCGATCGGACATTCCCGATATTACCACCCCGAATTCGTCTCCGTTTTCATCTTATTTCCGGTCAGAAAGCGTCGAGAAGTCTGACGATGCTGCGAAAACGACGGAAGGAGCATTGTTTATTTAACAAAGATAAAATCGGTGGTCTGAATGGTTCCCAGGGCCTCAATCGGACATTCCCGATATTATTGCCCCGAATTTGTCTCCGATATTATCTTACTTCCGGTCAGATTGGATAAAGAAGTCTCTCGATGATGCGAGAACGGCGGTAGGAGCATTGTTTATTTAACAAAGATAAACCCGGTGGTCAGAATCGTTCCCGGAGCCTCGGTCGGACATTCCCGATATTACTGCGCCGAATTCGTCTCCGATTATATTTTACTTCCGGTCAGATTGGATAAGGAAGTCTGTCGATGATGCGAAAACGACGGTAGGAGCATTGTTTATTTAACAAAGATTAAATCGGTGGTCAGAATGGTTCCCGGGGCCTCGAGCGGGCCTTTCCATATTACTGCCCCGAATTCGTCTCTGATTTTGTCTTACTTCCGGTAAAATGGGGTCGAGAACTCTGTCGATTGTGCGAGACCGACGGTAGGAGCATTGTTTATTTAACAAAGATAAGATCGATGCTTGGAATGGTTCCCGGGGCCTCAATCGGACATTCCCGACATAACTGCCCCGAATTTTTCTCCGATTTTATCTCACCTCCGGTCAGATTGCGTCGCGAAGTTTGATGATGCTGCGAAAACGACGGTAGGAGCATTTTTTATTTAACAAAGATAAAATCGGTGGTCAGAATGGTTCCCGATCGGACATTCCCGATTTTACTGCCCGGAATGAAGAGAAACAAAACTTATCCTCGTATAAACGTCTCGTCCCTCACTAAAATATGCATATTCTTATAACGTGACACGTAAGAACAGTCAAATTATATATATATATATATATATATATATATATATATATATATATATATATATATATATATATATATATATATATATATATATATATATATATATATATATATATATTGTAACGAGTCCCTGTCCACTACCTATTTTTTTTTCATCTCCTTTGCTCTCTGTACCTCTGATTCACGGGCCTGCGTACCTAATTTATCGCTTCCTGTCCCGCGGCTCCGCTCGACGCCGCGCTCCATTCTCCCGAGTCCCAAAGTGCATTTATTATCGCCTGCATGGTAATCCCGCCAGTGACGTGGCCTACGTGACTTTTCCCAAATTCCTTTCCCGCGACCCTTTTTATCGCTAGTTTCCCATGCACTCTGCACCTAACCAAACAACCGCCTTTTCCCGGAATGCAGTCACACAACTCCGAAGTCCATCCTCCGCCGAAGGTTCCAGAGTCCTCTTCTAGTCGCCCCGCCTAATCAGCCGCCTGCCTTTCCTGGAACTTAATCACCCGTGTGCCTATTTTCCCGCCGAACTTTCCAGACCCTTCCCAAATTCTTCCCCACCACGACCATTTTCCCACCGTTCGACCCTTTAAAAACACCTCCCGCGATACACTCGTGGCATTCAATTCGTGACTCTGTCCCAGTGAAGAGCTGTTAACCTTCGTTGTTCAATTTCTGGTGTCAACCGCGTCTTTCGGGCCACGACCGCGCTTTGAAGCCGGACTGGCAGACCGTTTTGTGAACCGTGAAATAAAAAGGTTACCACAATTAAAACTCGTGTCATTTCTCGACATCACAATATATATATGTTTTGTTTATTTCGTTTGTTTGTTTCTTTTGTTTGTTTTGTTGCGTTTTTTTTATTAGGTTAAAAGAATAATGTGGCATCGTTTGCCCTTGATTTCATAGAGTAAAAGTTTAATGAATAGTTAATGTGTAAATCGGATTGGTTCCTTTCTGATTACATGACCTCGTGAAAATTCTTCAAAGGAAGGGGGGAATAGTGGGTGATCTCGAGGTATTGGGTAAGGCAGGATATACGTCACGCGCCGCTGACTGCGAGGCATGGCTGGTCGGCAGTCCCCTTGAAGCAGTTGGTGGATCCGTCGCGGGTGCTTTGGAGTGTGGTCAGGCGCTGTAGTCTGCGGGGCAGGACCCTTTTCTGACCCCTCTGGTCCGATCGGTGGGTCCCTCGGGGGTCTTGCGATTACTTGACCCAGCTCTACGTCGGCTGGTGTCTCCCTTTTGGTTCGCCTGGACAGATGCATAAGCAGGTTGGTTACAGAGTCCCATATTGCCCCGATGAGATAGAGTGACCATCCGTACACGGTGTGCAGACTATATGCATGTATGATCGTGTCCACGAGGAGCTTGACGACCCGTACGATTAGCAGTATACCGATGATACCGGCACTGGCCGTGCCAAATTGGATGCATTTTCCCCATGTCCTATTCCAGATAGATTCAGCGAGACTCTGCAGACTACTATTGTCCAGAAGGTTCAGCAATTTTATATCTTGGTTGGCGGTGTCTTGACCACTGATTCCCCGTGCCAGGTAGTTCAGGACGGCGGGTTTTTCCACCGGGAACATTATGCGTTCCCGAAGGTTCTCGATGTCTTCTTTTGTATAGATGCCACTTGATGCCAGAGAAGATGAGTTGGTATACTTCCACGTAGGTTTTGTCATGGGCTTCATGCTCGTCGGGGGTACAGCTTCCACCGGTATGGGCATAAACTTGTACCATGTGTCCCCGAAATGATAATATGGAGGTAGAAGGGGGTTGCACGTGGTTTGGGTTCCTTATTTCATTAATATGTGAGTTTTGGGAGTTAGGAAATAGGTTTCGTTCCCACGAGTAACCGGTAACTGGTGATAACAATCTTTTAACCTTATTAAGTTTACTTCTATCGGAATGCACTTAATAATATGTACCACCTCGCCGGTGAGGACTGCCATATGGCCGGGTCCTTTCATTAGGTTGTACGCAAATTCGTCTGGCGCTTGAGTGGCTAACGATAAACTATTTTTCAGCATTTGACGTTCCTTGTTGCATTGTTGTGTAAGCTTGTCTTGATAGAGTGACTTTAATTGTAGGCGTATATGCCGTTCGACATAGATAAATTTTGAGTTAACATAGGCGAAAATATCCAGATTTGCAACAGGGAAACGCCCTCGATTTGTGAAAGAGACGCTACGGGTAGTCTCAAAAAAAAATAGTTTTGGATGTTCTGTGCTTAGGATATTATATCCGCAAATTTGATCGGTCTCCTTGACAGCTAGCGCAAAGGTAGTGTCTTCAGACGTCACCGAATATACGGTGGTTTGGGTTTCGGACCCGATTTCACTCATTTTCACAGAAAATCCTTCGTAAAGGATACCATATTTGTTGAATCCGCAATTTTCTCGGGGTCTCGAGTCCCAAAAAGTGTATCCCCCATCGGGGTCAACGCACGAAGATGAGGTTAAGGCACATACGGTGCCTGAGCGTAAATGAATTTGGTTTGACTCCAGTGTGATCTGTGCGGTGTAGCTTTTTAACGATATTTTTCGGTTTCTTGGACTACAACATTGTCCCAGGTACCATACGGGTCGGAGTACGAGGCGCCATTGCATTCCCCGTTATGTTTGACGTGACCAGCGAGAGTAATACTACTTGTGGATGTTTGATTATCTTTTAGTCCGTTTATGATGGTATATCCTACCCGTGTGGCTCCGTATTTGTGCATGTCATCGCATGCTTCGCGACTGGTAGTCTCGAGGTATTCGGTCTGACCGTTACTAACGATCGGCACATGCGATGACATGCCACAATAATAAATTGTTCTCCGAACTTCGACCTTACATTGTTTTACTAGTGTTTCGGAGCAGTCATTGAGCTGCAATAATTGTATATATTGGTTGATCTCTTGGGTTTTAGGTGCATGCTTTTCCAGGGTTCGACATCCAGCAATGATAAGGTAGTAATGATCGATGAGCTCGATCCACAGTCATATCCCACCATGCTGACGACAGGGTTGATTAAATAAATGAGCCATATTACATGGATAACGATCATCTGGAAATAAGGGAATTATAATGATTAATCGGTTACTTATTCATTTAAAATTTGGAGTCGTCGACCCCGATCGGTTTGAGTTTTCTTTTAGGCTTTACTTCGGCGTTGATGTGCGAATATCGTAATCTATTTTCATGCACGACACGTGGCTTGCCTTGGTATTAGATCTTTACGTTACCCTTGTCCATTTTTTCCAGGACCTTATGAGGTCCCGTGTATTGATCTCAGAGTTTCCCTGGTTTGGGCCCTTTTTGGAGGAAAATAAAATCTCCGACTTTCAAACTTTTGGGATTTGCGTTTGTGTCATAATATCTTTTCGAGCTATGTGTCGACGAGATTAGATTTTCAGACGCGAGGGTTCTTCTTCCATTTATACGAGTAATCAATCCGATTAAATATCCACGATATGTAGGTAACTGATCTGATTCCCTGAGCGGTTCGCTTGATGGGATTCTTGCTAATTCACCGAAAACTACCTCGAAGGGTGTGTATTTGGTGCTTTCGTGGACACTTGTATTGTAAGAGAGCATAGCTAATTCGAGCCATTGATGCCATTCGTTATCTGTATCCGTGTATTGCTTAAGGAATTCGGCTAGAGCATGGTGAGATCTCTCAAGCGATCCATTTGATTGAGGATGAAATGTGGTCGTTCGACATCGCTTAATTCGGAATCGTTTTGCAACTCTCCGCATGAGACCGCTGAGGAAGTTACTCCCTTGGTCTGTCAGGAGTGCTTTTGGCGCGCCGAAGACGCATATGAACCTTTTTATGAATGCGTCAGCGATCGTCGTCGCTAGTGCATTCGGGAGTGGAATTGCAACGCAATATTTCGACAGATGGTCTTGGATTGTGAGGATATTTTCGGTTTTGTTGGACGTCCGTTGCATTGGACGTACTATATCCATTGAAATTTTCTCAAAAACCGTACCTGGGGTGTCTGTTATTATCATCGGCTGCTTTGTCTTCACTCCGACCAGCTTCTTGAGCTGGCATTCCAAGCATTGTTGCACCCGTCTTTGAATATCTGATTTTAAATCTTCCCAGATATAGTCGTGTTTGATTCTATTGTAAGTCTTGGAAACGCCTTTGTGACCCCCGATTGGGGAGTTATGCATTTCATAAAAGATGGAATCGCGCTTTTCGAACGGTACGTAGCGCAAAGTTCCGAGGCAGATCAATATCCTAACCTGGGTATTTTTGAATACGTCCTTTACGATATTCAGCACATCTGCCCACATTAGGTGCTCAACGTGTTGGCAACGGCAAAAACTGATCAACTGAAGGTTGAGTGTTTCGCAAATCGATTTTAATTCTTTCATGCTCTGATTGATTCTTTCGATTATTAGAGCGAGCGATGCAGACCGCTCTTCCTTGATGACAAAAGCGATATGATATTTCTTTCCAACCTTTTTACTGCAAGCTCGGCCTAAGGACAAATTCTTTCAGATGGGAAGTTTATTTGATTCTAATAGTTTTTGTCCTCCAGGGTCACAAGATTTCCCTGTCGAGTCTATAAAATAGACTAGATTGTCGTTTCGAAATTGGAACTGTTCTTTCGTACTGACACAATTAGCGATTTTAAATTCTGACCTCCTAGTTCCTTCGACTGGAGGATTTCCGTCAGAAAGTTTTGAGTCAATCGAACTGGAGTCTGAATCTGTTGGATCATCGGAATTAGGAATAGAGGAGTTTCCGGAATAAATAGCAGGAGGTGATTTGCGCTGGTCAGGGATCTCAGCTGGTTTGGGGTTGATGCCCTTACTGGGTCGCCTAACACGTGCGGGTCTTATTACTTCGGCCTCCGTTTCCTCGCTACTGCTTTCCTCGTAGTTTATGGCTCTAGGAGTTCGACGCGGAGGGTTGTGGGGCCTAGTGCGTGCATCTGTGACTTCGGACGCACACTGGGTCAATGTGACCCATGACGATTTTCGGAGCGTTATATCTCAGTAAATATGCATTTTTTTTGTAGAGACCTTTTTTGTAGTTAAGTATCTATATTTTATGGCTGCAATTGGTTTTTTTTTGAAATAATAAAGATTTAATGCCAAAACATTGGCTTAAAATGGAGCATGCATTGAAAAATACGCACTTTCACAAAAAAATTCGTATTTTTTTTTTATTAAAAAAAATCCCTTTGGGCTTTTCAAGAGGAAGGTATGTACATACGAAAAAAATATAGTGTCGACCAATCTTCCAAAAAGTATATTTATTTCGAAGTTTGAAAAGAGGCATTTTTTATAGAGTAAAAAGTGGGAAAAAACGATTTCTATGAAGAATTATTTATTCACAAGTGCAAAAAATGAACAAATATTTGTCTGAAAACATTACACATATGAGTTTTATTCATTTGCACTACAATCAGTGCATAAGTAAACGCGATGCATTCCACACATAGCCCTTTTGCATCTAGGGCACTGCTGTTTTGTTTTGTGGTCGTCCCCGTGATTGCAGAGACTGCATCGGACGCGTTTAGCGAATTCTGGTCTGTTAACCTCATCTTGTGGGACTTCTCCACCTTCGTCGAGGATCACTTTCAAGCTTGCTACTATCCCAGATCGTAAACAGGGTGTCTCTTGTAACCTCCGACGAAGAAACGGCCGCAATAGGTGATAAGCATTTTTTTTGGCATTCGCGACCCGACAGTTTTTCTTTGTCTAAATTTGCATTCACTGTTGTACAAGTGTACAAGATGCGACTGTTAACTCCTGCCTGATCGAGAATGTCAAAAAAGAATCGCATTGGCCACCGTCTTGTTCCCCGCGAAACGGTGTACCGGTGACACAGTTGGTCGAAGGTATCAGTTCCACCTTTTGTGGAATTATACTGTTCCACCATTAATGGTTTTCCACTGCTACCATTTTTACTGTCATGTCTATGCGATGAAACCAACAGCACTATTTTTTTTTTTTTTTTGGAGTCCAGGACAACAGCGTGATGTTCCCATGATAACCATACTTCGATGATTCTTCCATGTCAGCAATTTTCATTTTCAATGGTATTTCCCGCTTGATCTTCCGTATTATTATTATTTCTTAAATTATTCTTAAAGTATTATTAAAACGTAAAAAAAAATATCTAGTAGCATTTTTTATTACAATACATTCACCTGTTGAGATAACAAACACAATTTTACTCGAAAAAAAAATTCAATTTTCAACGCACTAGTGCACACACGGGGCAATATGACCCAAGGTCTATTTCCGATGGCTGTCCGATAAATACTAACGCGAACAGATAATTCCTACCTGGGCTTATCTAGTCAGGAAGAGTGGGGGAACATCACGCCGTCGAATATTCGGGAAAAAGACTATTATATTTCGTGGCACAACCGGCGAAAGCAAAATGCATGGGTCAAAACGACCCAGTGTGCACTTTAAGGGTTAAGCCCAAAAGGCATTCTCGCGAATTCATAATGGCCGTGTGAGGTCGAAAACGCGGTTTTTGGTTTGTCTTCGGGGTTCTTTCGATTTGATGGAACCCGGAAGCAAGATCAAATACCGACAAATAATTTGCGTTCCCTAGTTGATCGAGGACGTCTGTGATATTCGGCAATGGATAAGAATCGTCAATAGTCGTTCCATTCAATGCGCGATAATCAATTACCGTTCGCCAGCGTTTGTTTCCGCTGAAGTCCGGTTTTTTTGGTACTATCCAAACAGGGCCGTTGTTTGGAGACTCCGAATGGTTTATTACCCTCGTCCCTAATAGCTCGTCCACTTGTCGTTGGACTTCGCCTTTGAGCGCCTGGGGAAACCTATACTGCTTCGTGTTGATCGGTAGGTCGTCGACCGTGGGGATCTTGTGTCGAAGAACATGTGTTGCTTCGAGAGGCTCACCCTTTATGTGGAACCTGTCTGAGTATTTTTCGATGATTTTTTCGACGTGTTCTAGTTCGTCTTGCGCGAGGTGCTCTAATCGTAGGAGAGATTTTATTACTTGAGAACGCTCCGAGTTATTTTTTATTTTATCCGATGTTGTCTCATAGGTGGGAATTGAATTTACGTTTTTACCCTTGTTTGATTCGACAATTTGATTTTCTTTTTTACTTGACCTCTTGTTTCGTTTTTTATATGTTTTTGGTTTAGATTTTTCCCCACTACTGGCGGTTTGTTTTGTTTTTCCTTGGTCATCGCTTTCGTTGGAGCGATGGCAGGGTTTTATCTCGACAAGGTTAGTCGAGGGTTTTTTATGGGCCGCGGAAGGACCCTGAGACAACGTAGTCGTCATGCAATCTACGCTGGGAATAGAAGAATTGAAAGGACTTGAAATTTTCGAAGAATATAATTCGATCTCGTCTGCTGACAAGGTTTCGACCGTATCGAAAGCCTGCAGTCTTACGACCGGCACGATTAATTTTACGGCGTCATTAGTGGTATTATAAACCTTCAAATGAGCCTTCCCGTTGACGGTTGTCACCAGGCAGTCGCCGGCATAGACACCTTCACGGATGTTGAAAGGGGCAATATATCTCTCTTTCGTCGTGCTTCACCTAGAAGGAAGTTTCCGAGCGTGCGGGGATTTCGATTTCCTCAACACGTTCATCTGGTTTTTCGAAAGGCCGTAGATTATTTCCACACTCGAAACATTCTATCTCGTAATTAATATTGGATTTCGTTTAAAAAAAGTATTTGGATCCCAGCAAACCTGGGTAAGGAAGTGGCACATCGTCTGGTATGATGTGAAAAAGCGTTGCAAAACCTACACGCGGAACCATACACTACCTAACGCAAAGACTGGTAGTTCAGATATTCCATTTAATCTTATGATGTCGTTTTCATCGATTCCCGTCAAAGTTTTTGTATGTTCCTTTTTAATTAAATTTGGAACGGCACCACTATCTAATAACATTGAAATCTTCCCTTTCTCCGGTAGTGCTCCGATACACACCGAGGGTAGGCTGACGAATTTTTCTGCTTCTATTGTATAAGTTGGATACCGCCGTTCGGCTGGATTGGAGCTATCGCGTGGACCCGACGCTCTGTCGGGGACGGGCCACTCGCCGCGTCCGTCCGAGTGGTGCTCAGCCCGTTTCCCGGCTGCCTTCGCAACTTATTCTTATATTCGAGAGTGTGACAGTTTACTATGGTGTGCCCTTCCCATTTGCAATAGCGGCATATAGGTTGGTTAGGACTCGAAGCTTTGCTGTTCTTTAGTTTGAAACAATTGTCAGCAGTATGTCCGCGATTATGACAAAACTGGCACTCAATGCTTGGAACGCTGTTTGTTTTCAACTTGGGGCAATTGTCTGCTGTGTGGCCGCGATTGCGGCAGAACTGGCATTCGATGCTTGGAGGGCTACTGTTTTTTTAACTTGAAACAATGGTCCGCGGTATGTCCGCGATTGTGAAAAAATTGGCATTCAAGGTTCGAGGTGTTATTTTTTAATTTAAAGCAATTATCCGCGGCATGCCCACAATTGTGGCAATACTGGCATTCGGGAACGCTTTCAAAACGCGGACGGTCTCCTGAAGGGTTGAGAGATTTATTACGAGTAGGGCAATCAGGGGCCACGTGGCCTGAGGTCTTGCACAATTGACAGGATAATGTAGGGGACCGTTGTCCTGAATGGCATTTGTCCGCGCTGTGCCCGGCACCTTTGCACATCTGGTAGGTCAATACTTCCCATTCGTCCTGTTTCTTTTTGCATTGGTCGGCGCTATGGCCCGGGTTTTTACATAATTGGCAAGTAAGCATTGAAAAACGGCAATTTTCCGACGTGTGGTTATCCTTTTTGCAGATATTGCAGATTTTAGCTGATTTGAGGGGAGGAAAGTTTTCTAATTTGTTCGAGACTGATTGGAATTCCCGTCGTGCTTCAAGATCGCGTTCAATTTCGACTCCGTGATCGATAGCAACAGAGATGTTATCGCAATGGGGAAGTCGCTGCTCGATTTCCTCCCTTAATCCGCGCTTGAAACACGAGAGGAAATAATCGTCCATCCTTCTTTTTAAATACTCGTTTTCTAATCTATTATCCGATGGTTTTTGTGTATCAAGTATTTCTTTTCCTTTCATTTTAATTCGCATAGAAAATTCGGCTACGTTTTCGTTCTTTTTTTGACATATCGTACTGAGTTCTCCGACTAGTTGCATTTCGGTTTTGTTCTGTGCATAGAGCTTTTTAAGATATCCTAATAAGTCCTGCACTTTCTCAAATTTTGTCGCGTGAATCATGTCCCTAGCGGGGTTTCTCAATCTATTCCGAATCATTTTCACCAGGTATTTTTCGGCCGCAGGGGAAACCACTTCCTTTGCGTCCTCACACCCGGCGACTAATTCCGAAAACGGAATATTTTTCCCATCGAATTCTGGGATTATCTTAAGGCAGGATTCTACTTTGAAACCATGAAAAAAAACGCTATTTTCGTGAATTTTTTCTGAGAATACTATTAAAGATATCGATATGGGGTTTGAACTGTTCAATAAATACACTCTTTAAGTACATAAAAAAAAATTTCAATGTATTTTATTCATTTTTTGTACACGTAAAATATGTTTAAAGCCAACGCCTCGAAAACCAGGTACCGTTGCCGTGGTCGTGAAATCTTCCCGACGGATGGTCTGAAACAAAAAAATCAAATAGTTTCATGTTCAGTATGTCTTCAGGAACCGACCTAACTGGAATATTTTATATACGTGCAAAATTAACAAAATGGCGGCTAAAATACGAAAAAAATGCGTTTTTTGGGTCTTTTTTTGCAATAAAAAAATAGTTCTAATCGAAATTTTAAGTTGATTGTAGTTAGGTCGGTTCGTACACACATATAGAATATGTGTTCCAAATTTCATGAGGATCGGTTCAGTACTTTTTGAGTTATCACGACCACGGTACTTGAAAATGTCGTTTCGAGAAAAACGCGTTTAAAGTTTTGGTGAGTGATAAATCATAGAAAAAATTATCTTACCCTCAATCAGCGATGCCTGGGCCATATAATATGCCTTCGACGTGTTCCAGGTGGGTGTTTTCATCCCATTTAGCCTTTTTTTTAAATTCTGCCCTCCTTAGAAGCCTCAGTCGAGCGGCGGTTCGCTCGAACGATGCGATGTTGGTCGCGCTTAGTGGCGAACTGCATGACGGTTGGGCCGATTGTAATGCCCATGACTTCCATTATTTTTAAAACTGGGCTGAATCCTTCATTAAAAACGCAGGCAGCAGTGAGGCACGCAATTTTGACGATTTTTTTGCCATTAAAGACATGTTTCGGTGCCATAGCCCAAACTGTAGAGTTGAAACATTCGTTGTTATTTTGAGTGTTTCCACCCAAACATCTCTCCAGTAATTCCGTTTTTGTTAGATCTTCGTAGATCGGCTTCAGCACCTCTTGTACGTCACTAGCAAGAGCAGGAGGATGTTTATAATTTTTTAAAGCGTTGTTTGCTTTGGCCTTCTTATACTTGCACCAGCCGTCTTCACATCAAAACTCGGATCGTTCGATTTTTTCAATTTTGCTGCTGACGAACTCGTGTTGCTCGTACTTCCGTCGTCAGTAAACCTGTTTCCGTGAAAAGAACGTTTTCTAGTTCTAGATCGACGACTAGAACTTTTCTGTGCACGATACACTTTCTTCGTATTCATTGCGAAAAGATAGATGCTTCACGTTCGAACTCCAAATCACGAATGATTCTCCACTCCGGAATTATAAAGCGAAGGGAAAATTATAAAGGATAAAATTACAATAGCGCGCTCAGGTAGGTGCGTTCGAAAGGCGAGAAAGGATAGTTAGACTGCTTGGAACTTTATAAAATTTTGACCGAACATTCTTGAACATATTTACTTTCGAAAAATGCCAAGAAAAAAAAAAAAATTTCAAAGTTTCAATGTAGAATCCTGCCTTAACAACGTATTTCATCAACATCAAGACGTTTATACTCAACGTTGGGGTTTCTGGGTTCATGGCTCCGCCTTTTGGGGGTAAATCTGGTTGTTTTGAAGATCTACTGGGAGGTCCAAGACCAGGAAATAGTGGGACGTTCGATCCTCTCAGAGGTCCTCGCTAGTCTCATAACCTGGACTAGCGGGGTCAATTGGTTCGTTAGGTTCCGTATACGACAAGTCCTCAGTTAAATTTAAATCTAGTGTTTCGCAAGTTGATTCCTTATCCATGAGGTTAATTTGTAAAGGCACATTCCCTTTTTAAAATAATCCCGGACGAGCCCCCAAAAATTAATATGTCACGTCCTGAGGGGACGTGGGCATATATATATGTGTGGTATCCCTCTTTCTTGCCTACGCCTAGCGCAATAGCACGGGATGAGGGTTAAAGAGGCGACGTGCTGGTGGAAGAGGGAATTTCAAGGGATTGCGTGGATGATCCAATTATTGAAATGATTGTTGTGACACTTGTGTTCGATTGACTCGTAATTTATTAGAATTAACCGTATGGGTTAATTCTATTATTTCTTTAAGATACAAATCGGAAACAAAATATAAAAGTCTGTTCGCTTACATTGGTGCGCCTCGGTGATGACCCAGTCGCTTGGGTGTCGGGTAACGGTCGTAAAACTAAGAGCCCTGCGCCGGAGGGCCAGAAGCGCTCGCAGATGGTGTGTAGGTGAGTGAGACAGATACAGATTTTCGACGACACAGATTCTAATATTTGTGAGTTTCACGGATCGAGAATGGAGTGTACAATAAAGTTTTGCGTGGAATACAACGTCAAGGTTCTTGTGATTTTCGGGTAACGTGACAGAGGTTGCGCAGTACAAGATGTTTCAAGCTTGAATCGTATGACAACGTTCGCGTTACAAAAGAGAACAAAGGTTTGACGCGATGGATATCGGTAAGAGAACTCTAGGTCTGAGCTTGTTGGATTCTAATCGGAGACTGATGCGAGGAGAACTCTTTCGGAGTACCAGAAATCAGGGTGGGATAAATTTTTAGAGGAAGAAATCTTTGGGAGAGTGGAAATTAGGTGACGTCGATTTTTTTGATTGGTGGTCCGGACATAAACCATGACCTGATTCGTGTGGTTGGCCGGAAGAAGGAAGCGAGAACGAGATGTCGGTGTATTATTGGGTAAGGGCGCATATAATCAAGATCAGCGCTGCATTTCCGAGAACACAGCGCGGCTTTTCTTATTGAATATGTGGGGAAACCGAGTGGAGACAAATAGAGCCTTATTCGTGACGGTATGCGTCACGCGAGAGAGAAAGAGCTAGTTGGTCAGCCTGGGAAAGCGCGTGGATTATGTAATTTAATTTTGTTACTGCAGGAGTCAGAGGCCCCTTCTTCGGAAGAATGTATTTTTTTGTGCATGCAGAGGATTAGGCCAGTTCGTTCATCCGGGTCTTGTGCCGTAAAGTCGCGTAGGTTCAGATTTTTACGACCAAGACCTTCGGCTGGGTTATGTGATACACGCTTTGTACATGGTCGCAATGTGTTGGCCGATCTTGGAATCTTGAACTCTCTATTTCAATAATTTTTTATGTAGGGGGAAATATGGAGTGCGCAGTCTGGTTTGGCTTAGGAATATGTATTGAGATTTCTCTTTCCATCTTTCACAGAGTTTGTCTGGCACGTGTCACAAACTATTTCGCGGGGATGCAGTTACGCAAGGACGTGACACTGCCCCGAATCCGTCTCCGATTTTATCCTACTTCCGGTCAAATTGAGTCGAGAAATCTGACTATGCTGCGAAAACGACGTTAGGAGCACTGTTTATATAACAAAGATAAATTCGGTGGTCAGAATGGTTCCCGGGGCCTCGATCGAACATTCCCGATATTACTGCCCCGAATTCGTTTCCGATTTTATCTTACTTCCGGTCAGATTGGATAAGGAAGTCTGTCGATGGTGCGAGCACGACGGTCGGAGCATTGTTTATTTAACAAAGATAAAATCGGTGGTCAGAATGGTTCCCGGAGCCTCTATTGGAGATTCCCGATATTACCGCCCCGAATTTGTCTGCGATTTTATCTTACATCCAGTCAAATTGGGTGACCGAGACGTCTGACGATGCTGCAAAAACGCCGGTAGGAGCGATTTTTATTCAACAATGATAAAAACGCTGGTCAGGCTGGTTCCCGGGGCCTCGAGCGGACATTCCCGATATTACTGCCCCTTATTCGTCTCCGATTTCATCTTACTTCCGGTCAGATTCGATCAGGAAGTCTGTCGATGGTGCGAGAACCTCGGTAGGAGCATTGTTTGTTTAACAAAGATGAAATCGGTGGTCAGAATGGTTCCCGGGGCCTCGATCGAACATTCCCGATATTACTGCCCTGAATTCGTCTCCGATTTTTTCTTACTTCCGGTCAAATTGAGTCGAGAAGTCTGACGATGCTGCGAAACCGACGGTAGGAGCATTGTTTACTTTTCAAACATAAAATCCCTGGTCAGAATGGTTCCCCGGGCCTCGATCGGACATTCCCGATAGTACTGCCCCGAATTCATTTCCGGATTTTATCTTACTTCCGGTCACATTGGGTCGAGAAGTCTGACGATGATGCGAAAACGACGGAAGGAGCATTGTTTATTTAACAAAGATTAAATCGGTGGTCAGAATGGTTCTCGGGGCCTCGATCGGACATTCCCGATATTCCTACCCCGAATTCGTCTTCGATTTTATCTTCCTTCCGGTCAAATTGGGTCGAGAAATCTGACGATCCTGCGAAAACGACGGTAGGAGCATTGTTTGTTTAACAAAGATAAAATGGGTGGTCAGAATGGTTCCCGGGGCCTCGATCGAACATTCCAGATATTACTGCCCCGTATTCATCTCCAATTTTACCTTCCTTCGGTCAAGTTGGATCGAGAAGTCTGACGATGCTGCGAAAGCGACGGTAGGCGCATTGTTTGTTTAACAATGATCAAATTGCTGGTCAGAATGGTTCCCGGGGCCTCGAGCGGGCCTTCCGATATTACTGTCCCGAATTCGTCTCCGATTTTGTCTTACTTCCGGTAAAATGGGGTCGAGAAGTCTGACGATGCTGCGAATTCGACAGTAGGAGCATGGTTTATTTAACAAAGATAAAATCGGTGGTCAGAATGGTTCCCGGGGCCTCGATCGGACATTCCCGATATTCCTGCCCCGAATTCGTCTCCGATTTTATTTTCCTTCCGGTCAAATTGGGTCGAGACATCTGACGATCCTGCGAAAACGAGGTAGGAGCATTGTTTGTTTAACAAAGATAAAATGGGTGGTCAGAATGGTTCCCGGGGCCTCGATCGAACATTCCAGATATAACTGCCCCGTATTCATCTCCGATTTTACCTTCCTTCGGTCAAATTGGATCGAGAAGTCTGACGATGCTGCGAAAGCGACGGTAGGCGCATTGTTTGTTGAACAATGATAAAATTGCTGGTCAGAATGGTTCCCGGGGCCTCGAGCGGGCCTTCCGATATTACTGCCCCGAATTCGTTTCCGATTTTGTCTTACTTCCGGTAAAATGGGGTCGAGATGTCTGACGATGCTGAGAATACGACAGTAGGAGCATTGTTTATTTAACAAAGATAAAATCGGTAGTCAGAATGGTTCCCGGGGCCTCGATCGGACATTCCCGATATTATTGCCCCGAATTCGTCTCCGATATTATCTTACATCCGGTCAGATTGGATAAGGAAGTCTTTCGATGATGCGAATACGGCGGTAGGAGCATTGTTTATTCAACAAAGATAAAACGGGTGGTCAGAATGGTTCCCGGGGCCTCGATCGGACATTCCCGATATTACTGCCCCGAATTCTTCTCCGATTATATCTTACTTCCGGTCAGATTGGATAAGGAAGTCTGTCGATGATGCGAAAACGACGGTAGGAGCATTGTTTATTTAACAAAGATAAAATCAGTGGTCGGAATGGCTCCCGGGGCCTCGATCGGACATTCCCGATATTCCTGCCCCGAATTTGTCTCCGATTTTATCTTACTTCCGGTCAAATTTGGTCGAGAAATCTGACGATCCTGCGAAAACGACGGTAGGCGCATTGTTTATTTACCAAAGATAAAATGTGTGGTCAGAATGGTTCCCGGGGCCTCGATCGAACATTCCCGATATTACTGCCCGAATTCGTCTCCGATTTTACCTTCCTTCGGTCAAATTGGGTCGAGAAGTCTGACGATGCTGCGAAAGCGACGGTAGGCGCATTATTTGCTTAACAATGATAAAATTGCTGGTCAGAATGGTTCCCGGGGCCTCGAGCGGACCTTCCGATATTACTGCCCCGAATTCGTCTCCGATTTTGTCTTACTTCCGGTGATATGGGGTCGAGAAGTCTGACGATGCTGCGAATACGACAGTAGGAGCAGTGTTTATTTAACAAAGATAAAATCGGTGGTCAGAATGGTTCCCGGGGCCTCGATCGGACATTCCCGTTATTATTGCCTCGAATTCGTCTCCGATATTATCTTACTTCCGGTTAGATTGGATAAGGAAGTCTGTCGATGATGCGAGAACGGCGGTAGGAGCATTGTTTATTTAACGAAGATAAAACCGGTGGTCAGAATGGTTCCCGGGGCCTCGATCGGACATTCCCGATATTACTGCCCCGAATTCGTCTCCGATTTTATCTTACTTAGGGTCAGAATGCGTCGAGAAGTCTGACGTTGCTGCGAAAACGACGGTATGAGTAGTATAACAGGACCGGTTCTAACCCAAAGATCTCAGGGGGGAGCGGGGTAGGAGCTCCAGCGCTGGGCCCGAGGGCAGACGTCACGCGGCTTGGAGGAGGAAGGCGACGCTGAGAGGGGGTCTAGCGCGAGATAGTCGAGAGTGGGGGCGTGATGATACGCGACACTGAGTGATAAGGGGGGTTTGGCGCGGGATCGTTGACACCATAGAGCGGTAAGTAAATCTTGAAAACTCATAAAATCGTGTGATTTATTATAATCATTAAAATTGTTTACACATTATCGATGCAGGCGGAGCGTTTTGATTACGTCTCTGGAAGTCCGTACAAAGAACAATTTAGATATGTGTGTGTGTGTGTGTGTGTGAGAGAGAGAGAGAGAGAGAGAGAGAGAGAGAGAGAGAGAGAGAGAGAGAGAAACAACTATGAGTGGCTAGAATTTTTTTCAATAATATAAAAAACTGCAGTTGCCATATGAAGGGCGGCCTTTCAAAGTGTCATAAAATGCCTCATTTATTATATGCAGCTGCAGCTATGAAAGGAGTCATTGTTCCAAAAATAAACTAATTTTAATCCCATCGAGATTTTGGTTTCATTCCGAAATATAACGTCAAGATGTTCACATGTGCGGTGCATCCGGCCAAACACCCCCTGGACTTGACAAAAAACGAGCTCGAACAAGTTCCTCTTAAAATATTGGGGTCATTTCATTGGTTTACTGTTGGATCGTTTGCCGGAACACCATCGCAACGACAGTGAAGTGATATCATATCTTCCATGCATGGAGCATTATAATACGCCACAAATGAAAGATCACATTGATGGCCCCCCACCTCAACGACGAGACTGTGAAAAATGTCATGAGGTGGGAAACTTTCCACGTGGGAGCAGGACCGGGTTCCACGAACGTATTTATACCCGTTTTTTATTATTCGGAAAGTTGGGAGAAGTTTGAGAATTTGAGTGGTGGTGTTACAAAACGAGGGAGCTTATAATTTCATGGACCAAGCTCAGACTGCACCATTCCACCGCCACATCAACATCTTCCAAAATAACTTTGAAAATTTTTTGAAAAGCGACAAGTGTGGAAAATGGATTTCACGAGTATCAACAAAGTCAGCCGAATGGCGGAATTCCTTCCCACGACGAAGCTGTCAGAACTCCTCATTCACTCGGAGCATCCAATCTCCGACACGAGGGCCGTACAAACCAAGTTTGGGAGATGCTACATCCCTGACATCGCGAATGCGTTTACTGTCTTCTTACCGGCGCGACTTGTGAAGGCCTTCGACGAAGATTTGGAAACGTTCGAACGTATGCGGCAAGAGGCACGCGATCATCGTCTGTTCATGCGGTACATGGGTGCAAAATACAACGGCGTCGAGTTCTATCGGCTGTGAGCACATCATGGTGGAAAAGACAAAATTAGTTGGAACACCATCGTCGAACGGCTGTTCGCACTATCGAGAGTATGCTGTAACTGGCGCGCCATGGCCAACCCTACATGCAGTTGCGCAAAATACAACAGCGGAAAGTTCCATCGTCTCTGAGCATGGTGGAAAAGACAAAATTCGTTGGGGCAGCATCGTTGAATGCAACAACCATCCGCATCACAGTCGCCTCGCCATCGCTTTCGACGTTTTTAGTGTTGAATATGTAAAAATGTATTTATAAAAAAAACTGTATTATTGAAATGTATGAGAAAGAGAAATTCAAACTATTTTCGTCGTAAAATAAATGAAGAACACAAATGATATATATTTTCATCGAAATGTTTTTTTATTCATTTAAAAAAAACCCCGCTCACACGACGCTTCGTATACACTTAACCAGCGTTTCAGCGATTTTACACTCACATGGGCGCAGTTGTATTTCGTGTTCAAGGAATGGTGCGGGCATTTGGGGTTTGTGATTTTCGGCAACTTCTGCAGCGATAGACAGTCCAGAGTCTCCAAGTCGATGACCTTTGTTGCGGGATCCGTGAATCTTGATAGCCATGAGCATTTCTCGAAACCCTTCGCATAGATGGTTGGAGCTCCTTGCAGGATTTCTCGAATTGTCTTTCTAGCTACCTCGTATGGTATGCCGCTGTGTTCCCATCGTATTCCATGGAAATTGCATTCCAGCCACTTGTTTGTCATTTTGTACTTGGCTGGTAAAGAGTCCCATACAAATGGTGCGTCGAAGACGAGCGTTAGCGGTTCAGCATTTTTGTCGTGGAGTTTGACGATGGACATCTCCTTGTTACGCAAAATGGCTCGATGACTCGAATCCAACTAGCGTTCGTTATACACTCTGTCCTTGTGCAGAATACACATCACAAGATATCGCGTCTTTATACAGAACCTCTGGTTTTCGAATCGCCAGGTTAAGTTTTTGGTGAAGCCTTTCCAGGCCTGTATTACGTATCAGGATGGTAATACGCGTAACAATAGGTCTGTAGCCCAACGGTGTCTTTATCGGCGGCGCAGTCTTTCCTCGATGTCAGAATCAGGACCAATATTGGAAGTGAGATGAGTTTCACGTGTATTTTGATACTTGCCGAAATGTTGATCAAAGGTCTCTTTCCTTGGGACTCCTGTCATAACAACAGTCGACGTCTTTGCAGAAAGAGGACGAACCTTGGTGAGTACGATGCGAAACGGGTGAAGAATCAGCGCTTGCCAGGATTTGGAACAAGGTGTCTTCAGGTTAACACAAAGGAGAAGATCACGAGTTAATTGTGTCAATGATTTAATTACACTTATATCAGTTCGTTACATCCATGTTTTTTTTACTCGGATGCGGATAACGCTCTTCCGGTTTATTAGCGCGATGGTTTAAGCGTTACAACAAACGCGTTCACGTAATTTACGGAGTTTCTTAATGAAAGCTTGCGCATGTTATCCCGTGTACTGTACGGAGTATCGCTAGCGTAGCAGCTAAGATTAGAGGTCTTCAGGAGAGAACCTCCTCGTAACAGTGATTTCACGATTCTGACTTATAGGTCGTCAGTCCCGTGCTACGCAGGGCCGATAGTCGTCGCGTAGCGATAGTGCGGCAAGGGTTTACGTGACTGCATTTCTAGGAATGCATCCGTGGGACCCATCGATAAGTATATATTCCCACATGCTAGTCTGACTCAGTCTGCAGTGTTTCAACGGTTTTGGACGACGGACTCACGCCGAAGGCAAAGCGCAATAAAATTTAATCTTATAAAATATTTATGTTAACGTTGAGAGCTCGGGCGCATATGCAGGCTGAGAAATATCAATACTTAATCCTAGACAAAGTTGCTTTGTGCGTTGGTCGATATTTATACTTTGTATTTATATTTGTTCTTATTCTATGGATATGAGAATAAAGTATTTGCTCTAATAAAGGCAATTTATGCGGTTGGCTTAACATCCTTTAGAACAAATTTGATGATGGGTCTCTTAAAGCCCTGCACATCGATGATAAGCTCCATGTTGACTGACGTGGACACGAATTATCGGCATGATTTTATACCAATTTTTTCACCCCACCACTAATTGGATTGTACTCGACAATACGATCATGGAGGATCATGCAGTATGCTGAGGTTTGTGGTGGAATATTGTTTTTCAATTCGAACTCAAGACGCACGTCCACAGGGCCGGACATGAGAGAATCGTTTTGCTTTGAGCAGTCAATGACAACGAGGGGGGATTTTTCTAAAAAAGCCATCCTACTAAGCCATAGTTCAGCCACTTTGTTGTAATAGGTCGGCTGAAAGTTTGCATACATCTCGTAGAGTAGAGCATATTGATTTTGATCAATGCTCAAATTCAAATTTCCATATGGATAAAATTGCGAGTTGAGGTATAGTTTGACATTGCTCAGGTAACAATGATCAAAGTGGTTCGCATTGTGTTGTTTCTTATTCTTCCGTTCCGTCTGCAACGCGAGTATGACATATCGTGGCTTCTCCAGATGATTCGAGGTTTTCATAGACCACATGTACTTGGAGGTGGCAGGCAGCATGGATATTCATACAGTTTCCATGTACGAAAACTCATGGAAATTGGTGCGTCTTTGGCGAGAAACTTTAACAGTTGAATTTTTCGCTGATGTGAAACTGTGACATACGGTACGAGCCATTCTATTTTATGCAATGCGAGTTTGTAGTCTTCGGGCGCTGTTTGTACCATAGTATTGTCATCGGTCTTTGATCTTGTGAGAATCAACTCGTGCTTGGCATTTACGACAATTTTCCGATAATCTTCAGCAAATCCGAGGAGCATGCTGAGCGGTATACACACATCAAAGTTCCTCGATACATCCACAATATGCTTGGTCTCTTCGACATCGAGCCATCCAGTGTTCTCGAGCATAGAACTTTTGGCCGGTGAGAGTGATGAATATCCCTTATGGCAGAACACGACTATGACCCCCTGTTTCTTTTGCCATTTTTCAAGATTTTTTTTTTTGTGCGAAAAAAAAGATATAGTCGAAATTTTTTTTGTTTCGTTCGTTGTTTATTGAAGCTTGATGCTATAAATTGGAAAAAAAATGTTTACCTTTAATCAGCGATGCCGGCACCATATAGCTGGCCTTCAAGAAGCAAATCATTGTCCCTGGCATCTTTTCTCGAACTTGTAAAGGCTCTTCTTGCCTCTTTTGCAGCGTCTGTGAGCGAGCGCTCCACCTGCTCGATCCGCGCTGCGTCGGTTTCAACGCAAAAATTGAAACAATTTGGGCCGATAGTTATCCCCAACGTCTCGGAAACTTCCATGAGGCTTCTCAGGCCATCATTGAATAATAATACCGCGATATCAGCTGCAATATCGACGATTTTTGGCACGTCATTTTGGCACGTGACGACACTTGGGGGCTATTGCCCAAAGTGATTTGTTGTAGCTTTCGTTGTTGTTTTGCGTGAAGCCGCCCAAACAACGCTGCAGCAAATCGTCTCTGCTCAAATTTTCGAAGACTGGCGTTATTGCCTCCAATACTTCCTCAGGACGAGGCGGCTTATGGCGATATTCAGAAATATTACCGCTTGCGACCGCTCGCTGCCACGAACACCACGACTCGGCTCCCGCTGGGCAATCGTCATGCTGTGGCTCACTATCTGTGGATATTTTATGTTTGATAGTTGCCCAAATTGCCTTCCTCATTTTTTCAACATCATCGATGATCCTCCGAATAGCCATGCCGTAATATGTGCTCAACTCGTCAATCAATTTTCCGGTGAGCTTTTCTTTGCCAGACAATCCTTTTTGTTTTTTCACGATTTCGCGGAGGCGCGTCCCCATACGTTTTTGGACATGATCGATGCACTCTTTTTTTTTATCTCGAAATCGTCGTATGGATCGCTATTCGATATGCCCAGAAACGTTTTAGAGTCACCGTCTCCAATATAATATTTATATTTTATGCCATAGAGCTCTTCAGACCGTTGAAACATTTCGACGGCTGAGTCGACTTCCATTTTTTCGCCTGGCACTCATCGTCGTACTTTTCCATTCCGTACTTTTCCATTCCCAGTACTCCGCGGTGCTTTCTTTTCTTCCCAATCCTCGCAAGCTTTGCAATATTTCGATTTCACCATAACGTCGATCACTTTTTTAGTGTACCAGCCGATTAGCGATGTTATGCCGAAAAGCGAGCTGAAACCGCGCTTACGCCACGATCCGTCGCCTGAAACGATAATTCCGTCTTCCACCCCATTTTCCAACGAAATTGTCTCCTCCTCAAGTGCAGCCTTTTGTTTGCTCAGTGTGCTCACAGCTTTAGTGGCAAATGAAATCGAATTGAAGATTCGATCGTAGAAAGACTGAAATATGGGGCGCGGTAGGTCCATAAATGCACAAAACTTCATCAGGCCATTCAAACCGACGCCAAGAAGACACATACTGAATACGATCCGACGATTTATTTCGTATGCATTGTCAATCATAGGACACGAATTGATTTGCACTTTTTCACAATGGCCGCAATCGACCTCGATTTTGAATCCGAGTCCGCGCAAACTTTTTTCAGTAAACTTTATATCGCGATCACACACTTTGCACTTCACTAACGTCGATATAATGTTCAATGCATTGACGAGGTGTACTATACGATAACCGAAATCGTTAGTAACACCGACTTCTAAATCGTCCGAAGATTTTAACTTTTTCGCCGACGTGCTCACATACTCTGCAGAACTATTTTCGGAGCTATAACGGTTCGGAGGTTTTCGATTCGAAATTATCGTTCGGCTCCTCGTCACATAGCTCCGTTTTGTTCCCTTTTTCCCCGCGTACACTTTCGGATTACCCATTTCGATGTGCAAAGAATAATTCTGAGCGTTCGATATTTATAAACGAAATGATTCGGAGCGTTTAGACACGAGTAGCGTCGCTTCTATTCGCAAACTGACGCTATCCCTCTACCTGCCTTGAACATTTTTCAATTATCGCCACCTATGGTTTTTTTTTCGAAACTATATTTATAACAATAGCCGGTTTTTGTGAAGGGCGACAAAAGAATACCTGGGAAAGACCCGCAGGACCTGGGAAAGGCCCGGTATACCTGCCGACCCTGAGGCGCGCAGCTGCGCGGGACCCCGAGCATCACGGAGCGCTGCACCGCTCCACAAAATATTCAATATCTCCGAAAATAATAATTTTTTCGACCTGGGTCCAACGGCATCTTAATCTTAAATGTATTTTAGATTTTTCTAGATGGTTTTCAAAAAATCGATTTTGTGAAGCCGTCACCGTGGTGTTGTCCCTTAATTACACTCGCAATACCGACATTCTTATTACGATCAATTTCTATGGCATTCAATGCATACCGCACTTCCTCAAACAAATGACAAATGGCATTGTTAACGAGACTTGCAGCAGTGGTTGGCGCCCCATCACGCTTGGATAATTTCCCACATATGTGTAGGGAACTATTGCTTGGCAGGATAGAGCGGTCTTGAAGTTGGATGGCAATACGGATTTCATCGCTGTTATTGAAGGTTGAAGATGCATATGGCTGATGAGAGTGAATCTCACAATGGATGATGGATTCATCAAAGACCACGGGCGTTTGAATGTTTACAATATCTTTTTTCCATTTCACGCAACAGATGCACAAAGCACAGAATAAATAATTTTGTACACGCTTTCGCCACGCACTTTGAGACCCAAATTCTTCAAGAGTAGCACGTTTTGAGGTGTTAGCACTTTGGGCAGTGACCGACGACTGATTGTTTTTATCCATGACCGTTTATTGTTATTGGAAGATCTATTAAAAACTATACCCATGACGACTTTATATGCAGGCGCATGGTGATTACTTCACGTCGGAAATTTACCAAATCACCGTCCTGGTCCATTATGCGAAGCTGTATGGCATCAATCGTTCGGCTCGTGATTGGCAGATAAATAACGTGTGAAGGAACTTCAATGATCTCATAGCCCGGTGGCACAGATGGAAAAAAATCGTGAATTGTATGTACTTTTTGTCCGTTAATAAAGGCTCCAGCGGTAATATTGTACTCAACGCGTAGGGCGTTCACTTTGAGAATGGCTACAGGAAGGTCAGATTCGTGTCTTTTATTGGCTTCCAATTTGCGTGCGGCGAAGCCTAGAAGATGGCCAATAGAATCTTTCGGCTCAAAATTGACATCATGATCACACTTGATCTCACTGCGTAGCGTATTATTATTCGGTTTAATGCTGATTTTGATATTTTTACGCGTGAGCTCTGCTTGTACAAACGCCTCAATATCCTCTATTTCACAGCTACCCGTAGGTATCGTCAACACCTCATCTCCCACGTAAAGTTTATCATGGTCAACGTCGATATTTGAAATATAGTTGAAGGTTAACAATTCAACGAGACCGAGGGTATAACTTTTCGAGAGCTTCGAAAAGTTATACCCTGATTAGGCGGTTGACGAAACCTTCACCACTCTTGCCGTGCACAATCATGTCTAAAGACAATACGCGACTGATGGATAATCCCTATAAGAATGCTATTTATATGATTTCGCCGTCAGTCGTGTGTGAGATGACGCCCAACAAGCAAACTATCGGAGGCGGACTTCCCGTGATAAATTTCGATGAATTAAACGAAGATGCTGGAGCGAAAGAACGGCAGAAACGTCATGGCAATTTATTGCCGGATAGCATACGTGCACTGTTTTGTGGTCCATCGAATTGTGGGAAAACCAACGCTCTGCTCACTCTTATCATCCATCCGAATGGTTTGAGATTTGAGAACATTTACTTGTATTCCAAATCGCTGAAGCAGCCAAAATATAAGTTGCTCGAACGGTGGCTCGAGGACGAGACTTGGAGGACAGACGCCGCAGAACTTGCATGTCGAGCATGGAAAAAAATGTTATAATTTCACTTTCAAATCTCTAATGGAAAAGCACAATATTAGCATGTATTCAACGTATAGTAATTTAAAAGCATCCATTTGCGAGCGTTTTAATCGTACACTGAAAAACAAAATGTGGACGCAATTTAGCCTTCGTGGTAATTTTTAGTGGATCGATATTCTTGATAATTTAATTGTCGAGTATAATGACTCTGTACACCGTACAATTAGAATGAAGCCAAGGAATGTCAATGTCGGTAACGAGAAGAAAATATTGCGACAAATTTTTAACAAGACTCAACCTCCAATGAAGAAGCCACCAAAATTCAAAATTGGCGATAACGTGAGAATCAGCAAATGTAAGAGTGTATTTGAAAAGGGTTACACACCAAACTGGCCAACGGAAATACTTACAATATATAGCGTGAAAAACACTAGCCCTGTAATGTCTAGCCTCAACGACCATACGGATAAACCTATTGCAGGTGGTTTCTACGAGCAAGAGCTTCTAAAAGTTAAATATCCCGATATCTATCTCGTGGAAAAAGTACGGAAGAAACGTGGCAATCGAATGTTTGTAAAATGATTGGGTTTCGACAATACCCACAATAGTTAGATAAATACATCTGATTTGTAGTAAACAATAAAACATCTTTTTTTTTATTTATGACTCCTTCCTCTCTGCCGAAAGCCCCAAAAAGTGGCGGTCAAGTGCCGTCTCCATCTCCGCACGTGCTGCAAAGGATGAAGAGTCCGTCTTCCCCGACACCGCATCATGTGTCCCTTGGGTAGCTCTTTTTTTTGCTCCTTGCATTTGCATCTTTTTTTCCCCTGGAAAAATGCGTCACGACGATATGGAGGAAAATAGCTTGAATGAATATATGGATTACACAGGGTTATAGGTAATGTTATTTTCTTCTTTATTTTCTACCAGTTGAAGAATATACAAAAGATTTTGCGATGTTATAGAATATAGCGGTGTTAAAATGGTATTCTGTAATGTCCCCATGGTAATGTGTTTGTGCTATTGGGTATGATATATCGCTTATGATCATGTGGACTAAGAGCAATTTTTCTTTCGCGAATAGTATATACATCGTGCAGTTTGGATCTTATACACGTTTGGCTCCGACACACGTCAATCTCCTCATTTAAACACTGCATATAATCATCAAAAGTTATTGCGACAACGCTACTCTTTACACCTTTAAATTTTTTGGTATCCTGTTTACCATCTACTCTTAACGCATACATTTTTGACCGATGTCCAACCAATTCAGTCATTATAACACCGTTATTTTTATCCTTCATGAGACCTGGCACTTTCTCATTTACTAATGGAATATCGAAAACATTATCGATGGGATAATCGCTCATGTCGAACCGGACAATAGTTTGCTTCATACCTTCATATGCATCTTCGCACTCAATGTGGTAGATACGACTATCGGCATCGGTGTACATTATCTTACATTTTTTCACGATACAACGGAGCCATATGATCATAGTGGAACTCGTACAAACACGTTTTCGATATATCGAGTATGCACATACCGACATATATTGGTTTGTAGAATTTCACTTCAAGTTTACGCAATCCAACAGCAATCAAGTTTTCGGAAAAGATGCTCCTACTGTGAAAGTTGGGCTTCGCAATCATCGCCGCGGCACCATATCTCCCCTCCCATTTTGTCAACAGTTTCACGTCAACGTGATTTCGAACGTTTTCCATAATTTTGTCAAATACCGCATTATTCATCAGCTTATATAAATTTGTTCCAAAATCATTTTTCGCTATGATTCTGAATTGCGTGTTTAGCTCGATGTAAGACCGTAACCATGGAGATAGTTGGAATTGCAATATTCGATGGATTTTTGTTATACGCCGCTTACCGGGTGGTTCTCCACGCGTTGGACAAAACGGAAGATCGCTATGTGCATTGTGTAAATTTTGTGGATAATCCAAGTCTACCTCGAGAATGTAGCCCGTAGGCGAATCGTTTGAGATTGATGATACATCAAAATTTGACCCATTTGAAATTTGCATAAGGCAAAAATTGACACATTGTCGAGCCGTACAAATTATTTTCATCGAAATACATAAGATACCATGAAGCTTTAGATGGATCGAGTGAGTCTATATATTTGTTATGCGTGTTAGCATATCTGTTCGAACATTGACTTAGTCCGCCACGTATACCACGTTCGATAAACACGACCATGTCAATGTCAGTGAGCAATTCGAATGCAATACTCGTATGCTTCAACATTGCGTCCCATGTATACCCGGGGAGTGAATAGTAATATGCCGGGTCAAGTCCATAGCTCTCAATACAGCTATCTCGGAAATTTTCAAATATGTCGGCTAATAACAGGACATCCGTTTTCAAATATAGATCGCTATATTCGGCTAACGGTGGAATAGAGAATTCCTTCCAGACATTTTCCGCGTGTGTATAGTCGCTCTCGCTTACAGTGCCAACACTCAATGAACTGTAAAATGAGTCAATTGGCGGTGGACACGTTTCTTGCAGCCTACTGACGTCATCCACATCTTCATATGGGAAAACACCTTTGCGTGTTAAAATAATAAATCGAATTGTTGATTTTTAGTAATTGCAGATTTCAAAATTTTTAGTTTATCCTTGGTAAAAAACGATGCTAATTTATCGAGAGAATTATTGAGAAATCTATATGAATCGATAAATCGCAATTTGATGTCATTTCGCGTATCGTTCGTGAGTTTCACATTTATCGTAAATGAAATATACTTTTCTGTTGTTATGGGAAGTACTTCGACACTCCCTTCGAAAGCTGTAGCCACTTCCTTAATAATGAAAGGTGCATCATATCCGGATAAATTAAGAAATACGATGGATATGAAAAAGATTTGCCAAAAGTTCAAATTGCAGTTCGAATTCGCGGGGCCTCGATAACGCTCAGTCAAATGACAATGATCTCTAAAACGTGTATGGCCTTGCGTAAATGTATTCTCACATATGTGGCAGTGCGTAGCGCGACGGAATTCTGCCCATTCCTCGCGTGTCAAATGTATCATGGGGACATTAGTACACAAAATGGTTTTCACGCGAATAGCTAAACTTTTCAGTTCTTGAACGAACCAGGAAATGCAATTATCACTGCGAGCCAACTGATATGTGGATAGGGAATTGTCATATGAACAATGCATGTAATACGCAGCACTAAATACTTAGTGTTGTTGATACCTATTTGGATCGTCGGTTTTCGACACGACAGACTCGAGGTCTGCGTATACAACGAAGGGGAGACGCTGCTTGCGATCCAAGTTGCTGAAAGTGAGCCACTTGTCCTCTTCGCGTGGCAACTGAATGGCATAGTCGTTCAGCTTTCCACAATCCGTTGTGTGCGACTCTAGTTTCATATTCGAACTGAAGTAATGCAAGCACCTGTGCAAAGAGATTTAATTGTTTTTATTCGACCGATTTTTTCAAATATATAAGTATGTCGCATATTTGATTGTATTGTAGGTTTACATACCGATCGCAGATATATTTTCGATGGCCCAGCATGCCAAGTTGCGAGCTCACCAGCCTGGATAAATTTTTAATCCACGCAAAATGTCCAACATTGGTTTCTGATGGATCTTGAAGGTACAGATAATTTATATGCTTATTCCTTTTGTGCTCACTAATGCGTATTGGAAGGGTTTTCTTCTTCTCTACGGTATACACATTGATTGATAAATTATTCTGTCGTTCGCATTTTTTTATTTTTTCTAGAGTCACGGGGAAGGCAATAGCCTGCAGATTCAAAACCGTCGAAAATGTGGATATGACGATTCACGATGACTTTTACGTTCAGCAGGGTATAGAGCCGCGACCACGGACCACGCAAAGCCCGCATTATCGTTGGACTTTATATTTACTACTGCACGCTTTGTCATTACTTTCTGTGGCAATTCGAGGTGGCAACCGGCACGCATTGGATTATATCTATTCACACTTATGGTTAATTTAGAATTTTTACCAAGCTCCAGCCACTATAGCGTTCTTGAAATTCGTCAAGGGATGCTAGAGTGGGTTCGACAACGCGTTGTTCATACCACTCATCTAAATCAATATGTTTAAAAAAGTTCAAAGTTTTTTGTATTGACACTTTTGTTTGCCTGCTTATCACTTGCCACAAACTCACCATTGAACGTGGTATTAACCTTTACACTAAAATGTGTTCAACAATGTTTTTCACATGTAAAAGCACTATGTCTCGGGCATCTTCGAGAAATTGACGTGGTTCAATATGGTTGTTGTTAATTACTGTACCAGTCAGTAGGCGACTTTCGAATGCCGTCTCAATGTTCCGGCAAATCAAACCATTTCCTTGCGCACTACATCCAGCCCCGTCATGAACAAAACGTTGACGTATCGAATTTTTCAAACTTTCAAGTCGCGCTATCTGGGCGATTAATGATTGGCGATTACCAATTGTCAATCGCGGACGTTTATTTCGACTTTGGTTCTCCAACGTTTCAATTAATTCACTGTATTGTTGCTCCCACACATTGTCCTCTTCCACCGAATTTATGAGCATAGCTTGTTCTCGTAGTCTTTGTTCGCAGTAAGAAACGATGTTGGTTTGTTAACTGCTCCATTCAAAGTGTTAAAACTTCTGAGCAGCAGCAATCACAACGTTCCACAATTCGAAGAAAAAAATTATTTTCCCTCTTTATCATTATATTAGAAGTCTAACAGCCTCCCCTCTCAGACTTTTTTATACCATCATTCGTATAGAGTCGGGGATAGAGCAGAAGAAAATAGAGCGATCAATGTAGGGTCTGTGAGGGATTTTACGAGTTTTTAAGGACCGGCCGTATTGCTGACTGACATTAAACGCTATTCGCTATCTAGACCGAATATTCAACATGGTGTCAGAGGCTTGAGTGAGAGAGGCATACTATATATATGTATACCGATAGGACGTCTGTGCTTAAGTCGTGCATGCATAGCAATGCGAAATCTCAAAATGCTGGGATCTTCGCTATGAGAAACCACTTTTATGGGTCTCCATACGTTGTTTTCAAACGTGGTTTTGTGGAGATCGTAAAATTCAATACTTGAAATGAGTCCTATCAGGTCAGCCTTCGCCTCCACGATGTAGGGTCACTTTCTTACAGTGCATCATCACCCTTGCCGACAGTCAAGAAACAAACAAACATTGAGAAAAAAATCTTTCGACATCGTAGAAGGCCATTTTTTCCCCTACCCCCCCCCCCCCCCCTCCTCTCTTTCCTACAGGCTGAGGAGAAAAACCGTTTACATATCCTAGCGTTGAAGTATGGAAAAATTCGAGCAATACCATCCCGACTATTCTACATCCCAATAGAGATCCAAAAATCAAAATCTCAGAAAGAATCGGGACAGCATTTTTCCCCATCCCAGTATCTAACCTCCGAGGCGCCTTTTTAAAACGGAAGAGCTGTAGGAGAAGAAAAGTGCAATAATGGCTGGTCAAATCCGCGAAGTTGATGTGATTGATATCGTCGACGGCGAGGACAACGAAATAGACGTTATGGATGTAGACGATCTGGAAAGTGATATCGAATCGGTAGATTCCGCGTACGAAAGTGGATCCGATAGTGAAAACCACGATGTGCGGGAAAATAAAATGGACATGCTTCAAATTTATCTTCTCGACCAGAACGTCAAATATTGCGTGAATTATTGTTACTTCACGACAAATGGTCGAGCGAAGTATTGCACTTCGTGCTATTTCCACGCACGGGACGCGTTTGGAGAAGCCATAAGAGTGTGCGGTCACTATCGCGAACGCTATGCTGAGGTGAGGGGAATTTTCGGCAACGACTGTCGAGATTGTTATAGATAAGTTTGTAAGAGTTTAACTCATACAAACTTATAATTTCGGTACAAAGATAGTTACGCGTACAATGATTACACGGAAACGCAGAGCGGAAGGGTTTAGCCTTGTAAGTCGATTGTTCAGTTCGGAGTGCGAATACAGAGTGTCTGCTCCTTCGTGATATAAAAATTAGGAAAGTCTGGTTGTAGGGGAATGAGCTTTTTTGGGGGAATGCATTTTCGGATCGGAGCTTCTTAGTGATTGGTTAATCAATAGTGAGAATGTACGCTGACTTACGTGATAGTTTGGCGTCATGCGTGGGAATAGTTTTGGTCGTCTACTTATTAGGTCACCGCTATGGTGAATGCGGCCATTGTTTTATGTCCGAGGATCGGGTCCAGCGACCGAGGTTTCGTGGGTCTTGCGATATGACCGGGTAACATGTTCTGACGCGAGCGAGTTTTCCTCGTGGGATTGTTTGGGTCTTAGGACAAGGTCGGATAGTGGCGTAGTTCGGTCGTAGTGGCGTAGGGTTTCTCTTCCGAGGTTGCGAGTACGCTTATCTCGTTAATTCGTCTGTCGTTAGCTATTTTTATGCGTAGGGACCTACCTGCGACGACTTCGCTTTTGGTCTTGTGGTACGTGTCGGCTATCGCTCGCTTAGCGTTCAAGAAATATAGGTTTTTTTTATCAATGAGTGAGGGTGCTGCTATCGTGCGTATTTACCATCGTGGTTTCAAAAAAATAGAGAACAAAGTAAAGGCAGGGACGTAACACCTCCCTCCTTCAAGATTGAGCGTCTCGCTCAATTAGATTCAATTATAATTGTAATCGAAAGGTATGGTCTCACGATTAGTGAGCTGGCATCGTCTTTGATCGATTTACAATGTTGCTTACGTATATTGGGAATAGATGATATTTTGTTATTTAATACAGTAACATAATGCAGCACCATAATGTTTGCGAGAAGTTACATTTCGCTGTGATTAATTTTATTCTTAGATTTTATCTGGTGTGCATGCACTAGGGTGAACGAAGAGAAAAAGGAATGTATATATTTTGATTTCATCCTACGCATTGTTAAAGTATGTCTTCAAGTGATAGTCGTATGATTTTTATCTTATTTGCTAAAATATGTTTTAAGTAATCGTCGCATGTTTTAACCGAGTTTGTGGAAGTCGAGTTCGGTGGGGCGCGATGATGAGCTTAGATGATGCGGAAGGAGTCGTGCAGGTCTGAGTGCATCGAGCTTCGGGTTTGCGAGATTGATTCATTAGTGTGCTAGTTTAGCCCGATCACAATGGATAATTTTTCGTTTATTGTTTGTTAACGCGATTTCGATATCGCTTTGGCGTGGGAAAGTTTGTGTTAACTCAAAAGGACCTAAGTAGTTATCGTCAAATTTTCCTATTCGCTGATTTTTAATCAGGTAAATTTGATTTCCGATTTTGAAATTTACTGGGTTGATTTTCTTATCAAAGTGAGTTTTTTTTATTTTTGTTTGGCATTTTCGAGGTTGTTGCGAGCTAATTGTCGAACTTCTTGTAAATGATGCGCAAGATTTTTCATGTGCTCGTCGAACGTTAAGATTTCGTCCAGATATGAAAATTGTGAGCGTATTGTAAATACACAGCATTTCAGCTAGTCCTAGGCAAGGTCGCACTTGCCTAGGACTACCTAAAATGGTGTGTATTTCGCGATTTTCGCGATTTTCATTCACCTAGTTATCACCGGCCAAATGAAAAAATTCATTTGTTTATTTTAGACGGTTATAACTTTGGTCCAAATCATCGTACATCATTCATAATGACATCGCTGGAAAGCTTGAATTCATTCCATTAATCATAGGGTTTGCAATAATTTAAGTATTATTTTGAAACACCGTGGAATCGATTTTAAAAATCGTGTAAAATGCCGATTTTTACACTTTCTGTCGATTGCATAGTTGCAACCGCCGCACAGAGCTCTAAGATTTTTACGTTTTCTCAAAGCTGAGGGTACATAGAAACATTCCACCAAAAACCAGGCCGCTGCATATAGGCTTTCGAACTGGTCCGACGCTTTGAACTTCGCAAAAATTGAGATACGGCAATTTTGACGCGGTGATCGATCGAATTTATGTATTTTAAACAGGTGATGAGTTAAATTCTCCAATTACCTCGATAATGTTCCCGTTTAAGGGGAAGTGAGCGGACATCGCAGCGATCGGGATTTTCATTTTATCGGTTTTGATGAATTATAGAATTTCAATTGCAAAAAATTAATGATCAGCAAAAATTAATGTTTGGCCATTACGCTAGACGAACAAAAAAAAACTCGACTTTGGGGCACCGTATTTAAGGGGTTAAAGTAAGAAAGCGAGTTCGTAGAAATATGTAATAAAAACAATCTGCTCTTTCCAGGTGTGAAATAGCGACTTAAGTTTGCCTTGAATCCGGAACCTCATTTAAGGTGTCATATTGAGGAGGGCTATGTGTGCTAAATTTGTATTATTTCATTGAAATTGAATGCGGTGCATCTATCGGTTATCGGTGCGGGATGCACCCTGCACAGATTTCGACTTCGAAAATCATGGCCTAAAGGGGTCATACTCGATGCAAACTGCGTCCACATAACATTACAGGAGGGAGTCGAGGTTTAGTATCTTCTACCACAATAAACAAAAAATGCAATGCTATCGCACTATTGGGAGACGTTGTTTAAAGGGATTGGTTACCAAAAGAGTTTGTGCAAATTTCCTCTTGAGGCGACCTGGAAGATTTAAAATGCATCCTTTCCGGTTGCGAAAGAGCAGACAGCAAAATCAAAAAAACGACCCTTGCGAAGACGATTGCAAATCTTCCATCAGTTTTGCTGAGGTGCAATTAACATTATCTTTTCAGCTGCGATACAATTCCACGGCTTGATCCCAATGATGGGAAACTCCATTTAGAGGGCTGAATCAGACGATGAATGAGTGCAAATCAGCTCTTGCGGCGAGCTTGATGAATCTTCTGAATTCGGCCAAATGTACAGTTATTAAGTTGCGGAGGGTGCAGTGCGATAAAGTTCAATCGATTATCTTAAACCTCAATCCATAAAGGTATTTCAGGCACATTAATCCCGTGAAACTGGGTCGTTTTCGTTTTTGCACTGCCAAACCAACAATTGTCCAACCGACTGAGGCTCCGAGAACCGTTGCAGGTTCTCGGAGCCTCAGTCGGACAATCCGGATATTACTGCCCCGAATTCGTCTCCGATTTTATCTTATTTCCGGTCAGATTGGATCGAGAAGTCTGACGATCCAGCGACAACGACGGCAGGAGCATTTTTTATTTAAGAGAGATAAAATCGGTGCTCGTAACGGTTCTCGAAGCACCGATCCGACATTCCTGACATTCCTGCCCCGAATCCGTCTCCGATTTTATCTTATTTCCCGTCAGATTAGGTCGAGACGTCTGACGATCCTGCGACATCGAGGGAACGCACGCGTCCGTTCCCGATCGCGAACAGATAAAATCATATCTTTGCGATATTATCGGAATCCAGATGAAATCAACCGCGAACTCGTCGTCACGTTGTCGAGTATGTCCTATGGATACTGCACGGATCATTGACATAATTAATTTCATCTCCGTTCGCGATCGGGAACGAGATGAATTCATCTCGTCGCGATATTATCGAAAAGGAGATGAAATCAATGGCGAACTCGTCGTGACGTTGTCGAGTGTATCCTATGGATACTGGACGAATCACCAACAGGATTGATTTCATCTCCGTTCACGATCGGGAACGAGATGAATTCATCTCGTTGCAATATTATCGGAATGGAGATGAAATCAACCGCGAACTCGTTGTGACGTTGTCGAGTATGTCCTATGGATAATGCACGAATCGTTGTCCGAATTGATTTCATCTCCTATCGCGATCGGGAACGAGATGAATTTATCTCGTTTCAATATCATCGGAAAGGAGATGAAATCAATGGCGAACTCGTCGTGACGTTGTCGAGTATATCCTATGGATAGTGCACGAATCACTGACAGAATTGATTTCATCTCCGTTCGCGATCCGGAACGAGATGAAATCATCTCTTTGCGATATTTTTGGAATGGAGGTGAAATCAACCGCGAACTCTGTGTGACGTTGTCGAGTATGTCCTATGGATAACGCACGAATCGTTTTCCGAATTGATTTCATCTCCTATCGCCATCGGGAACGAGATGAATTTATCTTGTTTCAATATCATCGGGAAGGAGATGAAATCAATGGCGAACTCGTAGTGACGGCTACGAGTATGTCCTACGGACACTAAAAGAATCTTTGACAGAATTGATTTGATCTCCGTTCGCGATCGGGAACGTGATGAAATCATCTCTTTGTGATATTATCGGAATGGAGATGAAATCAACCGCGAACTCGTTGAAATGTTGTCGACTATGGCCTATGGATAATGCACGAATCGTTGTCCGAATTTATTTCATCTCCTGTCGCGATCGGGAACGAGATGAATTTATCTCGTTTCAATATCATCGGAAAGGAGATGAAATCAATGGCGAACTCGCCGTGACGGCTTCGAGTATGTCCTACGGACACTAAACGCATCTTTGACAGAATTGATTTCATCTCCGTTCGCGATCGGGAACGAGATGAAATCATCTCTTTGTGATATTATCGGAATGGAGATAAAATCAACCGGAAACTCGTTGTAACGTTGTTGAGTATGGCCTATGGATAATGCACGAATCGTTGTCCGAATTGATTTCATCTCCTAGCGCTATCGAGAACGAGATTAATTTATCTCGGTTCAATATCATCGGAAAGGAGATGAAATCAATGGCGAACTCGTCGTGACGGCTTCGAGTATGTCCTACGGACACTAGAAGATTCATTGACAGAATTGATTTCATCTCCATTCGCGATCGGGAACGAGATGAAATCATCTCTTTGCGATATTATCGGAATGGAGATGAAATCAACCGCGAACTAGTTGTGACGTTGTCGAGTGTGCCCTATGGATTATGCACGAATCGTTGTCCGAATTGATTTCATCTCGGACGGCAACAACCGGCAACAACGAGTTCGCGGTTGATTTCATCTCCATTCCGATAATATCCCAAGGAGATGATTTCATCTCCTTCCCGATCACGAATGGAGATGAAATCAATTCTGTCAAGGATTCTTTTAGGGTCCGTAGGACATAATCGAAGCCGTCACGACGAGTTCGCCATTGATTTAATCTCCTTTCCGATGATATTGAGACGAGATGATTTCATCTCGTTCCCGATCGCGATAGGCGATGAAATCAATTCGGACAACGATTCGTGCATTATCCATACGACATACTCGATAACGTCACGACGAGTTTGCCTTTGATTTCATCTCGTTTCCGATTATACCGGAGCGAGATGAATCCATCTAGTTCCTGATCGCGAACGGAGATAAAATCAATTCTGTCAGTGATTCGTGGAGTATTCGCAGGATACACTCGACAACGTGACGACGAGTTCGCCATTGAATTCATCTCCTATTCGATAATATCGCGAGGAGATGAATTCATCTTGTTCCCGATCGCGAACGGAGATGAAATCAATTCTGTCAGTGATTCGTGCAGTATCCATAGGATACACTCGACAACGTCACGACGAGTTGGCCATTGATTTCATCTCCTTTCCGATGACATTGAAAGGAGATAAATTCATCTCGTTCCCGATCGCGATAGGAGATGAAATCAATTCGGATAACGATTCGTGCATTATCCATAGGACATACTCGACAACGTCACAACGAGTTCGCGGTTGATTTCATCTCCATTCCGATAATATCGCAAAGAGATGATTTCATCTCGTTCCCGATCGCGAACGGAGATGAAATCAATTCTGCCAATGATTCTTCTAGTGTCCGTAGGACATACTCGAAGCCCTCACGACGAGTTCGCCATTGATTTCATCTCCTTTCCGATCATATTGAAACGAGATAAATTCATCTCGTTCCCGATCGCGATAGGCGGTGAAATCAATTCGGACAACGATTCGTGCATCATCCATAGGACATACTCGACGGCGGCACACCGAGTTCACGGTTGATTTCATCTCCATTCCCATAATATCGCAAAGAGATGATTTCATCCCGTTCCCGATCGCGAACGGAGATGAAATCAATTCTGTCAATGATTCTTCTAGTGTCCGTAGGACATACTCGAAGCCGTCACAACAAGTTTGCCTTTGATTTCATCTCCTTTCCGATTATATCGGAACGAGGTGAATTCATCTCGTTCACGATCGCGATAGGAGATGAAATCAATTCGGACAACGATTCGTGCATTATCCATAGGACATCCTCGACAACGTCAAAATGAGTTCGCGGTTGATTTCATCTCCATTCCGATAATATCGCAAAGAGATTATCTTATCTTGTTCCCGATCGCGAATGGAGATGAAATCAATTCTGTCAATGATTCTTCTAGTGTCCGTAGGACATACTCGAAGCCGTCACGGCGAGTTCGCCATTGATTTCATCTCCTTTCCGATGATATTGAAAGGAGATAAATTCATCTCGTTCCCGATCGCGATAGGAGAAGAAATCAATTCGGACAACGATTCGTGCATTATCTATAGGACATACTCGACAACGTTACAACGAGTTCGCGGTTGATTTCATCTCCATTCCGATAATATCACAAAGAGATGATTTCATCTCGTTCCCAATCGCGAACGGAGATCAAATCAATTCAGTCAAAGATTCTTTTAGTGTCCGTAGGACATACTCGAAGTCGTCACGACGAGTTCGCCATTAATTTCATCTCCTTTCCGATGATATTGAAACCAGATGAATTCATCTCGTTCCCGATCGCGATAGGAAATGAAATAAATTCGGACCACGATTCGTGCATTATCTATAGGCCATACTCAACACCGTTACAACGAGTTCGCGGTTGATTTCATCTCCATTTCGATAATATCACAAAGAGATGATTCCGTCTCGTTCCCGATCGCGAACGGAGAAGAAATCAATTCTGTCAAAGATTCTTCTAGTGTCCGTCGGACATACTCGAAGCCGTCACGACGAGTTCGCCATTGATTTCATCTCCTTTCCGATGATATTGAAAGGAGATAAATTCATCTCGATCTCAATCGCGATAGGAGAAGAAATCAATTTAGACAACGATTCGTGCATTATCAATAGGACATACTCGACAACGTTACAACGAGTTCGCGGTTGATTTCATCTCCATTTCGATAATATCACAAAGGGATGATTTCATCTCGTTCCCGATCGCGAACGGAGATCAAATCAATTCTGTCAAAGATGCTTTTAGTGTCCGTAGGACATACTCGAAGCCGTCACGACGAGTTCGCCATTAATTTCATCTCCTTTCTGATGATATTGAAACGAGATAAATTCATCTCGTTCCCGATGGCGATAGGAGATGAAATCAATTCGGACAACGATTCGTGCATTATCTATAGGCCATACTCAACACCGATACAACGAGTTCGCGGTTGATTTCATCTCCATTTCGATAATATCATAAAGAGATGATTCCATCTCGTTCCCGATCGCGAACGGAGATGAAATCAATTCTGTCAAAGATTCTTTTAGTGTCCGTCGGACATACTCGAAGCCGTCACGACGAGTTCGCCATTGATTTCATCTCCTTTCCGCTGATATTGAAAGGAGATAAATTCATCTCGATCCCGATGGCGACAGGAGAAGAAATCAATTCGGACAACGATTCGTGCATTATCTATAGGACATACTCGACGACGTTACTACGAGTTCGTCGTTGATATCATCTCCATTCCGATAATATCACAACGAGATGATTTCGTCTCGTTCCCGATCGCGAACGGAGATCAAATCAATTCTGACAAAGATTCTTTTAGTGTCCGTAGGACATACTCGAAGCCGTCACGACGAGTTCGCCATTAATTTCATCTCCTTTCCGATGATATTGAAACGAGATAAATTCATCTCGTTCCCGATCGCGATAGGAGATGAAATCAATTCGACCACGATTCGTTCATTATCCATAGGCCATACTCGACAACGTTACAACGAGTTCGCGGTTGATTTCATCTCCATTCCGATAATATCACAAAGAGATGATTTCATCTCGTTCCCGATCGCGAACGGGGATGAAATCAATTCTGTCAATGATTCTTCTAGTGTACGTAGGACATACTCGAAGCCGTCACGACGAGTTCGCTATTGATTTCATCTCCGTTCCGATGATATTGAAACGAGATAAATTCATCTCGTTCCCGATCGCGATGGGAGATGAAATCAATTCGGCCAACGATTCATGCATTAGCCCTAGGACATACTCGACAACGTCACACCGAGTTTGCGGTTGATTTCATCTCCATTCCGATAATATCGCAAAGAGATGATTTCATCTCGTTCGTTTCAAATCAATTCTGTCAATGATTATTCTAGTGTCCGTAGGACATACTCGAAGCCGTCACGACGAGTTTGCCTTTGATTTCATCTCGTTCCCGATCGTGAACGGAGATGAAATCAATCCTGTTAGTGATTCGTCCAGTATCCTTAGGATACCCTCGACAACGTCACGACGAGTTCGCCATTGATTTCATCTCCTTTTCGATAATATCGCGATGAGATGAATTCATCTCGTTCCCGATCGCGAACGGAGATGAAATCAATTATGTCAATGATTCGTGCAATATCCATAGGACATACTCGACAACGTGACGACGAGTTCGCGGTTGATTTCATCTGGATTCCGATAATATCGCAAAGATATGATTTCATCCGTTCGCGATCGGGAACGGACGCGTCCGTTCCCTCGTTGTCGCAGGATCGTCAGACTTCTCGACCCAATCGGACGGGACATAAGATAAAATCGGAGACGTATTCGGGGCAGTAATGTCAGGAATATCGGATCAGTGCTTCGAGATCCGTTACGAGCACCGATTTTATCTCTCTTAAATAAATAATGCTCCTGCCGTCGTTGTCGCAGGATCGTCAGACTTCTCGACCCAATCTGACCGGAAATAAGATAAAATCGGAGACGAATTCGGGGCAGTAATATCCGGATTGTCCGACTGAGGCTCCGAGAACCGTTGCAAGCACCGATTTTATCTTTGTTAAATAAATAATGCTCCTTCCGTCGTTGTCGCAGCATCGTCAGACTTCTCGACTCAATCTGACCCATTGCGTAGCAGCAAATCCTAACCCGCGATTCGCAAACCTGGGTCGTTTTCGTCCCGCCCAAGATAATTTTCTTCACTTTATATTTATTTTTTTAAAAATCGAAAATAAGGAAGAAAACAACCTTATTATTCCTGTAGAAGTACGGTCTAAAGATCTACCATGATTCTTTTCAGATTTATTCCACCGACAATTGTTGGTTTGGCTGTGCAAAAACGAAAACGAGCCAGTTTCACGGGATTAATGTGCCTGAAATACCTTTATGGATTGAGGTTTAAGATAATCGATTGAACTTGATCGATAGATTGCGAACTTTATCGGAAATAATGTCAATTTCGAAAATGTTTGCGGATTTCATGGTCCGCAAACAATATTCGTCATCATTTGCGATTCGCTAATAACTTTCGCAATAAATAATTGTATCAATACATTTTTAATTAATTTCGCGTGTAATTATTATTTTTTGCCAAATTATACGAGCATTTTTATTTTTGACTTTTTCATAAAATATTCAAAAATTCTGTAACTACAACATGTGAAGATAATTTATGCAACATTAAATAAAAATCTCGTAGTTTTTGGTAAAAATTAATAATTCCACGTCAAATTACTTTAAAATGTATTGCTAGAATCATTTATTCCAAAAGTTGTTAGCGAATCGCAAATGATTGAAAATCATATTTGCAGTGCATGGAATCCTCGAACATTTTATAAATTGACATTATTTTGAATTAAGTTCTCAGATATGGACACATTCAGATCCCTCGGCTCCACCGCGTATCATCGGACTCTGAACCAACGTCCTGTGACAGCCGACCATTCGGAAGTTGCAGCTGTGACGTCAGCAGACTAGCATTTCCTATAGCACTGTCGTGCCTGACTTAGCGAGTTTGTTCCACTGATTAAATTCCGATTTATCCACTTTAATCGTATGTTTGATAATTTTTTTCTCCATGACGGGAAGCACAAATAAAGTTTTTCGCGAGATTTCCGTATTTGGAATTTTATAAACTTCATTCTCCTGCACGCAAAAAGGATTTTTTATTCTTTTCCAGAATACGCTATTGTCTCTGGCAAATACTATTCATGACAATAATACGATATATTTTTTTTCAAAGAAAGCGTGAAAAACCATTAAAAATCATATTTTTTTCAGTCGCAAAATCACCGCGCAAGACCCTCAAAAAACACCTGTCCACCTTATAAAAGTCACCCGTATATCTGGGCAAATATTAACAATAGACAAAAAAAGTTTCCAATACAAAAGCTGGGAAATTTTATCCTCTACAAAAAAGGTCGTAACATCATAATTCATCAAAACCGATAAAATGTAAATCCCGATCGCTGCGATGTCCGCTCACTTCCCCTTAAACGGGCACATTATCGAGGTAATTGGAGAATTTATCTCATCACCTGTCTAAAATAGATAAATTCGATTCATACATGTATGCATGTGGATTGAATTTGGGAAGAGGTGTGTAGTGAGCTCCGGTGAAGAGAGGGGGGGAGATACCCTTTAATCATAAGACTCATATATTCGAATTGGGACCCCCTCGACTCTGATTCGGAAGCATTCAGAAATACACATACATTTCTATTATAACTAGTTATATATTTGGTAAAACTATATAATCACGGCTCCTGCCCTGAATCGGTCAAAATTTTATTTGGGGTATTGTTATGGATAAAAAACGATGTTATATGTTGAATTAAGGTGGGGGAAGTCCTAATATGAAAAAAACGTTTGAAACGTAAAAAAGTGTAATTTCGTCGCACATGATTTCCATTGATATACTAATATTTCGAAGTTCGTTCAAAATATACTTACCCTTCACTCTGTTTACCTTTCCTTGTTTATGTTTGTGTATGTGTGTGCGTGTGTGTGTGTGTGAGTGTACGCGAGACAAAATAGCGTATTATAGACACACACACACACCCACACCCACACACACAGACACACACACACACACACACACACACACACACACACACACACACACACACACACACACACACACGCATGCACGCACGTACACACACACACACACATGCACGCGCATACACACACGCACACACTCACAAACACAGTGATTGTTAATTAGACGGCTAGATTAAAATAAAAAGGTTGCAAACAAAAACTCATGTAACGTATTTCTTTTTTACCCTCCACCGTAATGACACTGTTAAACCTTTTTTTTTTCTTCATAATAGGGCTTCCCCACCGTGATTCAACATGTAACATCGTTTTTTATCCATAACAACACCTGAAACAAATTTTGGACCGATTTTGGGCTGGAGCCGTGATTCTATAGTTTTACCACATATTTTATCATGATACTTTACAGAATACATCTAACGGGTTGAGAGCGAAGAAATTTTTTTTTCCTCGCCCTAAAGTATCGATTCGTAAGATCATCGTTCGTTATCTTATGCAGATGTCTGCGCCTCATTTTAATGATGTATCACGCTGAATAAAACGGTTTACACGTGCATATGGGAAATGATAAGAGATGTACAGATTGCTCATTCATTTTTTTCGTCGCCGAAATGGGTGGACTCTCTTGGAGTCTCTTAGGTGTCATTTTGGAAAAGAATATGTCATCCTGGAGGAATCGCGGTATAAAAATGTTCACTATCTTTCTCGCCCTCATGTGTTAAATGGTACGTCTTCTAGTTCGCCTCAACGAAGAAATTCTCTTAAGGGGAAGTATATTCGCTTTTTTTGTACTGTGCATGCAATTGTTTATAGTAAAATTTGTTGTCACTAACGTTTTTATAATAGATGAATGGTCGTTGAATAAAGTAATTGTTGCATATCTTTTTCGGCTGTAATGTGAAATCATCTTGTTAATATTGTTTGCAAGGAATTATTATAGCCATACGTCATCAAATGAATATCTTATGACCTATCATCATATTCTTCTTATGTGTACAATAGTTACTAACAATCAGGGTGCATACGTCTTGCAATAATGGTATTCATTAAGAAAATGCTTCAAACACAACGACTTCTTACACCTCGAACATCTGATAATCGCTACATTATTATAACCGGAAATTTCACAATGTGTTTGCGATTAAGAAAAACCAAATGTTACAGGATTCTCAAAGTGTTCCGGTTTTTTTCGATACATAATTACTTTTGTACCACGAATATTTGAAAAGATTAGAATATCGCTGTGACGAAAGTTGATTCAGCGAGGAAAGGCGCAATTCGATAGAACGTTATTCTCGTGGAGTAAGCGTTATGATTAGATACGATTAAGGAACGGGTTTTCCAAGAAAGCGTGACATATACGTGATATATACAGGGTGACTTTTATAAGGCGGACAGGTATTTTTAGAGGGTCTTGCGCGGTGCTTTTACGACTGAAAAAAATATGATTTTCAATGGTGCTTCACGCTTTCTTTGAAAAAAAATATATCATATTTTTGTCATGAATAGCATTTGCCAGAGAAAATAAGGTATTCTGGAAAAGAATGAAAAATCCATTTTGCGTGCAGGAGAATGAAGTTTATAAAATTCCGAATACGGGACACTCCCGAAAAACTTTATTTGTGCTCCCCGTCATGGAGAAAAAAATTATCAAACATACGATTAAAGTGTATAAATGGGAATTTAATCAGTGGAACAAACGAGCTAAGTCAGGCACGACGGTGCCTGGTCTGCTGACGTCACAGCTGCAACTTCCGAATTGTCGGCTGTCACAGGAAGTTGGTTCAGAGTGCGATGATATACGGTCGAGCCGAGGGACCTGAATGTGTCCCTATCTGAGAACGTGATTCAAAATAATGTCAATTCATAAAATGTTCGAGGATTCCGTGCACTGAAAATACGAATTTCAATATTTGCGATTCGCTAACAACTGTTGGAAAAAATGATTGAAGCAATACATTTCAAAGTAATTTTACGTGGAATTATTAATTTTTACCAAATATTACGAGATTTTGTTTTTTAATGTTGCATAAATAATCTTCACATGTTGTAGTTACAGAATTTTTGAATATTTTATGAACAAGTCAAAATTAAAAATGCTCGTATAATTTGGCAAAAAATAATAATTTCATGCGAAATTACTTTAAAATGTATTAATAGAATTATTTATTGCGAAAGTTATTAGCGAATCGCAAATAATGAGGAATATTGTTTGCGGACCATGAAATCCGCAAACATTTTCGAAATTGACATTATTTCCGATAAAGTTCGCAATCTATAGATCAACTTAAATTGATTATCTTAAACCTCAATCCATAAAGGTATTTCAGGCACATTAATCCTGTGAAACGTTTGTGCACTGCCAAACCAACAATTGTCAGTGGAAAAAATCTGAAAAAAATCATGGTCGATCTTTAGACCGTACTTCGCGGGTTAGCATTTGCACCGCAATGGGTCAGATTGAGTCGAGAAATCTGACGATGCTGCGACAACGACGGAAGGAGCGTTATTTATTTAACAAAGAGAGAATCAGTGCTCGCAACGGTTCTCGGAGCACCGATCAGACATTCCTGACACTACTGGCCCGAATTCGCCTCCGATTTTATCGTATTTCCGGTCAGATTGGGTCGAGAAGTCTGACGATCCTGCGACAGCGAGGTAAGGAGTATTATTTATTTAACAAAGATAAAATCGGTGTTCGAAACGTTTCTAGGAGCCTCAATCAGAAATTCCTGACAGTACTGCCCCGAATCCGTCTCCGATTTTATCTTATCTCCGGTCAGATTGGGTCGAGAAGTCTGACGATGCCGCGAGAATGACGCTAGGAGCTTTGTTTATTTAACAAAGATAAAATCGGTGCTCGGAACGGTTCCCGTGGCCTCGATCGGACATTCCCGATATTACTGCCCCGAATTCGTCTCTGATTTTATCCTACTTCCGGTCAGATTGGGTCGAGAAGTCCGACGATGCCGCGAGAACGACGCTAGGCGCTTTGTTTATTTAACAAAGATAAAATCGGTGCTCGGAACGGTTCCCGTGGCCTCGATCGGACATTCCCGATATTACTGCCCCGAATTCGTCTCCGATTTTATCCTACTTCCCGATATTACTGCCCCGAATTCGTCTCCGATTTTATCCTACTTCCGGTCAGATTGGGTCGAGAAGTCCGACGATGCCGCGAGAACGACGCTAGGAGCTTTGTTTATTGAACATAGATAAAATCGGTGCTCGGAATTGTTCCCGGGGCCTCGATCGGACATTCCCAACATTACTGCCCCGAATTCGTCACCGATTTTATCCTACTTCCGGTCAGATTGGGTCGAGAAGTCTGACGATGCCGCGAGAACCACGCTAGGAGCTTTGTTTATTTAACAAAGATAAAATCGGTGCTTGAAATGGTTCCCGGGGCCTCGATCGGACATTCCCGATATTACTGCACCGAATTCGTCTCCGATTTTATCCTACTTCCGGTCAGATTGGGTCGAGAAGTCTTACGATACCGCGAGAACGACGCTAGGACGTTTGTTTATTTAACAAAGATAAAATCGGTGCTCGGAACGGTTCCCGGGGCCTCGATCGGACATTCGCGATATTACTGCCCCGAATTCGTCTCGGATTTTATCCTCCTTCCGGTCAGATTGGGTCGAGAAGTCTGACGATGCCTCGGATCGGTTCCCGGGGCTTCGATCGGACATTCCCGATATTACTGCCCCGAATTCGTCTCCGATTTTATCCTACTTCCGGTCAGATTGGGTCGAGAAATCTGACGATGCCGCGAGAACGACGCTACGAGCTTTGTTTATTTAACAAAGATAAAATCGGTGCTCGGAATGGTTCCCGGGGTCTCGATCGGACATTCCCGATATTACTGCCCCGAATTCGTCTCCGATTTTATCCTACTTCCGTTCAGATTGGGTCGACAAGTTTGACGATGCCGCGAGAACGACGCTAGGAGCTATGTTTATTTAACAAAGATAAAATCGGTGCTCGGAACGGTTCCCGGGGCCTCGTTCGGAAATTCCCGATATTACTGCCCCGAATTCGTCTCCGATTTTATCCTACTTCCGGTCAGATTGGGTCGAGAAGTCTGACGATGCGGCGAGAACGACGCTAGGAGCTTTGTTTATTCAACAAAGTTAAAATCGGTGGTCGGAATTGTTCCCGGGGCCTCGATCGGACATTCCCGACATTACTGCCCCGAATTCGTCTCCGATTTTATCCTACTTCCGGTCAGATTGGGTCGAGAAGTCTGACGATGCCGCGAGAACGACGCTAGGAGCTTTGTGTATTTAACAGAGATAAAATCGGTGCTCGGAACGGTTCCCGGGCCCTCGATCGGACATTCGCCATATTACTGCCCCGAATTCGTCTCCGATTTTATCCTACTTCCGGTCAGATTGGGTCGAGAAGTCTGACGATGCCGCGAGAACGACGCTAGGAGCCTTGTTTATTTAACAAAGAAAAAATCGGTGCTCGGAACGGTTCCCGGGGCCTCGATCGGATATTCCCGATATTACTTCCCCGAATTCGTCTCCGATTTTATCCTACTTCCGGTCAGATTGGGTCGAGAAGTCTTACGATGCCGCGAGAACGACGCTAGGAGCTTTGTTTATTTAACAAAGATATAATCGGTGCTCGGAACGGTTCCCGAGGCCTCGATCGGACATTCCCGATATTACTGCCCCGAATTCATCTCCGATTTTATCCTACTTCCGGTCAGATTGCGTCGAGAAGTCTGACGATGCCGCGAGAACGCCGCTCGGAGCTTTGTTTATTTAACAAAGATAAAATCGGTGCTCGGAATGGTTCCCGGGGCCTCGATCAGACATTCCCCATACTACTGCCCCCAATCCGTCTCCGATTTTATCTTACATCCGGTCAGATTGGGTCGAGAAGTCTGACGATGCCGCGAGAACAACGCTAGGAGGTTTGTTTATTTAACAAAGATAAAATCGGTGCTCGGAATGGTTCCCGGGGCCTCGATCGGACAATTCCGATATTACTGCCCCGAATTCGTCTCCGATTTTATCCTACTTCCGGTCAGATTGGGTCGAGAAATCTGACGATGCCGCGAGAACGAAGCTACGAGCTTTGTTTATGTAACAAAGATAAAATCGGTGCTCGGAATTGTTCCCGGGGTCTCGATCGGACATTCCCGATATTACTGCCCCGAATTCGTCTCCGATTTTATCCTACTTCTGGTCAGATTGGGTCGAGAAGTCTGACGATGCCGCGAGAACGACGCTAGGAGGTTTGTTTATTTAACAAAGATAAAATCGGTGCTTGAAATGGTTCCCGGGGACTCGATCGGACATTCCCGATATTACTGCCCCGAATTCGTCTCCGATTTTATCCTACTTCCGGTCAGATTGGGTCGAGAAGTCTTACGATGCCGCGAGAACGTCGCTAGGAGCTTTGTTTATTTAACAAAGATAAAATCGGTGCTCGGAACGGTTCCCGGGGTCTCGATCGGACATTCCCGATATTACTGCCCCGAATTCGTCTCCGATTTTATCCTACTTCCGGTCAGATTGGGTCGAAAAGTCTGACGATGCCGCGAGAACGACGCTAGGAGCTTTGATTATTCAACAAAGTTCAAATCGGGGCTCGGAATGGTTCCCGGGGCCTCGATCGGACATCCCCGACATTACTGCCCCGAATTCGTCTCCGATTTTATCCTACTTTCGGTCAGATTGGGTCGAGAAGTCTGACGATGCCGCGAGAAGGACGCTAGGAGCTTTGTTTATTTAACAAAGATAAAATCGGTGCTCGGAACGGTTCCCGGGGCCTCGATCCGACATTCCCGACATGACTGTCACGAATTCGTCTCCAATTATATCCTACTTCCGGTCAGATTTGGTCGACAAGTCTGACGATGCCGCGAGAACGACGCTAGGAGCTTCGTTTATTTAACAAAGATAAAATCGGTGCTCGGAATGGTTCCCGGGGCCTCGATCGGACATTCCCGACATTACTGCCCCGAATTCGTCTCCTATTTTATCCTACTTTCGGTCAGATTGGGTCGAGAAGTCTGACGATGCTGCGAGAACGACGCTAGGAGCCTTGTTTATTTAACAAAGATAAAATCGGTGCTCGGAGCGGTTCCCGCGGCCTCGATCGGACATTCCCGAAGTTACTGCCCCGAATTCGTCTCCGATTTTATCCTACTTCCGGTCAGATTGGGTCGAGAAGTCCGACGATGCCGCGAGAATGACGCTAGGAGGTTTGTTTATTTAACAAAGATAAAATCGGTGCTCGGAACGGTTCCCGTGGCCTCGATCGGACATTCCCGATATTACTGCCCCGAATTCGTCTCCGATTTTATCCTACTTCCGGTCAGATTGGGTCGAGAAGTCCGACGATGCCGCGAGAACGACGCTAGGAGCTTTGTTTATTTAACAAAGATAAAATCGGTGCTCGGAACGGGTCCCGTGGCCTCGATCGGACATTCCCGATATTACTGGCCCGAATTCGTCTCCGATTTTATCTACTTCCGGTCAGATTGGGTCGAGAAGTCCGACGATGCCGCGAGAACGACGCTAGGAGCTTTGTTTATCGAACAAAGATAAAATCGGTGCTCGGAATTGTTCTCGGGGCCTCGAGCGGACATTCCCGACATTACTGCCCCGAATTCGTCTCCGATTGTATTCTACTTCCGGTCAGATTGGGTCGAGAAGTCTGACGATGCCGCGAGAACGACGCTAGGAGCTTTGTTTATTTAACAAACATAAAATCGGTGCTCGGAACGGTTCCCGGGGCCTCGGTCCGACATTCCCGACATGACTGTCACGAATTCGTCTCCAATTATATCCTACTTCCGGTCAGATTTGGTCGACAAGTCTGACGATGCCGCGAGAACGACGCTAGGAGCTTAGTTTATTTAACAAAGATAAAATCGGTGCTCGGAATGGTTCCCGGGGCCTCGATCGGACATTCCCGACATTACTGCCCCGAATTCGTCTCCGATTTTATCCTACTTTCGGTCAGATTGGGTCGAGAAGTCTGACGATGCTGCGAGACCGACGCTAGGAGCCTTGTTTATTTAACAAAGATAAAATCGGTGCTCGGAGCGGTTCCCGGGGCCTCGATCGGACATTCCCGAAGTTTCTGCCCCGAATTCGTCTCCGATTTTATCCTACTTCCGGTCAGATTGGGTCGAGAAGTCTGACGATGCCGCGAGAACGACGCTAGGAGCTTTATGTATTTAACAAAGATAAAATCGGTGCTCGGAACGGTTCCCGGGGCCTCGATCGGACATTCGCGATATTACTGCCCCGAATTCGTCTCCGATTTTATCCTACTTCCGGTCAGATTGGGTCGAGAAGTCTGACGATGCCGCGAGAACGACGCTCGGAGCCTTGTTTATTTAACAAAGAAAAAATCGGTGCTCGGAACGGTTCCCGGGGCCTCGATCGGATATTCCCGATATTACTTCCCCGAATTCGTCTCCGATTTTATCCTACTTCCGGTCAGATTGGCTCGAGAAGTCTTACGATGCCGCGAGAACGACGCTAGGAGCTTTGTTTATTTAACAAAGATAAAATCGGTGCTCGGAATGGTTCCCGGGGCCTCGATCGGACATTCCCGACATTACTGCCCCGAATTCGTCTCCGATTTTATCCAACTTTCGTTCAGATTGGGTCGAGAAGTCTGACGATGCCGCGAGAACGACGCTAGGAGCTTTGTTTATTTAACAAAGATAAAATCGGTGCTCGGAACGGTTCCCGTGGCCTCGATCGGACATTCCCGATATTACTGCCCCAAATTCGTCTCCGATTTTATCCTACTTCCGTTCAGATTGGGTCGACAAGTTTGACGATGCCGCGAGAACGACGCTAGGAGCTTTGTTTATTTAACAAAGATAAAATCGGTGCTCGGAACGGTTCCCGTGGCCTCGATCGGACATTCCCGATATTACTGCCCCGAATTCGTCTCCGATTTTATCCTACTTCCGGTCAGATTGGGTCGAGAAGTCCGACGATGCCGCGAGAACGACGCTAGGAGCTTTGTTTATTGAACAAAGATAAAATCGGTGCTCGGAATTGTTCCCGGGGCCTCGATCGGACATTCCCGACATTACTGCCCCGAATTCGTCTCCGATTGTATCCTACTTCCGGTCAGATTGGGTCGAGAAGTCTGACGATGCCGCGAGAACGACGCTAGGAGCTTTGTTTATTTAGCAAACATAAAATCGGTGCTCGGAACGGTTCCCGGGGCCTCGATCCGACATTCCCGACATGACTGTCACGAATTCGTCTCCAATTATATCCTACTTCCGGTCAGATTGGGTCGACAAGTCTGACGATGCCGCGAGAACGACGCTAGGAGCTTAGTTTATTTAACAAAGATAAAATCGGTGCTCGGAATGGTTCCCGGGGCCTCGATCGGACATTCCCGACATTACCGCCCCGAATTCGTCTCCGATTTTATCCTACTTCCGGTCAGATTGGCTCGAGAAGTCTGACGATGCCGCGAGAACGACGCTAGGAGCTTTGTTTATTCAACAAAGTTCAAATCGGGGCTCGGAATGGTTCCCGGGGCCTCGATCGGACATCCCCGACATTACTGCCCCGAATTCGTCTCCGATTTTATCCTACTTTCGGTCATATTGGGTCGAGAAGTCTGACGATGCCGCGAGAACGACGCTAGGAGCTTTGTTTATTTAACAAAGATAAAATCGGTGCTCGGAACGGTTCCCGGGGCCTCGATCCGACATTCCCGACATTACTGTCACGAATTCGTCTCAAATTTTATCCTACTTCCGGTCAGATTGGGTCGAGAAGTCCGACGATGCCGCGAGAACGACGCTAGGAGCTTTGTTTATTTAACAAAGATAAAATCGGTGCTCGGAACGGTTCCCGTGGCCTCGATCGGACATTCCCGATATTACTGCCCCGAATTCGTCTCCGATTTTATCCTACTTCCGGTCAGATTGGGTCGAGAAGTCCGACGATGCCGCGAGAACGACGCTAGGAGCTTTGTTTATTGAACAAAGATAAAATCGGTGCTCGGAATGGTTCCCGGGGCCTCGATCGGACATTCCCGACATGACCGCCCCGAATTCGTCTCCGATTTTATCCTACTTCCGGTCAGATTGGCTCGAGAAGTCTGACGATGCCGCGAGAACGACGCTAGGAGCTTTGTTTATTCAACAAAGTTCAAATCGGGGCTCGGAATGGTTCCCGGGGCCTCGATCGGACATCCCCGACATTACTGCCCCGAATTCGTCTCCGATTTTATCCTACTTTCGGTCAGATTGGGTCGAGAATTCTGTCGATGCCGCGAGAACGACGCTAGGAGCTTTGTTTATTTAACAAAGATAAAATCGGTGCTCGGAACGGTTCCCGGGGCCTCGATCCGACATTCCCGACATTACTGTCACGAATTCGTCTCAAATTTTATCCTACTTCCGGTCAGATTGGGTCGAGAAGTCCGACGATGCCGCGAGAACAACGCTAGGAGCTTTGTTTATTTAACAAAGATAAAATCGGTGCTCGGAACGGTTCCCGTGGCCTCGATCGGACATTCCCGATATTACTGCCCCGAATTCGTCTCCGATTTTATCCTACTTCCGGTCAGATTGGGTCGAGAAGTCCGACGATGCCGCGAGAACGACGCTAGGAGCTTTGTTTATTGAACAAAGATAAAATCGGTGCTCGGAATTGTTCCCGGGGCCTCGATCGGACATTCCCGACATTACTGCCCCGAATTCGTCTCCGATTGTATCCTACTTCCGGTCAGATTGGGTCGAGAAGTCTGACGATGCCGCGAGAACGACGCTAGGAGCTTTGTTTATTTAACAAACATAAAATCGGTGCTCGGAACGGTTCCCGGGGCCTCGATCCGACATTCCCGACATGACTGTCACGAATTCGTCTCCAATTATATCCTACTTCCGGTCAGATTGGGTCGACAAGTCTGAGGATGCCGCGAGAACGACGCTAGGAGCTTAGTTTATTTAACAAAGATAAAATCGGTGCTCGGAATGGTTCCCGGGGTCTCGATCGGACATTCCCGATATTACTGCCCCAAATTCGTCACCGATTTTATCCTACTTCCGTTCAGATTGGGTCGACAAGTTTGACGATGCCGCGAGAACGACGCTAGGAGCTTTGTTTATTCAACAAAGTTAAAATCGGTGCTCGGAATTGTTCCCGGGGCCTCGATCGGACATTCCCGACATTACTGCCCCGAATTCGGCTCCGATTTTATCCTACTTTCGTTCAGATTGGGTCGAGAAGTCTGACGATGCCGCGAGAACGACGCTAGGAGCTTTGTTTATTTAACAAAGATAAAATCGGTGCTTGGAACGGTTCCGGTGGCCTCGATCGGACATTCCCGATATTACTGCCCCGAATTCGTCTCCGATTCTATCCTACTTCCGCTCAGATTGGATAGAGAAGTCTGTCGATGCCGCGAGAACGACGCTAGGAGCTTTGTTTATTGAACAAAGATAAAATCGGTGCTCGCAGTTGTTCCCTGGGCCTCGATCGGACATTCCCGACATTACTGCCCCGAATTCGTCTCCGATTTTATCCTACTTCCGGTCAGATTGGGTCGAGAAGTATGACGATGCCGCGAGAACGACGCTAGGAGCTTTGTGTATTTAACAAAGATAAAATCGGTGCTCGGAACGGTTCCCGGGGCCTCGATCGGACATTCGCGATATTACTGCCCCGAATTCGTCTCCGATTATATTCTACTTCCGGTCAGATTGGGTCGAGAAGTCTGACGACGCCGCGAACACGACGCTAGGAGCCTTGTTTATTTAACAAAGATGAAATCGGTGCTCGGAACGGTTCCCGGGGCCTCGATCGGACATTCCCGATATTACTGCGCCGATTTCGTCTCCGATTTTATCCTACTTCCGGTCAGATTGGGTCGAGAAGTCTTACGATGCCGCGAGAACGACGCTAGGAGCTTTGTTTATTGAACAAAGATAAAATCGGTGCTCGGAATTGTTCCCGGAGCCTCAATCGGACATTCCCGACATTACTGCCCCGAATTCGTCTCCGATTTTATCCTACTTCCGGTCAGATTAGGTCGAGAAGTCTGACGATGCCGCGAGACCGACGCTAGGAGCTTTGTGTATTTAAGAAGATAAAATCGGTGCTCGGAACGGTTCCCGGGGCCTCGGTCGGACATTCGCGATATTACTGCCCCGAATTCGTCTCCGATTTTATCCTACTTCCGGTCAGATTGGGTCGAGAAGTCTGACGATGCCGCGAGAACGACGCTAGGAGCCTTGTTTATTTAACAAAGAAAAAATCGGTGCTCGGAACGGTTCCCGCGGCCTCGATCGGACATTCCCGATATTACTTCCCCGAATTCGTCTCCGATTTCATCCTCCTTCCGGTCAGATTGGGTCGAGAAGTCTTACGATGCCGCGAGAACGACGCTAGGAGCTTTGTTTATTTAACAAAGATAAAATCGGTGCTCGGAACGGTTCCCGGGGCCTCGTTCGGACATTCCCGATATTACTGCCCCGAATTCGTCTCCGATTTTATCCTACTTCCGGTCAGATTGGGTCGAGAAGTCTGATGATGCGGCGAGAACGACGCTCGGCGCTTTGTTTATTTAACAAAGTCAAAATTGGTGCTCGGAATGGTTCCCGGGGCCTCGATCGGACATTCCCGACATTACTGCCCCGAATTCGTCTCCGATTTTATCCTACTTTCGTTCAGATTGGGTCGAGAAGTCTGACGATGCCGCGAGATCGACGCTAGGAGCTTTGTTTATTTAACAAAGATGAAATCGGTGCTCGGAATGGTTCCCGGGGCCTCGATCGGACAATCCAGATATTAACTGCGCTGAATTCGTCTTCGATTTTATCCTACTTCCGGTCAGATTGGGTCGAGAAATCTGACGATGCCGCGAGAACGACGCTACGAGGTTTGTTTATTTAACAAAGATGAAATCGGTGCTCGGAATGGTTCCCGGGGTCTCGATCGGACATTCCCGATATTACTGCCCCAAATTCGTCTCCGATTTTATCCTACTTCCATTCAGATTGGGTCGACAAGTTTGACGATGCCGCGAGAACGACGCTAGGAGCTTTGTTTATTCAACAAAGATAAAATCGGTGCTCGGAATTGTTCCCGGAGCCTCGATCGGACATTCCCGACATTACTGCCCCGAATTCGTCTCCGATTTTATCCTACTTCCGGTCAGATTAGGTCGAGAAGTCTGACGATGCCGCGAGAACGACGCTAGGAGCTTTGTGTATTTAACAAAGATAAAATCGGTGCTCGGAACGGTTCCCGGGGCCTCGATCGGACATTCGCGATATTACTGCCCCGAATTCGTCTCCGATTTTATCCTACTTCCCGTCAGATTGGGTCGAGAAGTCTGACGATGCCGCGAGAACGACGCTAGGAGCCTTGTTTATTTAACAAAGAAAAAATCGGTGCTCGGAACGGTTCCCGGGGCCTCGATCGGACATTCCCGATATTACTTCCCCGAATTCGTATCCGATTTCATCCTCCTTCCGGTCAGATTGGGTCGAGAAGTCTTACGATGCCGCGAGAACGACGCTAGGAGCTTTGTTTATTTAACAAAGATAAAATCGGTGCTCGGAACGGTTCCCGGGGCCTCGTTCGGACATTCCCGATATTACTGCCCCGAATTCGTCTCCGATTTTATCCTACTTCCGGTCAGATTGGGTCGAGAAGTCTGACGATGCGGCGAGAACGACGCTCGGAGCTTTGTTTATTTAACAAAGTCAAAATCGGTGCTCGGAATGGTTCCCGGGGCCTCGATCGGACATTCCCGACATTTCTGCCCCGAATTCGTCTCCGATTTTATCCTACTTTCGTTCAGATTGGGTCGAGAAGTCTGACGATGCCGCGAGATCGACGCTAGGAGCTTTGTTTATTTAACAAAGATGAAATCGGTGCTCGGAATGGTTCCCGGGGCCTCGATCGGACAATCCAGATATTAACTGCGCTGAATTCGTCTTCGATTTTATCCTACTTCCGGTCAGATTGGGTCGAGAAATCTGACGATGCCGCGAGAACGACGCTAGGAGCTTTGTTTATTTAACAAAGATAAAATCGGTGCTTGGAACGCTTCCCGTGGCCTCGATCGGACATTCCCGATATTACTGCCCCGAATTCGTCTCCGATTGTATCCTACTTCCGCTCAGATTGGATCGAGAAGTCTGACGATGCCGCGAGAACGACGCTAGGAGCTTTGTTTATTGAACAAAGATAAAATCGGTGCTCGGAATTGTTCCCTGGGCCTCGATCGGACATTCCCGACATTACTGCCCCGAATTCGTCTCCGATTTAATCCTACTTCCGGTCCGATTGCGTCGAGAAGTCTGACGATGCCACGAGAACGACGCTAGGAGGTTTGTTTATTTAACAAACATAAAATCGGTGCTCGGAATGGTTCCCGGGGCCTCGATCGGACATTCCCGACATTACTGCCCCGAATTCGTCTCCTATTTTATCCTACTTTCGGTCAGATTGGGTCGAGAAGTCTGACGATTCCGCGAGAACGACGCTAGGAGCCTTGTTTAGTTAACAAAGATAAAATCGGTGCTCGGAACGGTTCCCGGGGCCTCGATCGGACATTCCCGATATTACTGCCCCGAATTCGTCTCCGATTTTATCCTACTTCCGGTCAGATTGGGTCGAGAAGTCTTACGATGCCGCGAGACCGACGCTAGGAGCTTTGTTTATTTAACAAAGATAAAATCGGTGCTCGGAACGGTTCCCGGGGTCTCGATCGGACATTCCCGATATTACTGCCCCGAATTCGTCTCCGATTTTATCCTACTTCCGGTCAGATTGGGTCGAGAAGTCTGACGATGCCGCGAGAACGACGCTAGGAGCTTTGTTTATTCAACAAAGATAAAATCGGTGCTCGCAACGGTTCCCGGTGCCTCGAACCGACATTCCCGACATTACTGTCACGAATTCGTCTGAAATTTTATCCTCCTTCCGGTCAGATTGGGTCGAGAAGTCTGACGATGCCGCGAGAATGACGCTAGGAGCTTTGTTTATTTAACAAAGATAAAATCGGTGCTCGGAACGGTTCCCGTGGCCTCGATCGGATATTCGCGATATTACTGCCCCGAATTCGTCTCCGATTTTATCCTACTTCCGGTCAGATTGGGTCGAGAAGTCCGACGATGCCGCGAGAACGACGCTAGGACCTTTGTTTATTGAACAAAGATAAAATCGGTGCTCGGAATTGTTCCCGGGGCCTCGATCGGACATTCCCGACATTACTGCCCCGAATTCGTCTCCGATTTTATCCTACTTCCGGTCAGATTGGGTCGAGAAGTCTGACGATGCCGCGAGAACGACGGTAGGAGCTTTGTTTATTTAAAAAAGATAAAATCGGTGCTCGGAATGGTTCCCGGGGCCTCGATCGGACATTCCCGACATTACTGCCCCGAATTCGTCTCCGATTTTATGCTACTTCCGGTCAGATTGGGTCGAGAAGTCTGACGATGCCGCGAGAACGACGCTAGGAGCTTTGTTTATTTAACAAAGATAAAATCGGTGCTCGGAACGGTTCCCGGGGCCTCGATCCGACATTCCCGACATGTCTGTCACGAATTCGTCTCCAATTTTATCCTACTTCCGGTCAGATTGGGTCGAGAAGTCTGACGATGCCGCGAGAACGACGTTAGGAGCTTTGTTTATTTAACAAAGATAAAATCGGTGCTCGGAATGGTTCCCGGGGCCTCGATCGGACATTCGCGATATTACTGCCCCGAATTCGTCTCCGATTTTATCCTACTTCCGGTCAGATTGGGTCGAGAAGTCTGACGATGCCGCGAGAAGGACGCTAGGAGGCTTGTTTATTTAACAATGATAAAATCGGTGCTCGGAACGGTTCGCGGGGCCTCGATCGGACATTCCCGATATTACTGCCCCGAATTCGTCTCCGATTTTATCCTACTTCCGGTCAGATTGGGTCGAGAAGTCTTACGATGCCGCGAGAACGACGCTAGGAGCTTTGTTTATTTAACAAAGATAAAATCGCTGCTCGGAACGGTTCCCGGGGCCTCGATCGGACATTCCCGATATCACTGCCCCGAATTCGTCTCCGATTTTATCGTACTTCCGGTCAGATTGGGTCGAGAAGTCTGACGATGCCGCGAGAACGACGCTAGGAGCTTTGTTTATTCAACAATGTTAAAATCGGTGCTCGGAACGGTTCCCGGGGCCTCTATCGGACATTGCCGACATTACTGCCCCGAATTCGTCTCCGATTTTATCCTACTTTCGGTCAGATTGGGTCGAGAAGTCTGACGATGCCGCGAGAACGACGCTAGGAGCTTTGTTTATTTTACAAAGATAAAATCGGTGCTCGGAATGGTCCCCGGGGCCTCGATCCGACATTCCCGACATTACTGTCACGAATTCGTCTCCAATTTTATCCTACTTCCGGTCAGATTGGGTCGAGAAGTCTGACGATGCCGCGAGAACGACGCTCGGAGCTTTGTTTATTTAACAAAGATAAAATCGGTGCTCGGAATGGTTCCCGGGGCCTAGATCGGACATTCCCCATACTACTGCCCCCAATCCGTCTCCGATTTGATCTTACATCCGGTCAGATTGGGTCGAGAAGTCTGACGATGCCGCGAGAACGACGCTAGGAGGTTTGTTTATTTAACAAAGATAAAATCGGTGCTCGGAATGGTTCCCGGGGCCTCGATCGGACAATCCCGATATTACTGCCCCGAATTCGTCTCCGATTTTATCCTACTTCCGGTCAGATAGGGTCGAGAAATCTGACGATGCCGCGAGAACGACGCCAGGAGGTTTGTTTATTTAACAAAGATATAATCGGTGCTTGAAATGGTTCCCGGGGCCTCGATCGGACATTCCCGATATTACTGCCCCCAATTCGTCTCCGATTTTATCCTACTTCCGGTCAGATTGGGTCGAGAAGTCTGACGATGCCACGAGAACGACGCTAGGAGGTATGGTTATTTAACAAAGATAAAATCGGTGCTCGGAATCGTTCCCGGGGCCTCGATCGGAAATTCCCGATATTACTGCCCCGAATTCGTCTCCGATTTTATCCTACTTCCGGTCCGATTGCGTCGAGAAGTCTGACGATGCCACGAGAACGACGCTAGGAGGTTTGTTTATTTAACAAACATAAAATCGGTGCTCGGAATGGTTCCCGGGGCCTCGATCGGACATTCCCGACATGACTGCCTCGAATTCGTCTCCGATTTTATCCTACTTTCGGTCAGATTGGGTCGAGAAGTCTGACCATTCCGCGAGAACGACGCTAGGAGCCTTGTTTAGTTAACAAAGATAAAATCGGTGCTCGGAACGGTTCCCGGGGCCTCGATCGGACATTCCCGATATTACTGCCCCGAATTCGTCTCCGATTTTATCCTACTTCCGGTCAGATTGGGTCGAGAAGTCTTACGATGCCGCGAGACCGACGCTAGGAGCTTTGTTTAGTTAACAAAGATAAAATCGGTGCTCGGAACGGTTCCCGGGGTCTCGATCGGACATTCCCGATATTACTGCCCCGAATTCGTCTCCGATTTTATCCTACTTCCGGTCAGATTGGGTCGAGAAGTCTGACGATGCCGCGAGAACGACGCTAGGAGCTTTGTTTATTCAACAAAGTTCAAATCGGTGCTCGGAATGGTTCCCGGGGCCTCGATCGGACATTCCCGATATTACTGCCCCGAATTCGTCTCCGATTTTATCCTACTTCCGGTCAGATTGGGTCGAGAAGTCTGACGATGCCGCGAGAACGACGCTAGGAGCTTTGTTTATTCAACAAAGATAAAATCGGTGCTCGCAACGGTTCCCGGGGCCTCGAACCGACATTCCCGACATTACTGTCACGAATTCGTCTGAAATTTTATCCTCCTTCCGGTCAGATTGGGTCGAGAAGTCTGACGATGCCGCGAGAATGACGCTAGGAGCTTTGTTTATTTAACAAAGATAAAATCGGTGCTCGGAACGGTTCCCGTGGCCTCGATCGGATATTCGCGATATTACTGCCCCGAATTCGTCTCCGATTTATCCTACTTCCGGTCAGATTGGGTCGAGAAGTCCGACGATGCCGCGAGAACGACGCTAGGAGGTTTGTTTATTTAACAAAGATAAAATCGGTGCTTGAAATGGTTCCCGGGGCCTCGTCCGGACATTCCCGATATTACTGCCCCGAATTCGTCTCCGATTTTATCCTACTTCCGGTCAGATTGGGTCGAGAAGTCTTACGATGCCGCGAGAACGACGCTAGGAGCTTTGTTTATTTAACAAAGATAAAATCGGTGCTCGGAACGGTTCCCGAGGTCTCGATCGGACATTCCCGATATTACTGCCCCGAATTCGTCTCCGATTTTATCCAACTTCCGGTCAGATTGGGTCGAGGAGTCTGACGATGCCGCGAGAACGACGTAGGAGCTTTGTTTATGTAACAAAGATAAAATCGGTGCACGGAACGGTTCCCGGGGCCTCGATCGGACATTCCCGATATCACTGCCCCGAATTCGTCTCCGATTTTATCCTACATCCGGTCAGATTGGGTCGAGAAGTCTGAGGATGCCGCGAGAACGACGCTAGGCGCTTTGTTTATTTAACAAAGATAAAATCGGTGCTCGGAATGGTTCCCGGGGCCTCGATCGGACATTCCCGACATTACTGCCCCGAATTCGTCTCCGATTTTATGCTACTTCCGGTCAGATTGGGTCGAGAAGTCTGACGATGCCGCGAGAACGACGCTAGGAGCTTTGTTTATTTAACAAAGATAAAATCGGTGCTCGGAACGGTTCCCGGGGCCTCGATCCGACATTCCCGACATGTCTGTCACGAATTCGTCTCCAATTTTATCCTACTTCCGGTCAGATTGGGTCGAGAAGTCTGACGATGCCGCGAGAACGACGCTAGGAGCTTTGTTTATTTAACAAAGATAAAATCGGTGCTCGGAGCGGTTCCCGGGGCCTCGATCGGACATTCCCGAAATTACTGCCCCGAATTCGTCTCCGATTTTATACTACTTCCGGTCAGATTGTGTCGAGAAGTCTTACGATGCCGCGAGAACGACGCTAGGAGCTTTGTTTATTCAACAATGTTAAAATCGGTGCTCGGAACGGTTCCCGGGGCCTCGATCGGACATTGCCGACATTACTGCCCCGAATTCGTCTCCGATTTTATCCTACTTTCGGTCAGATTGGGTCGAGAAGTCTGACGATGCCGCGAGAACGACGCTAGGAGCTTTGTTTATTTTACAAAGATAAAATCGGTGCTCGGAATGGTCCCCGGGGCCTCGATCCGACATTCCCGACATTACTGTCACGAATTCGTCTCCAATTTTATCCTACTTCCGGTCAGATTGGGTCGAGAAGTCTGACGATGCCGCGAGAACGACGCTCGGAGCTTTGTTTATTTAACAAAGATAAAATCGGTGCTCGGAATGGTTCCCGGGGCCTAGATCGGACATTCCCCATACTACTGCCCCCAATCCGTCTCCGATTTTATCTTACATCCGGTCAGATTGGGTCGAGAAGTCTGACGATGCCGCGAGAACGACGCTAGGAGGTTTGTTTATTTAACAAAGATAAAATCGGTTCTCGGAATGGTTCCCGGGGCCTCGATCGGACAATCCCGATATTACTGCCCCGAATTCGTCTCCGATTTTATCCTACTTCCGGTCAGATAGGGTCGAGAAATCTGACGATGCCGCGAGAACGACGCCAGGAGGTTTGTTTATTTAACAAAGATATAATCGGTGCTTGAAATGGTTCCCGGGGCCACGATCCGACATTCCCGATATTACTGCCCCCAATTCGTCTCCGATTTTATCCTACTTCCGGTCAGATTGGGTCGAGAAGTCTGACGATGCCACGAGAACGACGCTAGGAGGTATGGTTATTTAACAAAGATAAAATCGGTGCTCGGAATGGTTCCCGGGGCCTCGATCGGAAATTCCCGATATTACTGCCCCGAATTCGTCTCCGATTTTATCCTACTTCCGGTCCGATTGCGTCGAGAAGTCTGACGATGCCACGAGAACGACGCTAGGAGGTTTGTTTATTTAACAAACATAAAATCGGTGCTCGGAATGGTTCCCGGGGCCTCGATCGGACATTCCCGACATTACTGCCCCGAATTCGTCTCCGATTTTATCCTACTTTCGGTCAGATTGGGTCGAGAAGTCTGACCATTCCGCGAGAACGACGCTAGGAGCCTTGTTTAGTTAACAAAGATAAAATCGGTGCTCGGAACGGTTCCCGGGGCCTCGATCGGACATTCCCGATATTACTGCCCCGAATTCGTCTCCGATTTTATCCTACTTCCGGTCAGATTGGGTCGAGAAGTCTTACGATGCCGCGAGACCGACGCTAGGAGCTTTGTTTAGTTAACAAAGATAAAATCGGTGCTCGGAACGGTTCCCGGGGTCTCGATCGGACATTCCCGATATTACTGCCCCGAATTCGTCTCCGATTTTATCCTACTTCCGGTCAGATTGGGTCGAGAAGTCTGACGATGCCGCGAGAACGACGCTAGGAGCTTTGTTTATTCAACAAAGTTCAAATCGGTGCTCGGAATGGTTCCCGGGGCCTCGATCGGACATTCCCGACATTACTGCCCTGAATTCGTCTCCGATTTTATCATACTTTCGGTCAGATTGTGTCGAGAAGTATGACGATGCCGCGAGAACGACGCTAGGAGCTTTGTTTATTTAACAAAGATAAAATCGGTGCTCGGAACGGTTCCCGGGGCCTCGATCCGACATTCCCGACATTACTGTCACGAATTCGTCTGAAATTTTATCCTCCTTCCGGTCAGATTGGGTCGAGAAGTCTGACGATGCCGCGAGAACGACGCTAGGAGCTTTGTTTATTTAACAAAGATTAAATCGGTGCTTGAAATGGTTCCCGGGGCCTCGATCGGACATTCCCGATATTACTGCCCCGAATTCGTCTCCGATTTTATCCTACTTCCGGTCAGATTGGGTCGAGAAGTCTTACGATACCGCGAGAACGACGCTAGGACGTTTGTTTATTTAACATAGATAAAATCGGTGCTTGGAACGGTTCCCGGGGCCTCGATCGGACATTCGCGATATTACTGCCCCGAATTCGTCTCGGATTTTATCCTCCTTCCGGTCAGATTGGGTCGAGACGTCTGACGATGCCGCGAGAACGACGCTAGGAGCCTTGTTTATTTAACAAAGATAAAATCGGTGCTCGGATCGGTTCCCGGGGCTTCGATCGGACATTCCCGATATTACTGCCCCGAATTCGTCTCCGATTTTATCCTACTTCCGGTCAGATTGGGTCGAGAAATCTGACGATGCCGCGAGAACGACGCTACGAGCTTTGTTTATTTAACAAAGATAAAATCGGTGCTCGGAATGGTTCCCGGGGTCTCGATCGGACATTCCCGATATTACTGCCCCGAATTCGTCTCCGATTTTATCCTACTTCCGTTCAGATTGGGTCGACAAGTTTGACGATGCCGCGAGAACGACGCTAGGAGCTTTGTTTATTTAACAAAGATAAAATCGGTGCTCGGAACGGTTCCCGGGGCCTCGATCGGACATTCCCGATATTACTGCCCCGAATTCGTCTCCGATTTTATCCTACTTCCGTTCAGATTGGGTCGACAAGTTTGACGATGCCGCGAGAACGACGCTAGGAGCTTTGTTTATTCAACAAAGTTAAAATCGGTGCTCGGAATGGTTCCCGGGGCCTCGATCGGACATTCCCGATATTACTGCCCCGAATTCGTCTCCGATTTTATCCTACTTCCGGTCAGATTGGATCGAGAAGTCTGACGATGCCGCGAGAACGACGCTAGGAGCTTTGTTTATTGAACAAAGATAAAATCGGTGGTCGGAATTGTTCCCGGGGCCTCGATCGGACATTCCCGACATTACTGCCCCGAATTCGTCTCCGATTTTATCCTACTTCCGGTCAGATTGGGTCGAGAAGTCTGACGATGCCGCGAGAACGACGCTAGGAGCTTTGTGTATTTAACAAAGATAAAATCGGTGCTCGGAACGGTTCCCGGGCCCTCGATCGGACATTCGCCATTCTACTGCCCCGAATTCGTCTCCGATTTTATCCTACTTCCGGTCAGATTGGGTCGAGAAGTCTGACGATGCCGCGAGAACGACGCTAGGAGCCTTGTTTATTTAACAAAGAAAAAATCGGTGCTCGGAACGGTTCCCGGGGCCTCGATCGGATATTCCCGATATTACTTCCCCGAATTCGTCTCCGATTTTATCCTACTTCCGGTCAGATTGGGTCGAGAAGTCTTACGATGCCGCGAGAACGACGCTAGGAGCTTTGTTTATTTAACAAAGATATAATCGGTGCTCGGAACGGTTCCCGGGGCCTCGATCGGACATTCCCGATATTACTGCCCCGAATTCATCTCCGATTTTATCCTACTTCCGGTCAGATTGCGTCGAGAAGTCTGACGATGCCGCGAGAACGCCGCTCGGAGCTTTGTTTATTTAACAAAGTTAAAATCGGTGCTCGGAATGATTCCCGGGGCCTCGATCAGACATTCCCCATACTACTGCCCCCAATCCGTCTCCGATTTTATCTTACATCCGGTCAGATTGGGTCGAGAAGTCTGACGATGCCGCGAGAACAACGCTAGGAGGTTTGTTTATTTAACAAAGATAAAATCGGTGCTCGGAATGGTTCCCGGGGCCTCGATCGGACAATTCCGATATTACTGCCCCGAATTCGTCTCCGATTTTATCCTACTTCCGGTCAGATTGGGTCGAGAAATCTGACGATGCCGCGAGAACGAAGCTACGAGCTTTGTTTATGTAACAAAGATAAAATCGGTGCTCGGAATTGTTCCCGGGGTCTCGATCGGACATTCCCGATATTACTGCCCCGAATTCGTCTCCGATTTTATCCTACTTCTGGTCAGATTGGGTCGAGAAGTCTGACGATGCCGCGAGAACGACGCTAGGAGGTTTGTTTATTTAACAAAGATAAAATCGGTGCTTGAAATGGTTCCCGGGGACTCGATCGGACATTCCCGATATTACTGCCCCGAATTCGTCTCCGATTTTATCCTACTTCCGGTCAGATTGGGTCGAGAAGTCTTACGATGCCGCGAGAACGTCGCTAGGAGCTTTGTTTATTTAACAAAGATAAAATCGGTGCTCGGAACGGTTCCCGGTGTCTCGATCGGACATTCCCGATATTACTGCCCCGAATTCGTCTCCGATTTTATCCTACTTCCGGTCAGATTGGGTCGAGAAGTCTGACGATGCCGCGAGAACGACGCTAGGAGCTTTGTTTATTCAACAAAGTTCAAATCGGGGCTCGGAATGGTTCCCGGGGCCTCGATCGGACATCCCCGACATTACTGCCCCGGATTCGTCTCCGATTTTATCCTACTTTCGGTCAGATTGGGTCGAGAAGTCTGACGATGCCGCGAGAACGACGCTAGGAGCTTTGTTTATTTAACAAAGATACAATCGGTGCTCGGAACGGTTCCCGGGGCCTCGATCCGACATTCCCGACATGACTGTCACGAATTCGTCTCCAATTATATCCTACTTCCGGTCAGATTTGGTCGACAAGTCTGACGATGCCGCGAGAACGACGCTAGGAGCTTAGTTTATTTAACAAAGATAAAATCGGTGCTCGGAATGGTTCCCGGGTCCTCGATCGGACATTCCCGATATTACTGCCCCGAATTCGTCTCCTATTTTATCCTACTTTCGGTCAGATTGGGTCGAGAAGTCTGACGATGCTGCGAGAACGACGCTAGGAGCCTTGTTTATTTAACAAAGATAAAATCGGTGCTCGGAGCGGTTCCCGCGGCCTCGATCGGACATTCCCGAAGTTACTGCCCCGAATTCGTCTCCGATTTTATCCTACTTCCGGTCAGATTGGGTCGAGAAGTCCGACGATGCCGCGAGAATGACGCTAGGAGGTTTGTTTATTTAACAAAGATAAAATCGGTGCTCGGAACGGTTCCCGTGGCCTCGATCGGACATTCCCGATATTACTGCCCCGAATTCGTCTCCGATTTTATCCTACTTCCGGTCAGATTGGGTCGAGAAGTCCGACGATGCCGCGAGAACGACGCTAGGAGCTTTGTTTATTTAACAAAGATAAAATCGGTGCTCGGAACGGGTCCCGTGGCCTCGAGCGGACATTCCCGATATTACTGGCCCGAATTCGTCTCCGATTTTATCCTACTTCCGGTCAGATTGGGTCGAGAAGTCCGACGATGCCGCGAGAACGACGCTAGGAGCTTTGTGTATTTAACAAACATAAAATCGGTGCTCGGAACGGTTCCCGGGGCCTCGATCCGACATTCCCGACATGACTGTCACGAATTCGTCTCCAATTATATCCTACTTCCGGTCAGATTTGGTCGACAAGTCTGACGATGCCGCGAGAACGACGCTAGGAGCTTAGTTTATTTAACAAAGATAAATTCGGTGCTCGGAATGGTTCCCGGGGCCTCGATCGGACATTCCCGACATTACTGCCCCGAATTCGTCTCCGATTTTATCCTACTTTCGGTCAGATTGGGTCGAGAAGTCTGACGATGCTGCGAGACCGACGCTAGGAGCCTTGTTTATTTAACAAAGATAAAATCGGTGCTCGGAGCGGTTCCCGGGGCCTCGATCGGACATTCCCGAAGTTACTGCCCCGAATTCGTCTCCGATTTTATCCTACTTCCGGTCAGATTGGGTCGAGAAGTCTGACGATGCCGCGAGAACGACGCTAGGAGCTTTGTTTATTTAACAAAGATAAAATCGGTGCTCGGAACGGTTCCCGGGGCCTCGATCGGACATTCGCGATATTACTGCCCCGAATTCGTCTCCGATTTTATCCTACTTCCGGTCAGATTGGGTCGAGAAGTCTGACGATGCCGCGAGAACGACGCTCGGAGCCTTGTTTATTTAACAAAGAAAAAATCGGTGCTCGGAACGGTTCCCGGGGCCTCGATCGGATATTCCCGATATTACTTCCCCGAATTCGTCTCCGATTTTATCCTACTTCCGGTCAGATTGGCTCGAGAAGTCTTACGATGCCGCGAGAACGACGCTAGGAGCTTTGTTTATTTAACAAAGATAAAATCGGTGCTCGGAATGGTTCCCGGGGCCTCGATCGGACATTCCCGACATTACTGCCCCGAATTCGTCTCCGATTTTATCCAACTTTCGTTCAGATTGGGTCGAGAAGTCTGACGATGCCGCGAGAACGACGCTAGGAGCTTTGTTTATTTAACAAAGATAAAATCGGTGCTCGGAACGGTTCCCGTGGCCTCGATCGGACATTCCCGATATTACTGCCCCAAATTCGTCTCCGATTTTATCCTACTTCCGTTCAGATTGGGTCGACAAGTTTGACGATGCCGCGAGAACGACGCTAGGAGCTTTGTTTATTTAACAAAGATAAAATCGGTGCTCGGAACGGTTCCCGTGGCCTCGATCGGACATTCCCGATATTACTGCCCCGAATTCGTCTCCGATTTTATCCTACTTCCGGTCAGATTGGGTCGAGAAGTCCGACGATGCCGCGAGAACGACGCTAGGAGCTTTGTTTATTGAACAAAGATAAAATCGGTGCTCGGAATTGTTCCCGGGGCCTCGATCGGACATTCCCGACATTACTGCCCCGAATTCGTCTCCGATTGTATCCTACTTCCGGTCAGATTGGGTCGAGAAGTCTGACGATGCCGCGAGAACGACGCTAGGAGCTTTGTTTATTTAACAAACATAAAATCGGTGCTCGGAACGGTTCCCGGGGCCTCGATCCGACATTCCCGACATGACTGTCACGAATTCGTCTCCAATTATATCCTACTTCCGGTCAGATTGGGTCGACAAGTCTGACGATGCCGCGAGAACGACGCTAGGAGCTTAGTTTATTTAACAAAGATAAAATCGGTGCTCGGAATGGTTCCCGGGGCCTCGATCGGACATTCCCGACATTACCGCCCCGAATTCGTCTCCGATTTTATCCTACTTCCGGTCAGATTGGCTCGAGAAGTCTGACGATGCCGCGAGAACGACGCTAGGAGCTTTGTTTATTCAACAAAGTTCAAATCGGGGCTCGGAATGGTTCCCGGGGCCTCGATCGGACATCCCCGACATTACTGCCCCGAATTCGTCTCCGATTTTATCCTACTTTCGGTCAGATTGGGTCGAGAAGTCTGACGATGCCGCGAGAACGACGCTAGGAGCTTTGTTTATTTAACAAAGATAAAATCGGTGCTCGGAACGGTTCCCGGGGCCTCGATCCGACATTCCCGACATTACTGTCACGAATTCGTCTCAAATTTTATCCTACTACTAAAGATGAAATCGGTGCTCGGAATGGTTCCCGGGGCCTCGATCGGACAATCCAGATATTAACTGCCCTGAATTCGTCTCCGATTTTATCCTACTTCCGGTCAGATTGGGTCGAGAAATCTGACGATGCCGCGAGAACGACGCTACGAGCTTTGTTTATTTAACGAAGATAAAATCGGTGCTCGGAATGGTTCCCGGGGTCTCGATCGGACATTCCCGATATTACTGCCCCAAATTCGTCTCCGATTTTATCCTACTTCCGTTCAGATTGGGTCGACAAGTTTGACGATGCCGCGGGAACGACGCTAGGAGCTTTGTTTATTCAACAAAGTTAAAATCGGTGCTCGGAATTGTTCCCGGGGCCTCGATCGGACATTCCCGACATTACTGCCCCGAATTCGGCTCCGATTTTATCCTACTTTCGTTCAGATTGGGTCGAGAAGTCTGACGATGCCGCGAGAACGACGCTAGGAGCTTTGTTTATTTAACAAAGATAAAATCGGTGCTCGGAACGGTTCCCGGGGCCTCGATCCGACATTCCCGACATTACTGTCACGAATTCGTCTCCAATTTTATCCTACTTCCGGTCAGATTGGGTCGAGAAGTCTGACGATGCCGCGAGAACGACGCTAGGAGCTTTGTTTATTTAACAAAGATAAAATCGGTGCTTGGAACGGTTCCCGTGGCCTCGATCGGACATTCCCGATATTACTGCCCCGAATTCGTCTCCGATTCTATCCTACTTCCGCTCAGATTGGATCGAGAAGTCTGTCGATGCCGCGAGAACGACGCTAGGAGCTTTGTTTATTGAACAAAGATAAAATCGGTGCTCGCAGTTGTTCCCTGGGCCTCGATCGGACATTCCCGACATTACTGCCCCGAATTCGTCTCCGATTTTATCCTACTTCCGGTCAGATTGGGTCGAGAAGTATGACGATGCCGCGAGAACGACGCTAGGATCTTTGTGTATTTAACAAAGATAAAATCGGTGCTCGGAACGGTTCCCGGGGCCTCGATCGGACATTCGCGATATTACTGCCCCGAATTCGTCTCCGATTTTATCCTACTTCCGGTCAGATTGGGTCGAGAAGTCTGATGATGCGGCGAGAACGACGCTCGGAGCTTTGTTTATTTAACAAAGTCAAAATTGGTGCTCGGAATGGTTCCCGGGGCCTCGATCGGACATTCCCGACATTACTGCCCCGAATTCGTCTCCGATTTTATCCTACTTCCGGTCAGATTGGGTCGAGAAGTCTGATGATGCGGCGAGAACGACGCTCGGAGCTTTGTTTATTTAACAAAGTCAAAATTGGTGCTCGGAATGGTTCCCGGGGCCTCGATCGGACATTCCCGACATTACTGCCCCGAATTCGTCTCCGATTTTATCCTACTTTCGTTCAGATTGGGTCGAGAAGTCTGACGATGCCGCGAGATCGACGCTAGGAGCTTTGTTTATTTAACAAAGATGAAATCGGTGCTCGGAATGGTTCCCGGGGCCTCGATCGGACAATCCAGATATTAACTGCGCTGAATTCGTCTTCGGTTTTATCCTACTTCCGGTCAGATTGGGTCGAGAAATCTGACGATGCCGCGAGAACGACGCTACGAGCTTTGTTTATTTAACAAAGATGAAATCGGTGCTCGGAATGGATCCCGGGGTCTCGATCGGACATTCCCGATATTACTGCCCCAAATTCGTCTCCGATTTTATCCTACTTCCATTCAGATTGGGTCGACAAGTTTGACGATGCCGCGAGAACGACGCTAGGAGCTTTGTTTATTGAACAAAGATAAAATCGGTGCTCGGAATTGTTCCCGGAGCCTCGATCGGACATTCCCGACATTACTGCCCCGAATTCGTCTCCGATTTTATCCTACTTCCGGTCAGATTAGGTCGAGAAGTCTGACCATGCCGCGAGAACGACGCTAGGAGCTTTGTGTATTTAACAAAGATAAAATCGGTGCTCGGAACGGTTCCCGAGGCCTCGATCGGACATTCGCGATATTACTGCCCCGAATTCGTCTCCGATTTTATCCTACTTCCCGTCAGATTGGGTCGAGAAGTCTGACGATGCCGCGAGAACGACGCTAGGAGCCTTGTTTATTTAACAAAGAAAAAATCGGTGCTCGGAACGGTTCCCGGGGCCTCGATCGGACATTCCCGATATTCCTTCCCCGAATTCGTCTCCGATTTCATCCTCCTTCCGGTCAGATTGGGTCGAGAAGTCTTACGATGCCGCGAGAACGACGCTAGGAGCTTTGTTTATTTAACAAAGATAAAATCGGTGCTCGGAACGGTTCCCGGGGCCTCGTTCGGACATTCCCGATATTACTGCCCCGAATTCGTCTCCGATTTTATCCTACTTCCGGTCAGATTGGGTCGAGAAGTCTGACGATGCGGCGAGAACGACGCTCGGAGCTTTGTTTATTTAACAAAGTCAAAATCGGTGCTCGGAATGGTTCCCGGGGCCTCGATCGGACATTCCCGACATTTCTGCCCCGAATTCGTCTCCGATTTTATCCTACTTTCGTTCAGATTGGTTCGAGAAGTCTGACGATGCCGCGAGATCGACGCTAGGAGCTTTGTTTATTCAACAAAGATGAAATCGGTGCTCGGAATGGTTCCCGGGGCCTCGATCGGACAATCCAGATAGTAACTGCGCTGAATTCGTCTTCGATTTTATCCTACTTCCGGTCAGATTGGGTCGAGAAATCTGACGATGCCGCGAGAACGACGCTACGAGCTTTGTTTATTTAAAAAAGATAAAATCGGTGCTCGGAATGTTTCCCGGGGTCTCGATCGGACATTCCCGATATTACTGCCCCAAATTCGTCTCCGATTTTATCCTACTTCCGTTCAGATTGGGTCGACAAGTTTGACGATGCCGCGAGAACGACGCTAGGAGCTTTGTTTATTTAACAAAGATAAAATCGGTGCTCGCAACGGTTCCCGGGGCCTCGATCGGACATTCCCGACATTACTGCCCCGAATTCGGCTCCGATTTTATCCTACTTTCGTTCAGATTGGGTCGAGAATTCTGACGATGCCGCGAGAACGACGCTAGGAGCTTTGTTTATTTAACAAAGATAAAATCGGTGCTCGGAACGGTTCCCGGGGCCTCGATCCGACATTCCCGACATTACTGTCACCAATTCGTCTCCAATTTTATCCTACTTCCTGTCAGATTGGGTCGAGAAGTCTGACGATGCCGCGAGAACGACGCTAGGAGCTTTGTTTATTTAACAAAGATAAAATCGGTGCTTGGAACGCTTCCCGTGGCCTCGATCGGACATTCCCGATATTACTGCCCCGAATTCGTCTCCGATTGTATCCTACTTCCGCTCAGATTGGATCGAGAAGTCTGACGATGCCGCGAGAACGACGCTAGGAGCTTTGTTTATTGAACAAAGATAAAATCGGTGCTCGGAATTGTTCCCTGGGCCTCGATCGGACATTCCCGACATTACTGCCCCGAATTCGTCTCCGATTTTATCCTACTTCCGGTCAGATTGGGTCGAGAAGTATGACGATGCCGCGAGAACGACGCTAGGAGCTTTGTGCATTTAACAAAGATAAAATCGGTGCTCGGAACGGTTCCCGGGGCCTCGATCGGACATTCGCGATATTACTGCCCCGAATTCGTCTCCGATTTTATTCTACTTCCGGTCAGATTGGGTCGAGAAGTCTGACGACGCCGCGAGAACGACGCTAGGAGCCTTGTTTATTTAACAAAGATGAAATCGGTGCTTGGAACGGTTCCCGGGGCCTCGATCGGACATTCCCGATATTACTGCGCCGAATTCGTCTCCGATTTTATCCTACTTCCGGTCAGATTGGGTCGAGAAGTCTTACGATGCCGCGAGAACGACGCTAGGAGGTTTGTTTATTTAACAAAGATAAAATCGGTGCTTGAAATGGTTCCCGGGGCCTCGATCGGACATTCCCGATATTACTGCCCCGAATTCGTCTCCGATTTTATCCTACTTCCGGTCAGATTGGGTCGAGAAGTGTGACGATGCTGCGAGAACGACGCTAGGAGCTTTGTTTATTTAACAAAGATAAAATCGGTGCTCGGAACGGTTCCCGGGGCCTCGATGCGACATTCCCGACATGACCGTCACGAATTCGTCTCCAATTTTATCCTACTTCCGGTCAGATTGGGTCGACAAGTCTGACGATGCCGCGAGAACGACGCTAGGAGCTTTGTTTATTTAACAAAGATAAAATCGGTGCTCGGAATGGTTCCCGGGGCTTCGATCGGACATTCCCGACATTACTGCCCCGAATTCGTCTCCGATTTTATCATACTTTCGGTCAGATTGGGTCGAGAAGTCTGACGATGCCGCGAGAACGTCGCTAGGAGCGTTGTTTATTTAACAAAAATAAAATCGGTGCTCGGAACGGTTCCCGGGGCCTCGATCCGACATTCCCGATATTACTGTCACGAATTCGTCTGAAATTTTATCCTCCTTCCGGTCAGATTGGGTCGAGAAGTCTGACGATGCCGCGAGAATGACGCTAGGAGCTTTGTTTATTTAACAAAGATAAAATCGGTACTCGGAACGGTTCCCGTGGCCTCGATCGGACATTCCCGATATTACTGCCCTGAATTCGTCTCCGATTTTATCCTACTTCCGGTCAGATTGGGTCGAGAAGTCCGACGATGCCGCGAGAACGACGCTAGGAGCTTTGTTTATTGAACAAAGATAAAATCGGTGCTCGGAATTGTTCCCGGGGCCTTGATCGGACATTCCCGATATTACTGCCCCGAATTCGTCTCCGATTTTATCCTACTTCCGGTCAGATTGGGTCGAGAAGTCTGACGATGCCGCGAGAACCACGCTAGGAGCTTTGTGTATTTAACAAAGATAAAATCGGTGGTCGGAACGGTTCCCGGGGCCTCGATCCGAAATTCCCGACATTACTGTCACGAATTGGTCTCCAATTTTATCCTACTTCCGGTCAGATTGGGTCGAGAAGTCTGACGATGCCGCGTGAACGACGCTAGGAGCTTTGTTTATTTAACAAACATAAAATCGGGGCTCGTAATAGTTCCCGGGGCCTCGATCGGACATTCCCGACATTACTACCCCGAATTCGTCTCCGATTTTATCCTACGTTCGGTCAGATTGGGTCGAGAAGTCTGACGATGCCGCGAGAACGACGCTAGGAGCCTTGTTTATTTAACAAAGATAAAATCGGTGCTCGGAACGGTTCCCGGGGCCTCGATCGGACATTCCCGATATTACTGCCCCGAATTCGTCTCCGATTTTATTCTACTTCCGGTCAGATTGGGTCGAGATGTCTGACGACGCCGCGAGAACGACGCTAGGAGCCTTGTTTATTTAACAAAGATAAAATCGGTGCTCGGAACGGTTCCCGGGGCCTCGATCGGACATTCCCTATATTACTTCCCCGAATTCGTCTCCGATTTTATCCTACTTCCGGTCAGATTGGGTCGAGAAGTCTTACGATGCCGCGAGAACGACGCTAGGAGCTTTGTTTATTTAACAAAGATATAATCGGTGCTCGGAACGGATCCCGGGGCCTCGTTCGGACATTCCCGATATTACTGCCCCGAATTCATCTCCGATTTTATCCTACTTCCGGTCAGATTGCGTCGAGAAGTCTGACGATGCCGCGAGCATGCCGCTCGGAGCTTTGTTTATTTAACAAAGATAAAATCGGTGCTCGGAATGGTTCCCGGGGCCTCGATCGGACATTCCCCATACTACTGCCCCCATACTACTGCCCCCAATCCGTCGCCGATTTTATCTTACATCCGGTCAGATTGGGTCGAGAATTCTGACGATGCCGCGAGAACAACGCTAGGAGGTTTGTTTATTTAACAAAGATAAAATCGCTGCTCGGAATGGTTCCCGGGGCCTCGATCGGACAATTCCGATATTACTGCCCCGAATTCGTCTCCGATTTTATCCGACTTCCGGTCAGATTGGGTCGAGAAATCTGACGATGCCGCGAGAACGAAGCTACGAGCTTTGTTTTTGTAACAAAGATAAAATCGGTGCTCGCAATTGTTCCCGGGGTCTCGATCGGACATTCCCGATATTACTGCCCCGAATTCGTCTCCGATTGTATCCTACTTCTGGTCAGATTGGGTCGAGAAGTCTGACGATGCCGCGAGAACGACGCTAGGAGGTTTGTTTATTTAACAAAGATAAAATCGGTGCTTGAAATGGTTCCCGGGGCCTCGACCGGACATTCCCGATATTACTGCCCCGAATTCATCTCCGATTTTATCCTACTTCCCGTCAGATCGGGTCGAGAAGTCTTACGATGCCGCGAGAACGACGCTAGGAGCTTTGTTTATTCAACAAAGATAAAATCGGTGCTCGGAACGGTTCCCGGGGTCTCGATCGGACATTCCCGATATTACTGCCCCGATTTCGTCTCCGATTTTATCCTACTTCCGGTCAGATTGGGTCGACAAGTCTGACGATGCCGCGAGAACGACGCTAGGAGCTTTGTTTATTTAACAAAGATAAAATCGGTGCTCGGAATGATTCCCGGGGCCTCGATCGGACATTCCCGACATTACTGCCCCGAATTCGTCTCCGATTTTATCTTACTTTCGGTCAGATTGGGTCGAGAAGTCTGACGATGGCGCGAGAACGACGCTAGGAGCCTTGTTTATTCAACAAAGATAAAATCGGTGCTCGGAACGGTTCCCGGGGCCTCGATCCGACATTCCCGACATTACTGTCACGAATTCGTCTCCAATTTTATCCTTCTTCCGGTCAGATTGGGTCGAGAAGTCTGACGATGCCGCGAGAACGACGCTAGGAGCTTTGTTTATTTAACAAAGATAAAATCGGTGCTTGGAACGGTTCCCGTGGCCTCGATCGGACATTCCCGATATTACTGCCCCGAATTCGTCTCCGATTTTATCCTACTTCCGGTCAGATTGGATCGAGAAGTCTGACGATGCCGCGAGAACGACGCTAGGAGCTTTGTTTATTGAACAAAGATAAAATCGGTGCTCGCAATTGTTCCCGGGGCCTCGATCGGACATTCCCGACATTACTGCCCCGAATTCGTCTCCGATTTTATCCTACTTCCGGTCAGATTGGGTCGAGAAGTCTGACTATGCCGCGAGAACGACGCTAGGCGCTTTGTTTATTTAACAAAGATAAAATCGGTGCTCGGAATGGTTCTCGGGGCCTCGATCGGACATTCCCGACATTACTGCCCCGAATTCGTCTCCGATTTTATCCAATTTCGGTCAGATTGGGTCGAGAAGTCTTACGATGCCGCGAGAACGACGCTAGGACGTTTGTTTATTTAACAAAGATAAAATCGGTGCTCGGAACGGTTCCCGGGGCCTCGATCGGGCATTCGCGATATTACTGCCCCGAATTCGTCTCCGATTTTATCCTCCTTCCGGTCAGATTGGGTCGAGAAGTCTGACGATGCCGCGAGAACGACGCTAGGAGCCTTGTTTATTTAACAAAGATAAAATCGGTGCTCGGATCGGTTCCCGGGGCTTCGATCGGACATTCCCGATGTTACTGCCCCGAATTCGTCTCCGATTTTATCCTACTTCCGGTCAGATTGGGTCAAAAAGTCTTACGACGCCGCGAGAACGACGCTAGGAGGTTTGTTTATTTAACAAAGATAAAATCGGTGCTCGGAACGGTTCCCGGGGCCTCGTTCGGACATTCCCGATATTACTGCCTCGAATTCGTCTCCGATTTTATCCTACTTCCGGTCAGATTGGGTCGAGAAGTCTGACGATGCGGCGAGAACGACGCTAGGAGCTTTGTTTATTCAACAAAGTTAAAATCGGTGCTCGGAATGGTTCCCGGGGCCTCGATCGGACATTCGCGACATTACTGCCCCGAATTCGTCTCAGATTTTATCCTAATTTCGTTCAGATTGGGTCGAGAAGTCTGACGATGGCGCGAGAACGACGCTAGGAGCCTTGTTTATTCAACAAAGATAAAATCGGTGCTCGGAACGGTTCCCGGGGCCTCGATCCGACATTCCCGACATTACTGTCACGAATTCGTCTCCAATTTTATCCTACTTCCGGTCAGATTGGGTCGAGAAGTCTGACGATGCCGCGAGAACGACGCTAGGAGTTTTGTTTATTTAACAAAGATAAAATCGGTGCTTGGAACGGTTCCCGTGGCCTCGATCGGACATTCCCGATATTACTGCCCCGAATTCGTCTCCGATTTTATCCTACTTCCGGTCAGATTGGATCGAGAAGTCTGACGATGCCGCGAGAACGACGCTAGGAGCTTTGTTTATTGAACAAAGATAGTATCGGTGCTCGCAATTGTTCCCGGGGCCTCGATCGGACATTCCCGACATTACTGCCCCGAATTCGTCTCCGATTTTATCCTACTTCCGGTCAGATTGGGTCGAGAAGTCTGACTATGCCGCGAGAACGACGCTAGGAGCTTTGTTTATTTAACAAAGATAAAATCGGTGCTCGGAATGGTTCTCGGGGCCTCGATCGGACATTCCCGACATTACTGCCCCGAATTCGTCTCCGATTTTATCCTACTTTCGGTTAGATTGGGTCGAGAAGTCTGACGATGCTGCGAGAACGACGCTAGGAGCCTTGTTTATTTAACAAAGATAAAATCGGTGCTCCGAACGGTTCCCGGGGCCTCGATCGGACATTCCCGAATTTACTGCCCCGAATTCGTCTCCAATTTTATCCTACTTCCGGTCAGATTGGGTCGAGAAGTCTTACGATGCCGCGAGAACGACGCTAAGAGCCTTGTTTATTTAACAAAGATAAAATCGGTGCTCGGAACGGTTCCCGGGGCCTCGATCGGACATTCCCGATGTTACTGCCCCGAATTCGTCTCCGATTTTATCCTACTTCCGGTCAGATTGGGTCGAGAAGTCTGACGATGCCGCGAGAACGACGCTCGGAGCTTTGTTTATTTAACAAAGATAAAATCGGTGCTCGCAATGGTTCCCGGGGCCTCGATCGGACATTCCCCATACTACTGCCCCCAATCCGTCTCCGATTTTATCTTACATCCGGTCAGATTGGGTCGAGAAGTCTGACGATGCCGCGAGAACGACGCTAGGATGTTTGTTTATTTAACAAAGATAAAATCGGTGCTCGGAATGGTTCCCGGGGCCTCGAGCGGACAATTCCGATATTACTGCCCCGAATTCGTCTCCGATTTTATCCTACTTCCGGTCAGATTCGGTGGAGAAATCTGACGATGCCGCGAGAAAGACGCTAGGAGGTTTGTTTATTTAACAAATTTAAAATCGGTGCTTAAAATGGTTCCCGGGGCCTCGATCGGACATTCCCGACATTACTACCCCGAATTCGTCTCCGATTTTATCCTACGTTCGGTCAGATTAGGTCGAGCAGTCTGACGATGCCGCGAGAACGACGCTAGGAGCCGTGTTTATTTAACAAAGATAAAATCGGTGCTCGGAACGGTTCCCGGGGCCTCGATCGGACATTCCCGATATTACTGCCCCGAATTCGTCTCCGATTTTATTCTACTTCCGGTCAGATTGGGTCGAGATGTCTGACGACGCCGCGAGAACGACGCTAGGAGCCTTGTTTATTTAACAAGGATAAAATCGGTGCTCGGAACGGTTCCCGGGGCCTCGATCGGACATTCCCTATATTACTTCCCCGAATTCGTCTCCGATTTTATCCTACTTCCGGTCAGATTGGGTCGAGAAGTCTTACGATGCCGCGAGAACGACGCTAGGAGCTTTGTTTATTTAACAAAGATATAATCGGTGCTCGGAACGGATCCCGGGGCCTCGATCGGACATTCCCGACATTACTGCCCCGAATTCGTCTCCGATTTTGTCCTACTTTCGGTCAGATTGGGTCGAGAAGTCTGACGATGCCGCGAGAACGATGCTAGGAGCTTTGTTTATTTAACAAAGATAAAATCGGTGCTTGAAATGGTTCCCGGGGCCTCGATCGGACATTCCCGATATTACTGCCCCGAATTCGTCTCCGATTTTATCCTACTTCCGGTCAGATTGGGTCGAGAAGTGTGACGATGCTGCGAGAACGACGCTAGGAGCTTTGTTTATATAACAAAGATAAAATCGGTGCTCGGAACGGTTCCCGGGGCCTCGATCCGACATTCCCGACATGACCGTCACGAATTCGTCTCCAATTTTATCCTACTTCCGGTCAGATTGGGTCGACAAGTCTGACGATGCCGCGAGAACGACGCTAGGAGTTTTGTTTATTTAACAAAGATAAAATCGGTGCTTGGAACGGTTCCCGTGGCCTCGATCGGACATTCCCGATATTACTGCCCCGAATTCGTCTCCGATTTTATCCTACTTCCGGTCAGATTGGATCGAGAAGTCTGACGATGCCGCGAGAACGACGCTAGGAGCTTTGTTTATTGAACAAAGATAGTATCGGTGCTCGCAATTGTTCCCGGGGCCTCGATCGGACATTCCCGACATTACTGCCCCGAATTCGTCTCCGATTTTATCCTACTTCCGGTCAGATTGGGTCGAGAAGTCTGACTATGCCGCGAGAACGACGCTAGGAGCTTTGTTTATTTAACAAAGATAAAATCGGTGCTCGGAATGGTTCTCGGGGCCTCGATCGGACATTCCCGACATTACTGCCCCGAATTCGTCTCCGATTTTATCCTACTTTCGGTTAGATTGGGTCGAGAAGTCTGACGATGCTGCGAGAACGACGCTAGGAGCCTTGTTTATTTAACAAAGATAAAATCGGTGCTCCGAACGGTTCCCGGGGCCTCGATCGGACATTCCCGAATTTACTGCCCCGAATTCGTCTCCAATTTTATCCTACTTCCGGTCAGATTGGGTCGAGAAGTCTGACGATGCCGCGTGAACGACGCTAGGAGCTTTGTTTATTTAACAAACATAAAATCGGGGCTCGTAATAGTTCCCGGGGCCTCGATCGGACATTCCCGACATTACTACCCCGAATTCGTCTCCGATTTTATCCTACGTTCGGTCAGATTGGGTCGAGAAGTCTTACGATGCCGCGAGAACGACGCTAGGAGGTTTGTTTATTTAACAAAGATAAAATCGGTGCTCGGAACGGTTCCCGGGGCCTCGTTCGGACATTCCCGATATTACTGCCTCGAATTCGTCTCCGATTTTATCCTACTTCCGGTCAGATTGGGTGGAGAAGTCTGACGATGCGGCGAGAACGACGCTAGGAGCTTTGTTTATTCAACAAAGTTAAAATCGGTGCTCGGAATGGTTCCCGGGGCCTCGATCGGACATTCGCGACATTACTGCCCCGAATTCGTCTCCGATTTTATCCTACTTTCGTTCAGATTGGGTCGAGAAGTCTGACGATGGCGCGAGAACGACGCTAGGAGCCTTGTTTATTCAACAAAGATAAAATCGGTGCTCGGAACGGTTCCCGGGGCCTCGATCCGACATTCCCGACATTACTGTCACGAATTCGTCTCCAATTTTATCCTACTTCCGGTCAGATTGGGTCGAGAAGTCTGACGATGCCGCGAGAACGACGCTAGGAGCCTTGTTTATTTAACAAAGATAAAATCGGTGCTCGGAACGGTTCCCGGGGCCTCGATCGGACATTCCCGATATTACTGCCCCGAATTCGTCTCCGATTTTATTCTACTTCCGGTCAGATTGGGTCGAGATGTCTGACGACGCCGCGAGAACGACGCTAGGAGCCTTGTTTATTTAACAAGGATAAAATCGGTGCTCGGAACGGTTCCCGGGGCCTCGATCGGACATTCCCTATATTACTTCCCCGAATTCGTCTCCGATTTTATCCTACTTCCGGTCAGATTGGGTCGAGAAGTCTTACGATGCCGCGAGAACGACGCTAGGAGCTTTGTTTATTTAACAAAGATATAATCGGTGCTCGGAACGGATCCCGGGGCCTCGATCGGACATTCCCGACATTACTGCCCCGAATTCGTCTCCGATTTTGTCCTACTTTCGGTCAGATTGGGTCGAGAAGTCTGACGATGCCGCGAGAACGATGCTAGGAGCTTTGTTTATTTAACAAAGATAAAATCGGTGCTTGAAATGGTTCCCGGGGCCTCGATCGGACATTCCCGATATTACTGCCCCGAATTCGTCTCCGATTTTATCCTACTTCCGGTCAGATTGGGTCGAGAAGTGTGACGATGCTGCGAGAACGACGCTAGGAGCTTTGTTTATATAACAAAGATAAAATCGGTGCTCGGAACGGTTCCCGGGGCCTCGATCCGACATTCCCGACATGACCGTCACGAATTCGTCTCCAATTTTATCCTACTTCCGGTCAGATTGGGTCGACAAGTCTGACGATGCCGCGAGAACGACGCTAGGAGCTTTGTTTATTTAACAAAGATAAAATCGGTGCTCGGAATGGTTCCCGGGGCTTCGATCGGACATTCCCGACATTACTGCCCCGAATTCGTCTCCGATTTTATCATACTTTCGGTCAGATTGGGTCGAGAAGTCTGACGATGCCGCGAGAACGTCGCTAGGAGCGTTGTTTATTTAACAAAGATAAAATCGGTGCTCGGAACGGTTCCCGGGGCCTCGATCCGACATTCCCGATATTACTGTCACGAATTCGTCTGAAATTTTATCCTCCTTCCGGTCAGATTGGGTCGAGAAGTCTGACGATGCCGCGAGAATGACGCTAGGAGCTTTGTTTATTTAACAAAGATAAAATCGGTACTCGGAACGGTTCCCGTGGCCTCGATCGGACATTCCCGATATTACTGCCCTGAATTTGTCTCCGATTTTATCCTACTTCCGGTCAGATTGGGTCGAGAAGTCCGACGATGCCGCGAGAACGGCGCTAGGAGCTTTGTTTATTGAACAAAGATAAAATCCGTGCTCGGAATTGTTCCCGGGGCCTTGATCGGACATTCCCGATATTACTGCCCCGAATTCGTCTCCGATTTTATCCTACTTCCGGTCAGATTGGGTCGAGAAGTCTGACGATGCCGCGACAACCACGCTAGGAGCTTTGTGTATTTAACAAAGATAAAATCGGTGGTCGGAACGGTTCCCGGGGCCTCGATCCGAAATTCCCGACATTACTGTCACGAATTGGTCTCCAATTTTATCCTACTTCCGGTCAGATTGGGTCGAGAAGTCTGCCGATGCCGCGTGAACGACGCTAGGAGCTTTGTTTATTTAACAAACATAAAATCGGGGCTCGTAATGGTTCCCGGGGCCTCGATCGGACATTCCCGACATTACTACCCCGAATTCGTCTCCGATTTTATCCTACGTTCGGTCAGATTGGGTCGAGAAGTCTGACGATGCCGCGAGAACGACGCTAGGAGCCTTGTTTATTTAACAAAGATATAATCGGTGCTCGGAACGGTTCCCGGGGCCTCGATCGGACATTCCCGATATTACTGCCCCGAATTCGTCTCCGATTTTATTCTACTTCCGGTCAGATTGGGTCGAGATGTCTGACGACGCCGCGAGAACGACGCTAGGAGCCTTGTTTATTTAACAAAGATAAAATCGGTGCTCGGAACGGTTCCCGGGGCCTCGATCGGACATTCCCTATATTACTTCCCCGAATTTGTCTCCGATTTTATCCTACTTCCGATCAGATTGGGTCGAGAAGTCTGACGATGCCGCGAGAACGATGCTAGGAGCTTTGTTTATTTAACAAAGATAAAATCGGTGCTTGAAATGGTTCCCGGGGCCTCGATCGGACATTCCCGATATTACTGCCCCGAATTCGTCTCCGATTTTATCCTACTTCCGGTCAGATTTGGTCGAGAAGTGTGACGATGCTGCGAGAACGACGCTAGGAGCTTTGTTTATATAACAAAGATAAAATCGGTGCTCGGAACGGTTCCCGGGGCCTCGATCCGACATTCCCGACATGACCGTCACGAATTCGTCTCCAATTTTATCCTACTTCCGGTCAGATTGGGTCGACAAGTCTGACGATGCCGCGAGAACGACGCTAGGAGTTTTGTTTATTTAACAAAGATAAAATCGGTGCTTGGAACGGTTCCCGTGGCCTCGATCGGACATTCCCGATATTACTGCCCCGAATTCGTCTCCGATTTTATCCTACTTCCGGTCAGATTGGATCGAGAAGTCTGACGATGCCGCGAGAACGACGCTAGGAGCTTTGTTTATTGAACAAAGATAGTATCGGTGCTCGCAATTGTTCCCGGGGCCTCGATCGGACATTCCCGACATTACTGCCCCGAATTCGTCTCCGATTTTATCCTACTTCCGGTCAGATTGGGTCGAGAAGTCTGACTATGCCGCGAGAACGACGCTAGGAGCTTTGTTTATTTAACAAAGATAAAATCGGTGCTCGGAATGGTTCTCGGGGCCTCGATCGGACATTCCCGACATTACTGCCCCGAATTCGTCTCCGATTTTATCCTACTTTCGGTTAGATTGGGTCGAGAAGTCTGACGATGCTGCGAGAACGACGCTAGGAGCCTTGTTTATTTAACAAAGATAAAATCGGTGCTCCGAACGGTTCCCGGGGCCTCGATCGGACATTCCCGAATTTACTGCCCCGAATTCGTCTCCAATTTTATCCTACTTCCGGTCAGATTGGGTCGAGAAGTCTTACGATGCCGCGAGAACGACGCTAAGAGCCTTGTTTATTTAACAAAGATAAAATCGGTGCTCGGAACGGTTCCCGGGGCCTCGATCGGACATTCCCGATGTTACTGCCCCGAATTCGTCTCCGATTTTATCCTACTTCCGGTCAGATTGGGTCGAGAAGTCTGACGATGCCGCGAGAACGACGCTCGGAGCTTTGTTTATTTAACAAAGATAAAATCGGTGCTCGCAATGGTTCCCGGGGCCTCGATCGGACATTCCCCATACTACTGCCCCCAATCCGTCTCCGATTTTATCTTACATCCGGTCAGATTGGGTCGAGAAGTCTGACGATGCCGCGAGAACGACGCTAGGATGTTTGTTTATTTAACAAAGATAAAATCGTTGCTCGGAATGGTTCCCGGGGCCTCGATCGGACAATTCCGATATTACTGCCCCGAATTCGTCTCCGATTTTATCCTACTTCCGGTCAGATTCGGTGGAGAAATCTGACGATGCCGCGAGAAAGACGCTAGGAGGTTTGTTTATTTAACAAATTTAAAATCGGTGCTTAAAATGGTTCCCGGGGCCTCGATCGGACATTCCCGACATTACTACCCCGAATTCGTCTCCGATTTTATCCTACGTTCGGTCAGATTGGGTCGAGAAGTGTGACGATGCTGCGAGAACGACGCTAGGAGCTTTGTTTATATAACAAAGATAAAATCGGTGCTCGGAACGGTTCCCGGGGCCTCGATCCGACATTCCCGACATGACCGTCACGAATTCGTCTCCAATTTTATCCTACTTCCGGTCAGATTGGGTCGACAAGTCTGACGATGCCGCGAGAACGACGCTAGGAGCCTTGTTTATTTAACAAGGATAAAATCGGTGCTCGGAACGGTTCCCGGGGCCTCGATCGGACATTCCCTATATTACTTCCCCGAATTCGTCTCCGATTTTATCCTACTTCCGGTCAGATTGGGTCGAGAAGTCTTACGATGCCGCGAGAACGACGCTAGGAGCTTTGTTTATTTAACAAAGATATAATCGGTGCTCGGAACGGATCCCGGGGCCTCGATCGGACATTCCCGACATTACTGCCCCGAATTCGTCTCCGATTTTGTCCTACTTTCGGTCAGATTGGGTCGAGAAGTCTGACGATGCCGCGAGAACGATGCTAGGAGCTTTGTTTATTTAACAAAGATAAAATCGGTGCTTGAAATGGTTCCCGGGGCCTCGATCGGACATTCCCGATATTACTGCCCCGAATTCGTCTCCGATTTTATCCTACTTCCGGTCAGATTGGGTCGAGAAGTGTGACGATGCTGCGAGAACGACGCTAGGAGCTTTGTTTATATAACAAAGATAAAATCGGTGCTCGGAACGGTTCCCGGGGCCTCGATCCGACATTCCCGACATGACCGTCACGAATTCGTCTCCAATTTTATCCTACTTCCGGTCAGATTGGGTCGACAAGTCTGACGATGCCGCGAGAACGACGCTAGGAGCTTTGTTTATTTAACAAAGATAAAATCGGTGCTCGGAATGGTTCCCGGGGCTTCGATCGGACATTCCCGACATTACTGCCCCGAATTCGTCTCCGATTTTATCATACTTTCGGTCAGATTGGGTCGAGAAGTCTGACGATGCCGCGAGAACGTCGCTAGGAGCGTTGTTTATTTAACAAAGATAAAATCGGTGCTCGGAACGGTTCCCGGGGCCTCGATCCGACATTCCCGATATTACTGTCACGAATTCGTCTGAAATTTTATCCTCCTTCCGGTCAGATTGGGTCGAGAAGTCTGACGATGCCGCGAGAATGACGCTAGGAGCTTTGTTTATTTAACAAAGATAAAATCGGTACTCGGAACGGTTCCCGTGGCCTCGATCGGACATTCCCGATATTACTGCCCTGAATTTGTCTCCGATTTTATCCTACTTCCGGTCAGATTGGGTCGAGAAGTCCGACGATGCCGCGAGAACGACGCTAGGAGCTTTGTTTATTGACCAAAGATAAAATCCGTGCTCGGAATTGTTCCCGGGGCCTTGATCGGACATTCCCGATATTACTGCCCCGAATTCGTCTCCGATTTTATCCTACTTCCGGTCAGATTGGGTCGAGAAGTCTGACGATGCCGCGAGAACCACGCTAGGAGCTTTGTGTATTTAACAAAGATAAAATCGGTGGTCGGAACGGTTCCCGGGGCCTCGATCCGAAATTCCCGACATTACTGTCACGAATTGGTCTCCAATTTTATCCTACTTCCGGTCAGATTGGGTCGAGAAGTCTGACGATGCCGCGTGAACGACGCTAGGAGCTTTGTTTATTTAACAAACATAAAATCGGGGCTCGTAATGGTTCCCGGGGCCTCGATCGGACATTCCCGACATTACTACCCCGAATTCGTCTCCGATTTTATCCTACGTTCGGTCAGATTGGGTCGAGAAGTCTGACGATGCCGCGAGAACGACGCTAGGAGCCTTGTTTATTTAACAAAGATAAAATCGGTGCTCGGAACGGTTCCCGGGGCCTCGATCGGACATTCCCGATATTACTGCCCCGAATTCGTCTCCGATTTTATTCTACTTCCGGTCAGATTGGGTCGAGATGTCTGACGACGCCGCGAGAACGACGCTAGGAGCCTTGTTTATTTAACAAAGATAAAATCGGTGCTCGGAACGGTTCCCGGGGCCTCGATCGGACATTCCCTATATTACTTCCCCGAATTTGTCTCCGATTTTATCCTACGTCCGGTCAGATTGGGTCGAGAAGTCTTACGATGCCGCGAGAACGACGCTAGGAGCTTTGTTTATTTAACAAAGATATAATCGGTGCTCGGAACGGATCCCGGGGCCTCGATCGGACATTCCCGATATTACTGCCCCGAATTCATCTCCGATTTTATCCTACTTCCGGTCAGATTGCGTCGAGAAGTCTGACGATGCCGCGAGCACGCCGCTCGGAGCTTTGTTTATTTAACAAAGATAAAATCGGTGCTCGGAATGGTTCCCGGGGCCTCGATCGGACATTCCCCATACCACTGCCCCCATACTACTGCCCCAATCCGTCGCCGATTTTATCTTACATCCGGTCAGATTGGGTCGAGAATTCTGACGATGCCGCGAGAACAACGCTAGGAGGTTTGTTTATTTAACAAAGATAAAATCGCTGCTCGGAATGGTTCCCGGGGCCTCGATCGGACAATTCCGATATTACTGCCCCGAATTCGTCTCCGATTTTATCAGACTTCCGGTCAGATTGGGTCGAGAAATCTGACGATGCCGCGAGAACGAAGCTACGAGCTTTGTTTATGTAACAAAGATAAAATCGGTGCTCGCAATTGTTCCCGGGGTCTCGATCGGACATTCCCGATATTACTGCCCCGAATTCGTCTCCGATTGTATCCTACTTCTGGTCAGATTGGGTCGAGAAGTCTGACGATGCCGCGAGAACGACGCTAGGAGGTTTGTTTATTTAACAAAGATAAAATCGGTGCTTGAAATGGTTCCCGGGGCCTCGACCGGACATTCCCGATATTACTGCCCCGAATTCATCTCCGATTTTATCCTACTTCCGGTCAGATCGGGTCGAGAAGTCTTACGATGCCGCGAGAACGACGCTAGGAGCTTTGTTTATTCAACAAAGATAAAATCGGTGCTGGGAACGGTTCCCGGGGTCTCGATCGGACATTCCCGATAATACTGCCCCGATTTCGTCTCCGATTTTATCCTACTTCCGGTCAGATTGGGTCGACAAGTCTGACGATGCCGCGAGAACGACGCTAGGAGCCTTGTTTATTCAACAAAGATAAAATCGGTGCTCGGAACGGTTCCCGGGGCCTCGATCCGACGTTCCCGACATTACTGTCACGAATTCGTCTCCAATTTTATCCTACTTCCGGTCAGATTGGGTCGAGAAGTCTGACGATGCCGCGAGAACGACGCTAGGAGCTTTGTTTATTTAACAAAGATAAAATCGGTGCTTGGAACGGTTCCCGTGGCCTCGATCGGACATTCCCGATATTACTGCCCCGAATTCGTCTCCGATTTTATCCTACTTCCGGTCAGATTGGATCGAGAAGTCTGACGATGCCGCGAGAACGACGCTAGGAGCTTTGTTTATTGAACAAAGATAAAATCGGTGCTCGCAATTGTTCCCGGGGCCTCGATCGGACATTCCCGACAGAACTGCCCCGAATTCGTCTCCGATTTTATCCTACTTCCGGTCAGATTGGGTCGAGAAGTCTGACTATGCCGCGAGAACGACGCTAGGAGCTTTGTTTATTTAACAAAGATAAAATCGGTGCTCGGAATGGTTCTCGGGGCCTCGATCGGAGATTCCCGACATTACTGCCCCGAATTCGTCTCCGATTTTATCCTACTTTCGGTTAGATTGGGTCGAGAAGTCTGACGATGCTGCGAGAACGACGCTAGGAGCCTTGTTTATTTAACAAAGATAAAATCGGTGCTCCGAACGGTTCCCGGGGCCTCGATCGGACATTCCCGAATTTACTGCCCCGAATTCGTCTCCGATTTTATCCTACTTCCGGTCAGATTGGGTCGAGAAGTCTTACGATGCCGCGAGAACGACGCTAAGAGCCTTGTTTATATAACAAAGATAAAATCGGTGCTCGGAATGGTTCCCGGGGCCTCGATCGGACAATTCCGATATTACTGCCCCGAATTCGTCTCCGATTTTATCCTACTTCCGGTCAGATTCGGTCGAGAAATCTGACGATGCCGCGAGAAAGACGCTAGGAGGTTTGTTTATTTAACAAATTTAAAATCGGTGCTTAAAATCGTTCCCGGGGCCTCGATCGGACATTCCCGATATTACTGCCCCGAATTCGTCTCCGATTTTATCCTACTTCTGGTCAGATTGGGTCGAGAAGTCTGACGATGCCGCGAGAACGACGCTAGGAGCTTTGTTTATTTAACAAAGATAAAATCGGTGCTCGGAATGGTTCCCGGGGCCTCGATCGGACATTCCCGATATTACTGCCCCGAATTCGTCTCCGATTTTATCCTACTTCCGGTCAGATTGGGTCGAGAAGTCTTACGATGCCACGAGAACGACGCTAGGAGTTTTGTTTGTTCAACAAAGATAAAATCGGTGCTCGGAATGGTTCCTGGGGCCTCGATCGGACATTCCCGACATTACTGCCCCGAATTCGTCTCCGATTTTATCCTACTTCCGGTCAGATTGGGTCGAGAAGTCTTACGATGCCGCGAGAACGACGCTAGGAGCTTTGTTTATTTAACAAAGATAAAATCGGTGCTCGGAACGGTTCCCGGGGCCTCGTTCGGACATTCCCGATATTTCTGCCCCGAATTCGTCTCCGATTTTATCCTACTTCCGGTCAGATTGGATCGAGAAGTCTGACGATGCCGCGAGAACGACGCTAGGAGGTTTCTTTATTTAACAAAGATAAAATCGTTGCTCGGACTGGTTCCCGGGGCCTCGATCGGACATTCCCGACATTACTGCCCCGAATTCGTCTCCGATTTTATCCTACTTTCGGTCAGATTGGGTCGAGAAGTCTGACGATGCCGCGAGAACGACGCTAGGAGCTTTGTTTATTTAACAAAGATAAAATTGGTGCTCGGAACGGTTCCCGGGGCCTCGATCGCACATTCCCGATATTACTGCCCCGAATTCGTCTCCGATTTTATCCTACTTCTGGTCAGATTGGGTCGAGAATCTGACGATGCCGCGAGAACGACGCTAGGAGCTTTGTTTATCGAGGCCCCGGGAACCATTCCGAGCACCGATTTTATCTTTGTTAAATAAACAAACCTCCTAGCGTCGTTCTCGCGGCATCGTCAGACTTCTCGACCCAATCTGACCGAAAGTAGGATAAAATCGGAGACGAATTCGGGGCAGTAATGTCGGGAATGTCCGATCAAGGGTTCGAGAACCATTCCGAGTACCGATTTTATCTTTGTCAAATAAACAAAGCTCCTACCGTCGTTCTCGCGGCATCGTCCGACTTCTCGACTCAATCTGACCGGAAACAAGATAAAATCGGAAACGAATTCGGGCCAGTAGTGTCAGGAATGTCCGATCGGTGCTCCGAGAACCGTTGCGAGCACTTATTCTATCTTTGTTAAATAAATAATGCTCCTTCCGTCGTTGTCGCAGCATCGTCAGATTTCTCGACTCAATCTGACCCATTGCGGAGCCAATGCTAACCCCCGATTCGCAAACCTGGGTCGTTTTCATCCCGCCCAAGATCATTTTCTTCACTTAATATTTATTTAAAAAAAAATCGAAAATATGGAACAAACCAACCTCATTATTCCTGTAGAAGTACGGTCTAAAGATCGACCATGATTTTTTCAGATTTTTTCCTCTAACAATTGTTGGTTTGGCAGTGCAAAAACGAAAACGACCCAGTTTCACGGGATTGATGTGCCTGAAATACGTTTATGGATTGAGGTTTAAGATAATCGATTGAACATGATCTATAGATTGCGAACTTGATCGGAAATAATGTCAATTTCGAAAATGTTTGCGGATTTCATGCTCCGGGAACAATATTCTTCATCATTTGTGATTCGCTGATAACTTTCGCAATAAATAATTCTATCAATACATTTTAAAGTAATTTCGCGTGAAATTATTATTTTTTGCCAAATTATACGAGCATTTTTATTTTTGACTTTTTCATAAAATATTCAAAAATTCTGTAACTACAACATGTGAAGATAATTTATGCAACATTAAAAAACAACTATCTCGTAATATTTGGTAAAAATTAATAATTCCACGTCAATTACTTTAAAATGTATTGCTAGAATCATAGTAGATGTACTAGAGCGGTTCTAACCCTGGCATCTCAGGGGCGAGCGGGGCGGCGGGGTCCAGCGCGGGGAAACCAAGTGCCCGGCGGAGGGGGCGGGGTCCAGCGCGGGGACGTGACGTCAGGGGTCTCTGTGGAGGGGGTAGCCATGTGGTCCGAAGAGTGACTGTCGGGAGGGGGAAGCCGTTGTCGACGAGTGTTTTGGGGGGCGGGGGTCAGGTAGTGGTGAGTGACCGTTGAAAACCCATAAATCTCCTAATTTATTATAGACATAAAAAAGATTAGCATCGATGCAGTGTTTTTCTTTCTACACTATTTAGTCCGTGTGAAAATAAAACACACACACACACACACACAATGTGTACATGTAATGGTCATATATGGGTAGGCAAATTTCGTTAATTTGAAGGGATACATGAAGAGGACGGCTTTTTTTCCCTTAACTATCCCTGTGGGGTAGGCATCTGCTGTCCAGAAAAGTGTGCACTCGTGGAGGTGAAAGCTAGCCAGGCTCGCCAATCATTGACTTTCGCGATCTCTACAGAACAGCGTCTAGGTCATGGAGACTGAACTTGCGTATAATACAGAGCATCATAGAGTTTTCAATATATGTTGCCGCATGTTCCAGTATGTATGAAGTCTGTCACGAATCATAGGGCTCTTCGCAGAGCAACATCAAACCTATTCAAGTGATACTTGAAGCTTTACAATACTTACCAAATCAGCCATATTCTTAAGGCATATTTTTCCACGTCGACGTTCGATGCCACCCTCCGAGCATAGGGAACATTTTGAAAAAATAACATTCCGCTCAAGTAATGTCTTGACTATCCGAAACACATATACGAAAACGAGGTAATTATTACAATTTTTTTGCCTTTTATTTATATTTATTTTATTTTATTTTTATTTTATTTATTTATTTATTTATTTATTTATTCATTTTTTTTCCTCCCGTTGAACCCCGACCGGCTCGTTCTGGGTATGAATATATTCTTCATGCTTTCTGCGATAAAAGATATCAACGTGATATTAAAAAAATCTGATGGAGGTGATTCTATTACATTTTCCGAGCTAGAAGGGAACGACAAAAATATTTTCTGATGGGAGACCGTTTTTAATCATCGGCAGCGCTCAAAAGTGGTCACACTTTGAATGAAGCAGTGAGTTAACATATCTCTCTGGGAAGACTTTTCAACTCGTTAATATGGAGAACAACAATAAACCATCAGAAGAAATCTTGCACAACCAAGCCACGCTCTTAAGTTCGATCGACGACTTTGTTGTGTGGAGGCAACAGATCGTCGAGTTCATCGAAGTACTGAAGATGCAAAGCCGAATTAAGCGCCAACGATTATCAACTAAACATCAATAGTCATTGATAGGCCAAATACCGCATCTGGAGGGATTGAAGTATTCCATGTACAGGCATTTTATATGCATGGGTGTAGGACACATCGGTGATGGGTTAATGTGGCAAGAACTCGACTTGAACGCGTGATGGCCTATACTTTAACCCCGGCTCGATGAATTGCAACAACGTGGAAGTGTAAGTCATAATCAATACGCGTTGAATGTTATATCCCATTGCCACGGGAAATAATGATTATCAGGGCTGCGATTAATGTGCAATCAAGAGATAATACACGGTTCGCATGGGTGACAGTCACAGCTTTATACCCAGCTGAACGAAACAGTGACCACGGATCTTCTTACATGCATTATTCAACGGTATTGAATCTATCGAATATTGGACTCCCAGTTACTATAGGTCAAATTAAAAATTAAAAAATTGTGCTTCAAAACAATTTATCCATCAATGTGTATACCACCGAAGAAGACATTGCTCCGATACGCGAGGCTCAACATAAGAAAAAGAAAAGCATATCAATTTGCTATACATACAAGATACCGAAGATAACAATGTATACCATATCACATAGATAAAGAACCTATCAAGCCTCGTGAGCGCAGAACAGAGGCAGCCATGTATCAATATCATGAAGCATTTACTATTGATTACCACATGTGTTTTTCATATGAAGAATCGCTATCATAGTATCGATCACATCACAGCGTCGATTTCATATCATAGTTCGTGACAGATCTGGAAAAACTGTGCATAAAATACATTTTCTACGAAAATGAATGCTCGTCATGAGTTAATTCTGATACCTTCACGCTATGGCAATAATTGTGCATTCAGTCATCATCAACCACTAGAGGTAGAAGTTGAATTACGCAAGATACAATGGCATATGCCCCAAACAATTCTAGATGAGATCGATAAATTATCATTACTTCGAACATTGGAAAATTGGCGATACTTGAATATGAGTTTTCGCTCTTGGGATCTATACGACTGTCCATCGCTTCAAAGCACAACGAAACATCCATGGACCGTAAAAGCTGCCTCCCAAGTAGAGCAACCAAATTAGGCAATTGGTGCGGTGCAGACTGGTAAAAAGATAATGTATGGTAAAGGACATTATATTATTCACCGACTGCAAAATCACAAGTGCTAAACTTTATCTCAATTCAGCATTCTTTTCTCAAGATGATTCGAATTAGGACTTCAAAAAAGTTTCGACATTTTGTTCAATATGTACTCTCGATTTTGTAAATACCATTATGACTGCAATAGTGATCGTTCTTTACTAACCATCGCCAAGTCTTAATGTAACGGCCCTCCCACGGTTAATGATTGATCACATCAGAACGAGCCTGTAAAGAAGATGCTACCTTAGATGTGTGAATAGAGTTCGAATGCAAAGAAGATTCACCACTGAATACAACTGCATATTGTTGGAATCTTACATGATCGCATTGTTGAATATTGTCCATTGACCGACATTGACCATAAAATTGCATAGATCGGTAAAATCTGCGATATACGAAGCATCATGGTTGATTCGCAATCATCATGGTCTAAAGTGGGCATATGGAAACGTTCCATATAGCATGGCTGAAGGTTCAATAACAGCTGAAGTTGAAGGTTCAACGGACGGCGATATGTGTCCTATCGTATATGTTGAGGGTCATGAAAAACAAGAATGGCTAGCTGATATAATAAATATGAAAAATGAGCTATTTATTGAGTCGTTGAATATAGACTTTGACGATATGGATGTCTCAAGTAAATTAGATGGAACTTTTACTCTACGATGTGAAAAGCATAAAAACAGGTGTGCCTTACAAAATGTATTTAAAATATTCAATGGGTGGCTGAATCATAAAGATTCATGCAAACAAGAGAAATGTAACATTATGTACTTTTTATTCTCCTCACCCCGTACTTAGTTATGTCCGCAACACCTGATATCGGATTGTGCAACTGAATACAATATTACTTTCGAATGTGAAACTCATTTTTTTTTGTATGGAATTTGATTGAAAATAATTTAATATAATCGCCCAATGATAATCGAAGACATTTAACAGTATACGTTCGGTAGATCTTCGTGAACCGTTTGTTGGAAGTTTGCGAGGTATTCGAAGATTTTCGATAGTCGTTCGTGAAACGTTTCATAGACTTCCGAAGACATTCATAAGACGTTCGAAGCCATTTAAGAGACGTTAGAAAACATTCACAAGGCGTTTGAAGACACGCATGAAGGGTTCAAAGGGTTTCAAGAGACTTTCTACGACGCTCATGAGGCGTTTAAAGATCTTCGTGAGACATTCAAGAGACTTTCAAAAACGTTCATAAGACGTTTGAAGACATTCATGCGAGGTGCGAATACCTTCGGAGACTTTCGAAGACGTTCAAGAGATCTGCGACGATATTTATAATACGTTTAAAGACATCGATGAGGGGTTCGAAGACGTTTAAGAGACTTCAAAAGACATTCACAAGGGGTTTTAAGACGTTCAAGAAACATTCGAATACGTTCAAGAGACTTTCGACGACATTCATAACACGTTTGAAGACATTCATGAGGGATTCGAAGACGCTTAAGAGAGGCTTTCAAAGACATTCACGAGAGGTTTGTTCACAACACATTCATAATACGTTTAAAGACATTCAAGAGACGTTCGAAAACATTCATAAGACGTTTGAATACACGCATGAGGGGTTCAAAGAGTTTAAAGAGACTTTCTACGACGATCATGAGACGTTTGAAGATGTTCGTGAGACATTCAAGAGACTTTCGAAAACGTTCATAAGAAGTTTGAAAACATTCAAGAGAGGTGCGAAGACCTTCAGAGGCTTTCGAAGACATTCAAGAGATCTTTGACAATATTTATAATACGTTTGAAGACATCGATGAGGGGTTCGACGGCGCTTCAGAGACTTTCAAAGACATTCACGAGGGGTTCGAAGACGTTCAAGAGACTTTCGACGACATTCATAAGACGTTTGAAGACTTGCATAAGGCCTTCAAAGAGTTTCAAGATTTTCAAGAAACTTTCGACGGCGTACATAATACGTTTAAAGACATTCATGTGGGGTTCCAAGCCGCTTGAGAGACTTTCAAAGACATTCACGAGAGGTGCGAAGACATTCAGAGACTTTCGAAGATATTCAAAAGTGCTTTGACAATATTCATAATACGTTTGAAGACATCGATGAGGGGATCGACGATGTTTTAGAGACTTTCAAAGACATTCACGAACGGTTTAAAGACATTTAAATAACTTTCGAATACGTTCTAGAGACTTTCGACGACATTCATAATACGTTTGAAGACATTCGTGAGGGGTTCGAAGACGCTTGAGAGACTTTCAAAGACATTCACGAGGGGTTCGACGACGTTCAAGAGACTTTCGACGACATTCATAAGACGTTTGAAGACCTGCATGAGGCCTCCAAAGAGTTTCAAGAGACTTTCTACGACGATCATGAGACGTTTGAAAATGTTCGTGAGACATTCAAAAGACTTTCGAAAACGTTCATAAGAAGTTTGAAGACATTTATGAGAGGTACGAAGACCTTCAGAGACTTTCGAAGACATTCAAGAGATATTTAACGATATACATAATACTTTTGAAGACATCAATGAGGGGTTCGACGACGTTTTAGAGACTTTCAAAGACATTCACGATGGGTTTGAAGACGTTCAAGAAACTTTCAAATACGTTCAAGAAACTTTCAAATACGTTCAAGAGACCTTCGACGACATTCATAATACGTTTTAAGACATGCATGAGGCCTCCAAAGAGTTTCAAGAGACTTTCGACAACGACCATGAGACGTATGAAGATGTTCGTGAGACACTCAAAAGGCTTTCGAAAACGTTCATAAGAAGTTTGAAGACATTCATGAGAGGTGCGAAGACCTTCAGAGACTTTCGAAGACATTCAAGAGATCTTCGACGATATTCATAATACGTTTGACGATATCGATAGGGGAGTTCGATGACGTTTTAGAGACTTTCAAAGACATTCACGAGGGGTTTAAAGATGTTCAAAAAACTTTCGAATACGTTCAAGAGACTTCCGACGACATTCATAATACGTTTGAAGACATTCATGTGGGGTTCGAAGACGCTTGAGAGACTTTCAAAGACATCCACGAAGGGTTCGAAGACGTTCAAGAGACTTTTGACGGCGTACATAAGACGTTTGAAGACATGCATGAGGCCTTCAAAGAGTTTCGAGAGACTTTCTACGACGATCATGAGACGTATGAAGATGTTCGTGAGACATTCAAAAGACTTTCGAAAACGTTCATAAGAAGTTTGAAGACATTCATAACAGGTGCGAAGAACTTCAGAGACTTTCGCAGACATTCAAGAGATCTTTAACGATATTCATCATACGTTTAACGACATCGATGAGGGGTTCGACGATGGTTTAGTGACTTTCAAAGACATTCACGAGGGGTTTGAAGACGTTCAAGAAACTTTCGAATACGTTCGACAGACTTTCGACGACATTCATAATACGTTTTGGTGCGCACCCAAACAAACTCAAACACGTTCCACCAAAACTGTGAAAATCCCAAACGAACCGAAACAATTCCAGCGAAACTGAAACGCCATGAAAGTCTTCGGTTTATGGATGTCGTCGAAGATCGTATTATGCATGTTGTCGAAGATTTCTGAACGTCTTCGAAAGCCTCTTGAACGGCTTTAAACCTCCCGTGAATGTCTTTGTAAGTCGCTTAAGCGTCTTCGAACCCCACATGAATGTCTTCAAACGTATTATGTACGCCGTCAAAAGTCTCTTGAACGTCTTCGAACCCCTCGTGGATGTCTTTGAAAATCTCTCAAGCGTCTTCGAACCCCTCATGAATGTCTTCAAACGTATTATGAATGTCGTCGAAAGTCTCTCGAACGTATTCGAAAGTTTCTTGAACGTCTTCAAACCCCTCGTAAATGTCTTTGAAAGTCTCTAAAACATCGTCGAACCCCTCATCGATGTCGTTAAACGTATGATGAATATCGTTAAAGATCTCTTGAATGTCTTCGAAAGTCTCTGAAGGTCTTCGCACCTGTTATGAATGTCTTCAAACTTCTTATGAACGTTTTCGAAAGTCTTTTGAATGTCTCACGAACATCTTCATACGTCTCATGATCGTCGTAGAAAGTCTCTCGAAACTCTTTGAAGGCCTCATGCATGTCTTCAAACGTCTTATGTACGCCGTCAAAAGTCTCTTGAACGTCTTCGAACCCCTCGTGGATGTCTTTGAAAGTCTCTCAAGCGTCTTCGAACCCCACATGAATGTCTTCAAACGTATTATGAATGTCGTCGGAAGTCTCTTGAACGTATTCGAAAGTTTCTTGACCATCTTTAAACCCCTCGTGAATGTCTTTGAAAGTCTCTAAAACGTCGTCGAACTCCCCTATCGATATCGTCAAACGTATTATGAATATCGTCGAAGATCTCTTGAATGTCTTCGAAAGTCTCTGAAGGTCTTCGCACCTCTCATGAATGTCTTCAAACTTCTTATAAACGTTTTCGAAAGCCTTTTGAGTGTCTCACGAACATCTTCATACGTCTCATGGTCGTCGTCGAAAGTCTCTTGAAATTCTTTGGAGGCCTCATGCATGTCTTAAAACGTATTATGAATGTCGTCGAAGGTCTCTTGAACGTATTTGAAAGTTTCTTGAACGTCTTCAAACCCCTCGTGAATGTCTTTGAAAATCTCTAAAACGTCGTCGAACCCCTCATTGATGTCTTCAAACGTATTATGTATATCGTTAAATATCTCTTGAATGTCTTCGAAAGTCTCTGAAGGTCTTCGTACCTCTCATAAATGTCTTCAATCTTCTTATGAACGTTTTCGAAAGGCTTTTGAATGTCTCACGAACATTTTCAAACGTCTCATGATCGTCGTAGAAAGTCTCTTGAAACTCTTTGGAGGCCTCATGCAGGTCTTCAAACGTCTTATGAATGTCTTCGAAAGTCTCTTGAACGTCTTCGAACCCCTCGTGAATGTCTTTGAAAGTCTCTCAAGCGTCTTCGAACCCCTCACGAATGTCTTCAAACGTATTATGAATGTCGTCGAAAGTCTCTAGAACGTATTCGAAAGTTATTTAAACGTCTTTAAACCGTTCGTGAATGTCTTTGAAAGTCTCTAAAACATCGTCGATCCCCTCATCGATGTCTTCAAACGTATTATGAATATTGTCAAAGCACTTTTGAATATCTTTGAAAGTCTCTGAATGTCTTCGCACCTCTCGTGAATGTCTTTGAAAGTCTCTCAAGCGTCTTGGAACCCCACATGAATGTCTTTAAACGTATTATGTACGCCGTCGAAAGTTTCTTGAACGTCTTCGAACCCCTCGGGAATGTCTTTGAAAGTCTCTCAAGCGTCTTCGAACCGCTCATGAATGTAATCAAACGTATTATGAATGTAGTCGAAAGTCTCTTGAACGTATTCGAAAGTTTCTTGAACGTCTTCAAAACCCCTCGTGAATGTCTTTGAAAGTCTCTAAAATGTCGTCGAACCCCTCATCGATATCGTCAAACGTATTATGAATATCGTTAAAGATCTCTTGAATGTCTTCGAAAGTCTCTGAAGGTCCTCGCACCTCTTTTGAATGTCTTCAAACTTCTTATGAGCGTTTTCGAAAGTCTTTTGAATGTCTCACGAACATTTTCAAACGTCTCATGATCGTCGTAGAAAGTCTCTTGAAACTCTTTGGAGGCCTCATGCAGGTCTTCAAACGTCTTATGAATGTCTTCGAAAGTCTCTTGAACGTCTTCGAACCCCTCGTGAATGTCTTTGAAAGTCTCTCAAGCGTCTTCGAACCCCTCACGAATGTCTTCAAACGTATTATGAATGTCGTCGAAAGTCTCTAGAACGTATTCGAAAGTTATTTAAACGTCTTTAAACCGTTCGTGAATGTCTTTGAAAGTCTCTAAAACATCGTCGATCCCCTCATCGATGTCTTCAAACGTATTATGAATATTGTCAAAGCACTTTTGAATATCTTTGAAAGTCTCTGAATGTCTTCGCACCTCTCGTGAATGTCTTTGAAAGTCTCTCAAGCGTCTTGGAACCCCACATGAATGTCTTTAAACGTATTATGTACGCCGTCGAAAGTTTCTTGAACGTCTTCGAACCCCTCGGGAATGTCTTTGAAAGTCTCTCAAGCGTCTTCGAACCGCTCATGAATGTAATCAAACGTATTATGAATGTAGTCGAAAGTCTCTTGAACGTATTCGAAAGTTTCTTGAACGTCTTCAAAACCCCTCGTGAATGTCTTTGAAAGTCTCTAAAATGTCGTCGAACCCCTCATCGATATCGTCAAACGTATTATGAATATCGTTAAAGATCTCTTGAATGTCTTCGAAAGTCTCTGAAGGTCCTCGCACCTCTTTTGAATGTCTTCAAACTTCTTATGAGCGTTTTCGAAAGTCTTTTGAATGTCTCACGAACATCTTCATACGTCTCATGATCGTCGTAGAAAGTATCTTGAAACTCTTTGAAGGCCTTATGCAAGTCTTCAAACGTCTTATGAATGTCGTCGAAAGTCTCTTGAACGTCTTCGAACCCCTCGTGAATGTCTTTGAAAGTCTCTCAAGCGTCCTCGAACCCCCATGAATGTCTTCAAACGTATTATGAATGTCGTCAAAAGTCTCTAGAACATATTCGAAAGTTTCTTGAACATCTTCAAACTCCTCGTGAATGTCTTTGAAAGTCTCTGAAGCGCCGTCGAACCCCTCATCGATGTCTTCAAACGTATTATAAATATTGTCAAAGATCTCTTGAATGTCTTCGAAAGCCTCTGAAGGTCTTCGCACCTCTCATGAATGTTTTCAAACTTCTTATGAACGTTTTCGAAAGTCTCACGAACATCTTCAAACGTCTCATGATCGTCGTAGAAAGTCTCTTTAAACTCTTTGAACTCCTCATGCGTGTATTCAAACGTCTTATGAATGTTTTCGAACGTCTCTTGAATGTCTTTAAACGTATTATGAATGTGTTTTGAACAAACCTCTCGTGAATGTCTTTGAAAGCCTCTCTTAAGCGTCTTCGAATCCCTCATGAATGTCTTCAAACGTGTTATGAATGTCGTCGAAAGTCTCTTGAACGTATTCGAATGTTTCTTGAACGTCTTAAAACCCCTTGTGAATGTCTTTTAAAGTCTCTTAAACGTCTTCGAACCCCTCATCGATGTCTTTAAACGTATTATAAATATCGTCGCAGATCTCTTGAACGTCTTCGAAAGTCTCCGAAGGTATTCGCACCTCGCATGAATGTCTTCAAACGTCTTATGAACGTTTTTGAAAGTCTCTTGAATGTCTCACGAAGATCTTTAAACGCCTCATGAGCGTCGTAGAAAGTCTCTTGAAACCCTTTGAACCCTTCATGCGTGTCTTCAAACGCCTTGTGAATGTTTTCTAACGTCACTTAAATGGCTTCGAACGTCTTATGAATGTCTTCGGAAGTCTATGAAACGTTTCACGAACGACTATCGAAAATCTTCGAATGCCTCGCAAACTTCCAACAAACGGTTCACGAAGATCTACCGAACGTATACTGTTAAATGTCTTCGATTATCATTGGGCGATTATATTAAATTATTTTCAATCAAATTCCATACAAAAAAAAATGAGTTTCACATTCGAAAGTAATATTGTATTCAGTTGCACAATCCGATATCAGGTGTTGCGGACATAACTAAGTACGGGGTGAGGAGAATAAAAAGTACATAATGTTACATTTCTCTTGTTTGCATGAATCTTTATGATTCAGCCACCCATTGAATATTTTAAATACATTTTGTAAGGCACACCTGTTTTTATGCTTTTCACATCGTAGAGTAAAAGTTCCATCTAATTTACTTGAGACATCCATATCGTCAAAGTCTATATTCAACGACTCAATAAATAGCTCATTTTTCATATTTATTATATCAGCTAGCCATTCTTGTTTTTCATGACCCTCAACATATACGATAGGACACATATCGCCGTCCGTTGAACCTTCAACTTCAGCTGTTATTGAACCTTCAGCCATGCTATATGGAACGTTTCCATATGCCCACTTTAGACCATGATGATTGCGAATCAACCATGATGCTTCGTATATCGCAGATTTTACCGATCTATGCAATTTTATGGTCAATGTCGGTCAATGGACAATATTCAACAATGCGATCATGTAAGATTCCAACAATATGCAGTTGTATTCAGTGGTGAATCTTCTTTGCATTCGAACTCTATTCACACATCTACGGTAGCATCTTCTTTACAGGCTCGTTCTGCTGTGATCAATCATTAACCGTGGGAGGGCCGTTACATTAAGACTTGGCGATGGTTAGTAAAGAACGATCACTATTGCAGTCACAATGGTATTTACAAAATCGAGAGTACATATTGAACAAAATGTCGAAACTTTTTTGAAGTCCTAATTCGAATCATCTTGAGAAAAGAATGCTGAATTGAGATAAAGTTTAGCACTTGTGATTTTGCAGTCGGTGAATAATATAATGTCCTTTACCATACATTATCTTTTTACCAGTCTGCACCGCACCAATTGCCTATTTTGGTTGCTCTACTTGGGAGGCAGCTTTTACGGTCCATGGATGTTTCGTTGTGCTTTGAAGCGATGGACAGTCGTATAGATCCCAAGGGCGAAAACTCATATTCAAGTATCGCCAATTTTCCAATGTTCGAAGTAATGATAATTTATCGATCTCATCTAGAATTGTTTGGGGCATATGCCATTGTATCTTGCGTAATTCAACTTCTACCTCTAGTGGTTGATGATGACTGAATGCACAATTATTGCCATAGCGTGAAGGTATCAGAATTAACTCATGACGAGCATTCATTTTCGTAGAAAATGTATTTTATGCACAGTTTTTCCAGTTCTGTCACGAACTATGATATGAAATCGACGCTGTGATGTGATCGATACTATGATAGCGATTCTTCATATGAAAAACACATGTGGTAATCAATAGTAAATGCTTCATGATATTGATACATATCCTCTGCTACGTTCTTGCCATCAGTCTTTGCACACTCTCATCTTCTCTCTATAATTAGTAAAAAAAAAACACTCCAAATAAGCATCTACAGTGAATGGATGTATTGCTTTCCGATTGGAGTTGATGATTTGGAACCACTTATTAGTATCATTTGATAGTCGGATGGCGCAGTGCTTTATTGCTCCATAATCGATGTTATGCGATTGTAGTTTATCCGTTGATCTAAAGTAATGCAGACACCTGCGAAATACTGGATCGTTGTTTAATTCGTCTAGCACATATGACGGTATAGTAATTGTGTTACCTTCACACACCGATGGCATATATATATATTTTTTCATGGCTGCCTCTGTTCTGCGCTCACGAGGCTTGATAGGTTCTTTATCTATGTGATATGTTATACATTGTTATCTTCGGTATCTTGTATGTATAGCAAATTGATATGCTTTTCTTTTTCTTATGTTGAGCCTCGCGTATCGGAGCAATGTCTTCTTCGGTGGTATACACATTGATGGATAAATTGTTTTGAAGCACAATTTTTTAATTTTTAATTTGACCTATAGTAACTGGGAGTCCAATATTCGATAGATTCAATACCGTTGAATAATGCATGTAAGAAGATCCGTGGTCACTGTTTCGTTCAGCTGGGTATAAAGCTGTGACTGTCACCCATGCGAACCGTGTATTATCTCTTGATTGCACATTAATCGCAGCCCTCATAATCATTATTTCCCGTGGCAATGGGATATAACATTCAACGCGTATTGATTTATACTTATTCACATTTATTGTAAGATTACGTATTTTTCGTAAAGCTCAACCACTTCCACGTTGTTGAAATTCATCGAGCCGGGGTTAAAGTATAGGCCATCACGCGTTCAAGTCGAGTTCTCGCCACATTAACCCATCACCGATGTGTCCTACACCCATGCATATAAAATGCCTGTACATGGAATACTTCAATCCTTCCAGATGCGGTATTTGGCCTATCAATGACTATTGATGTTTAGTTGATAATCGTTGGCGCTTAATTCGGCTTTGCGTCTTCAGTACTTCGATGAACTCGACGATCTGTTGCCTCCACACAGCAAAGTCGTCGATCGAACTTAAGAGCGTGGCTTGGTTGTGCAAGATTTCTTCTGATGGTTTATTGTTGTTCTCCATATTAACGAGTTGAAAAGTCTTCCCAGGGAGATATGTTAACTCACTGCTTCATTCAAAGTGTGACCACTTTTGAGCCCTGCCGATGATTAAGAACGGTCTCCCATCAGAAAATATTTTTGTCGTTTCCTTCTAGCTCGGAAAATGTAATAGAATCACCTCCATCAGATTTTTTAAATATCACGTTGATATCTTTTATCGCAGAAAGCCTGAAGAATAAATTCATACCCAGAACGAGCCGGTCGGGGTTCAACGGGAGCAAAAAAAATGAATAAATAAATAAATAAGTAAATAAAATAAAAATAAAATAAAATAAAATAAATATAAATAAAAGGCAAAAAAATTGTAATAAATACCTCGTTTTCGTATATGTGTTTCGGATAGTCAAGACATTACTTGAGCGGAATGTTATTTTTTCAAAATGTTCCCTATGCTCGGAGGGTGGCTTCGAACGTCGACGTGGAAAAATATGCCTTAAGAATATGGCTGATTTGGTAAGTATTGTAAAGCTTCAAGTATCACTTGAATAGGTTTGATGTTGCTCTGCGAAGAGCCCTATGATTCGTGACAGACTTCATACATACTGGAACATGCGGCAACATATATTGAAAACTCTATGATGCTCAGTATTATACGCAAGTTCAGTCTCCATGACCTAGACGCTGTTCTGTAGAGATCGCGAAAGTCAATGATTGGCGAGCCTGGCTAGCTTTCACCTCCACGAGTGCACACCTTTCTGGACAGCAGATGCCTACCCCACAGGGATAGTTAAGGGGAAAAAAGCCGTCCTCTTCATGTATCCCTTCAAATTAACGAAATTTGTCTACCCATATATGACCATTACATGTACACATCGTGTGTGTGTGTGTGTGTGTGTGTGTGTGTGTGTGTGTGTGTGTGTGTGTGTGTGTTTTATTTTCACACGGACTAAATAGTGTAGAAAGAAAAACACTGCATCGATGCTAATCTTTTTTATGTCTATAATAAATTAGGAGATTTATGGGTTTTCAACGGTCACTCACCACTACCTGACCCCCGTCCCCACAAAACACTCGTCGACGACGGCTTCCCCCTCCCGACAGTCACTCTTCGGACCACATGGCTACCCCCTCCACAGAGACCCCTGACGTCACGTCCCCGCGCTGGACCCCGCCCCCTCCACCAGGCACTTGGCTTCCCCGCGCTGGACCCCGCCGCCCCGCTCCCCCCTGAGATGCCTGGGTTAGAACCGCTCTAGTACATCTACTAATCATTTATTCCAAAAGTTGTTAGCGAATCGCAAATGATTGAAAATCGTATTTTCAGTGCATGGAATCCTCGAACATTTTATAAATTGACATTATTTTGAATCGAGTTCTCAGATAGCGACACATTCAGGTCCCTCGGCTCGACCGCGTATCATCGGACTCTGAACCAACTTCCTGTGACAGCCGACCATTCGGAAGTTGCAGCTGTGACGTCAGCAGACTAGCACTTCCTATAGCACTGTCGTGCCTGACTTAGCTCGTTTGTTCCACTGATTAAATTCCGATTTATACACTTTAATCGTATGTTTGATAATTTTGTTCTCCATGACGGGGAGCACAAATAAAGTTTTTCGGTAGTGTCCCGTATTCGGAATTTTATAAACTTCATTCTCCTGCACGCAAAATGGATTTTTTATTCTTTTCCAGAATACCCTATTTTCTCTGGCAAATGCTATTCATGACAAAAATACGGTATATTTTTTTTTAAAAGAAAGCGTGGAAAACCATTAAAAATCCTATTTTTTTCAGTCGCAAAATCACCGCGCAAGACCCTCTAAAAACACCTGTGCACCTTATAAAAGTCACCCTGTATGTTGAGATATCTGTACGTTATCATTTCGCATATGCACTCGTCAAGACTCAATATGTCATAAAAAATTGAAGCGCAGAAATCCGAGTACGATAATTTATAAAGCGCTAACAAGAAAAATAAACACAATAATATTATTTATATATAGATTATCTGAATGCAATTAATACTATTGTGATTATTTTTTTATTTTTACTTTTGGAAGACTAGTTTTTTAGAAGAAACACCTATCTAGACAACAACAAAATTAATGAATTTGTGTAATTATTATCGCAAAATGGGTTAATTTGAAATAGAAATTTCGAAAATTTACTAAAAATATAATGTACAAACCCCGCCAAGTCGAATGATTCAGAACCTAACCAAATAGCACCGCTTAAAATTTACATTTACTTTTCGATTGGAAATTTTAAGTTTCCGGCTTTCCGACAAAAAGAACAACTTATCCGAAAATATCGGGATAAAATATGTACCGAATTTATCGACCCGTTTTCCACATATTTGGGGACCGGCCTTGAAAAGTATTTTTCGAAAACAGCACGGTAAAAATTTCTAAAAAAAATTGCGCTTGGCGACTCTGTTCTTTTAATGGGTCACGACGTTTACGATTTTATGGATATCGTGATAAAACTAACGAACGACGATCTTACAAATCGATATTTTGAGGTGAGCTCAATTTTTTTTTTCTCTCGTAACACCCTTAGATTTATTCTGTAAAGTATCATAATAAAATATATAACTAGTTGTAATAGAAATGTATGTGTATTTCTGAGTGCTTCCGAATCAGAGTCGAGGGAGTCCCAATTCAAATAGATGAGTCTTATGATTAAGGGGTAGCCCCCCCCCCCCTTCACTGCAGCTCACTACATACCTCTTCCCAATTTCAATCCACATATATTCATGTATACCCAAACATAAAGTCCATTTTACCAATGGGTTTCATAACAATTTCAAAGCATACGGATTGAAAATTTGTTAAAACCGCAAATGAAATGGAATTACGCGGGAGTAGTTTACCCTCACGAGAACGGCGATAAGGTTTTTAATTGCATGTTTTAGGAGTATTTTCTATCAGTGCGGATATTTTGAAAAGAAAAATACGACCTCGCCGATTTAATTCATCTAAGGGGTGGTTTACCCCCTTAAGCTTGCGGATCGGCGATTGCGCAAAAATACGTAAACTTTAATTTTTTCCCCTCTTTAAAATAAACTCCATTTTGTTGATTTCCATGCAATATTTTTCCGTGTGGACTGAAAAAAAGCAAATATAGGGGTGGTTCACGCCTTAATTTTTTTTTGCAACGTCACTATAGTCGATTTTCATTGCGTCGGATTTGGAGAATTTTCGTTTTCGTTTAATTAAAATCAGTGGACTCCTTGGGGGTGAAACTGCTATATTACCTCTAGAGATGCCTTTTTTCGAGAGGTGGATTCACCCCTTAAAACCGTTTTTTCGCCAATAAAAAAACGTATTGCCTACTTGTCGGTGCTTTATAACATATCCAAATTTCAACAAACTTGAAGGGTGTCACCTGAGGGAAGTTCCTTGTTAGTAAATAGACTGTCAAAATGTATTTACAAAAAATATATTTATCTAGGTCACTATGTATGGACGAAAATGGTAATTTCAAAAATGTCCTAAAAATGTAGGTCTGTGCTGTTGATGAAATCTTAGAGATGGATCATCCGAAACAAAGAAATCAAACGGTTTTCGATTCACTATGTTAATGACTATAGCGCATATCATAAGATTTTTGAGATATGCAAAAATAACAAAATGGCGGACATTTTCTGAAAAGACGTTTTTTCACCGTTTTTGGTAAAAAATATCAAAATTTTAAAAAAATCCTTCATATGCGCCATAGCTTTAGCTGTAAATAATATGCGGTTAAAATTTCATAAGGATCGAGTCAGTACTTTCGAAGATTTTATCAATAAGCCGTCGGAAAACGTCGTTTCGAGAAAAACGCGGTTAAAGTTTGTTTGGGTTACATAAATACATAACAATTTTTTTTTAAATTTATTTCGAAAGTATATTTATTAAGAGTAACAAGTTTTATATCAATAACTATAATATAAACGTATGAAAAAAATCAAAGAAAATAGTATTATATTATACTATTAATAGTATTATACCCCTTAATCAAATAATCACCGTCAAACGAAATCCAAAAGATTATAATGGAAAAAGTCGAAGTTATATATGCGAATGAATTTTTTGGACCCAACAATGCTGAAAAATTGGTCAAACTTTATTTTTCTATTTATCATTTAAGGTGATCAATCAGTTGCGCGGTCAGTAAAATTCATTTGCGTGTTGTACTCCTTTCGTCAGAGAATTCGGTGCAACTCATATTTTCCTCGACATATCAAGGATGTCCAAAAAAAAACGTGTATCTGCTTTTTGGTTATTTCCAAACAAATATTTGATTATATTGAATGAACATTTTCATCATCCATCAACATTTCAACATCCATCCATCCGTCCGTCCGTCCATCCATCCATCCGTCCGTCTGCCCGTCCGTCCGTCCGTCCGTCCGTCCGTCCGTCCGTCCATCCGTCCGTCCATCCGTCCAACCCTCCATCCATCCATCCATCCATCCATCCAGCGGCGTTTTTTTAACGATTTTTTTTTCAATTTTAAATGAAAATAAAAATACATTAATAGAAGTATTGCCCCTCGCTTTCTACTACTTTTGACAGGCTATGAGTCATCGGACGAAATGAATGGTAATCAGAAGAAGCGATATCTGGAGATACGGCGGGCGGGGTAGGACTTCCGATTTAAGTATTTCCAGATATGTTTGTACCGGTTATGCGACGTGCGGACGAGCATTGTCGTGCAGCAAAATGACTTCCTCGTGTCTTTCGGAGTATTCTGGCCGTTTTTCTCTCAATGCACGGCTCAAGCGCATCAATTGCAGTCAGTAGCAATCCCCAGTTATGGTTTCATTCGGTTTTAGCAGTTCATAATGAATCACACCCCTCTGATCCCACCAAATACAGAGCAGGACCTATGGCTTTGTCACTGATGTTGATGGTTGGCCGGGCTTAACCCATGACTTTCTGCGCTTCGGATTGTCGTAATCGATCGATTTCTCATCACCAGTGACAAATCGATGCAACAAACCGAGAAGTAAAACTCCCCGCAAAAACACTTCATTCGGCACAAATGTTGAAATATTCAATAAATTATAAAGTGTTGTTATTCACTATTCAAAAAGAGGTTATGTACAGCAAATGACATTTAATGATAGCCGTTTCACGATGAATACATTACTGTCGGTAACAACGAAATACTGTACTACCTACGCCATCTCTTGTAAAACGCTACGAATTAATTCATATATAGGTACAGCCAGAACTGACCGTGTTAGTTAAATATGTAATATAGCACGAGCGCAGTAAAAAAATAACTTTCAACAATCGATTTGTCCAAAAGTATGTCGCATCGACAAAAACATTTTTACGGCAAGGCTTATACTGTTAAAATGATAGCTGGAAATTTCGGGATTTTCCTTTGGGAATTTTCCCTGCGCACACATTTTCAGGCGCACGCAATTACAACACATTCCCCTGTCCTTCCCCTCTGCGCTGCCTTTCCGCTGTAGGGCGCACCTGAGTGGCTATTTATTTTAATTCATAATTAATTATCCCGTAATTGATTTTAGAAACCGAATGAAGTTATAATAGAAGATGTTGACTAGAAATAGATCCTAAAGATAACCAAAAAACGGATTTCACGACCCCTTACGTTTATTTCGAATTGAATAGAATGCCATACGGACTAACGAGGGTGCCAGCCACTCTCCAAAGGCTAATGGATCTTGTACTGATAAAGAAACAACCCACTCATCTAGGTGGACGATATAGTTATTTATGCACGATCGATACATGAATATATAAGTGAGTCCAGAAAACTCCCCGAAAGATTATGAAATGCAAATCAAATTCTTCAAAGAGATAAATGCGAATATTCAAGAACGGAAGAAATATCGGGCACTTTATTTCTGCAGAAGGATAAAACTAAATTAAAAAAGAAAACATCGAAGCCGTACATACATTTCAAGTAGCCGAAACCCCTTGAAACGTAAACGAATGTCTAGCCCTAGCCGGATTCTATCGTCGGTTCGTTAAAAAAATGACTGCACTAGCAAAACCCTTACCAGCGAAAGCGTAAAATTTAATCACGCATCCTAACACCAGCTAGTTGTCGCAACATTTCTGGACGAACTCTGTACAACATCAATTCTTCAATGCCCAAACTTTTCTGTACTCTTCACGGCAACGATTGACGAATCAAATTATGCCACAGACGCAATTCTATGACAGAGAACATTCGGAGAAGATCCTATGGTAGCAGCCGCTTCAACAGTGCTCAGGCTGTGGACAGATGAGCCGATTTACGTGCGTTTCGAAATGCGCTACTCAAATCGAGGCTTATTTTTGCTGCGTGAAGATGAGGCGTTTCCGCGCCCGTTTGAAGAGGTAACATTTAAAACTCTAGAAACGTCTTTGCCGATTACTTTGTTTATGATTGACAACTTCCTTGGCAAAATAATTTTTTCTAATTTGGTAACCATCAAAACAATTTGCCCTCAAATGTAACAATTAATTATAGTCACCACCCATGACTAGGATAGTCATGGGAGCTTCCTTGGCAAAAATTGTTTTGCCAAGGAAGTTGTCAATCATAAACAAAGTAATCGGCAAAGACGTTTCTTGAGTTTCAAATGCTACCTCTTCAAACGGGTTCGGAAACGCCTCATCTACACGCAGCAAAAATCCAGTTCTACACGGATGTCGCGCCCGGGTACGTGTGTGTGTGGCGTGTGTATAGGGCCTGTGAGCTATTTCTCGACGAAACGCGACTAGCTCCGAGGCTGGGAAACGACCTCATGACCGGCTGTATTGGTATAGGTTTTCCGCAGTTTCCCTATACCCATGGTAGAAAATGCCATGGTGAATGCGATACAGAGGGGAAGTCGGCTGCGGGCGCAAGGTGGGGATCGATTAGGTATGTGGAGTGGAAAAAATGGTGGAAAATGTAATAAGGGTAAATACCCCGCACATGGAAGCTACAATAAGCGAAGCGTTCGCCGTAGCAGAGGCAATCAAAACAATACAGTCAATGCACTAACAAGGAGATGGCACGACCGTGGGGTCGGGGATTTGGCCGATTTTTTTTTGTGGTGAATCTTGTGGTTTAGTCAGACGGATAAGGCGCGGTCTTTTGCGCCGGAGGTTCCGCGTTCGATTCCTCCTTCGCATCTTGTTTTTTTTGCTATCCCAACAATTATTCAAAACGTTTCTCATCGCTACATTATTTTAAAAAATTGATTTACATTATTTTTTTCACTTATTTTAATTTTTTTTAAATTATTTTCTGTTTTTTTTTCAATAAAACCATTCATAACGGTGGTTTTTTAAATTTTCATTGTAAAACATATGAGGAGGAACATTGGGTTTTTAATGAGAATAACAAAGTCGATTAAGAAAAATTCAATTTTTATTCATATAATAATTATATACAAAAACCGCAGTGGTAATTATAGTAGAAACAAACAAAGCAATAATTTCTGCGACATCTTGCGCAACGTATAAAAGCGGATTTTTTACAATCGCAGGGAGTTTGCAATACATCCGTACAAAAACATGTAAGACGTCTAGACTAGACGGCGGTTCGACAAGTGCCTGACATTTTAAACTCATAAGGCGCCTTGGAAACTTTGAATCGATTTTTCTCGAAATTTTCCGAGTAGTGCGTCCTACCACTTTAACTACGTGAGGTGCTAGGGGTCCTCTTTCACCACAAACAAATTCGGCCAAATCCCCGAATCCACGGTCGTGCCATCTCCTTGTAAGCTTGTTTCTATTCTTCGGAATCTCCTGGATTACAGAAAATCTCTAAAAGTACGTTCCAAGCTGCCCGCTTTATATTTCTGGTGGAATAGTCGGACGATTTCATGTCCCATATTACTATGTTCTTTTCCACCTCGTCAATACATAATTCAGTATCAACATAATCCTGCTCCATTTCCGGAACAACTTAAATTAGTCCTCGTACTACAAAAAATGCGATTTCTGGACGCAATAACAGTGCCCCTCGTATCTCGATGTATATGCAGAATGCACGTTCTCGGGTACTGCATGCGATTCGAGCACGAGTGCATATGGACGGAATATACGGACGCTTAAGTATCTCACAAACGCGCGTTTTGAAACGCGCTTTATCTGGACATCTTAAAAGAACAAAACGAATTATTTCACTCTCGAAAAAAAATAGTCGATGTAGTATTTGCCCTGAAGCCCTATAGACCAGATTGTTATGGCAGGCAATTTACGTTACTGACTGATCACTGACCACTCGTTTGGGTAAACTCAATGTATGAATCGACATCACGGATACTGAGATGGAGAGAAATATTAATAAAACTTGTTTTAAACGTCGATTGTAAGCTATTCGCGACATAACACGACCCCACGCTTATTAACGTGTAGTCGTAGAACGCATTGATTAATATAACATGTATTATCTCATTAATTCGAATATTTCTATAAAGCGAGTTTGCGATATCGCTCGACTTCCCTCCCGTTTCAACCCAGACGTTGAGACAACAGAGCAACTAATAGTTGTAAACTTTTCGTTGTTGGCGATATTTGTATGTAGCTTCATGCGTGGTTACTGAAGAAGTGTGCAAGATAATGCATACCACCTCGAATTTGCATGAACCTGTTATATTTCAAGTTGCTCGCGTAGTAATGGCAGACGTACAGCAAAGTTTTCGTGATGCTTCTTCTCCTGCTCCATCGTCTTCTCGACGGAAAAATCGATTTTTTTTGCTTAAATAGATAGTTTTGGCCTTTAAGAATATGCCTAAAAATTTTCAAAACAATATTCAGCTTAGAAGTATTCGAAATTGGCGCCAAGCGTCGACGCTCTCAGAGTCTTCTATACGGGACTTTCTATACTTTAAACGCGTTTTTCTCGAAACCATGTTTTTTTACCTGGTTTACAGCATAACTCTGTCAAATTTTGTCCAATCGACATCATTCAAAAAAGATTCTCTTCAGAAAACTTATCGCTATCGTCGCATCGTATTTTTTTAAAATTGTTTACTTTTTTATTAACAATTTACGGCAAAATTTTTGTGTAAAATTCGATTTTTTTTAATGGCCGCCATTTTTTTCTAATCGAAATTCTCAAATTTCCTACGATGCTGCGATAGCTATACTATTATAATTTAAAAATCTTTTTAAATTTTCGATTTCACATGCTTGCTGTGACACTTAGGCTGTCACCCGTCGGGGAGTCTTTTTTTGAAACGCCATTTTGCGACCACTCCTCTGCTTAATAAAATTTACTAACAATAAAAAAAATGCCTTGTATGCTTCATTACTTCAATATTTAATACACAAAATTTCGAATAATTTGGTCGACCCGTTAAAAAAAATCCCAAAAAATACCTCATTTTTCAGCTTGTCACACTGATATTCTCCCTTAAGAGGCTCAGCACTTCACCTCTCAGCTTTACCTTCTTCCCATTCCGAAAGATCGTTTCTAATATTTACATGAGCGTATTCTTGAATACTTATGTTCGTACGCAGCAGCTAAATTGAAAAGCGCTGTAATGTCTGAACGACATCGACGTCTTGTCGATCCACGTTTTATAACCACATCTCGCGGATAATCATACAACTTGCAATAAGATTTCAAAAGTTTTATTCATCTACGATGAATAGTCTAGGCAGATTGTAAAGTACCGCGAGAAGTTCTACAATAAGTAGAAAAGTCTACAATTCTTGTTAAACTCCGGAAATCTAATCAAAACTTGCAACGTCGTCGGACTAAGAGACAAATTGGTTTGCCGCTATATTATAATGACATATACTTCCCAATAGTCGTCGACGACGAATTTACTATATTTTGGCTATTTAAACATAAGAACTATGTGAAAATTAGAGACGTAGAATACTGTTTTGCATAATCATTGAGTAACCGTGCACGAAGGTGAATACACATATCGTCAACAACGAAGACTTTGAAATTATTACTAGACCTCGTGTATATTCACGAATTGGGTTAAAACTGCAACAAAGTCCAGTGATCTTACAGACTTGCCTTGTGAAAATATTCGAATTGGTAGAATACTGGATTGTATATTTAATAATCTCGTCTACTTTGGTGTAATTATTATACGCCAAAAAGAGTACGATAGTGTTCGATTTTCTGCAGTATAATTACAATGATTGTTCATGTATGGGAGGGGTGGGCTCATTTTTTTTCATCGTGTTTTAAATTTTTATGCGTGGGATTCGCTACATGTGTTTTCAAATACAAATGTATCAACAAAGCCAATTAACATAGCCTCAAGTATAAGGGAATAATGGACTTTCATCGCAGAAGGGTACCACATTTTGTGCCCCGTAGAATCACGTAGATAGTCTCATTCCTGAAAGCGTTTTACGGTACCCGCAGAACAGGGGCCGTACAGCGGCGCTCCATAATAAATGTTTAATATATTAAAAAATATACTACCGAAACACCTTTAATACATAATACATGATTGAACTGCTGATAGGAACTACTTTGTTTTCTAGTCAAAATTTATTTAGGTATACCCGCAGACATTAACCTGATTTTTTAAATATTTCAAATCGTAGATTAGATAATATACCGAGTCTCTCTGATGTTCTATGAACTGTAGAGATTTTGAACACATTGAGTTTTGTATCATGCTCGCTTCTACACTTTTCGTTAGAAATGGACTCGGAAGAGGAACGTACATAGCTTTACAGATCTCATGACTAAATTGAGATCACACATAAATTTGAGCATCGGCGAGTTACAACTACCTTGTTAGTGAAAGTAAATCCGAAGACAACGGTTTACGAATTTTTAACTGAACTTCTTCTTGCAACTGAAACGTTGTTTTACTAATAAAGATATTACTTTTGTTAACCTATTGATGTTCGTGACTTCACTGTTGAGTAGCCAATTTAATTTTGGTGATGATTTTCTAAACAGGAAGGTGCCGTAAGTCCTGCTGAAAATAGCATACGACAGAACATCAGAAATCCGAAGACGGAGAATGCAAGTACTGCAGATGAAGTGCAGGACTGTGCAAGAAACGAAAGGTAAACAGCTCTATTATTGAACATTCAGTTCAGGATAATCGTATTTGCTCGAGCTAAATGTATAATACGTCGCAATTGTATAATGTATAATACGTCGCAAGCTAAATGTATAATACGTTATGTAACAGCATGACATTCACATCTAATGTCATGCTGTTACATAACGAGAAGGGAATGTATACCCCTAAGTAGCATTAAATATTAAAATATAAACAATTTTATTTCTCATTAAGTAGGAAGTCAAACCGTACAGAGGCGCCGCTTCAGAAATTGGATTTACCGCTTCCATCGTCACCTGAACCGCTTAATCAGATACGGAATGATGCCGCAAATAATCTGCAAAACCCTTCAGAATCAGCGAAGCTAAAGTATTCATCTGAAGAAAGCTCAGAAGACGAAGACACGAGGCACCTGGAAGGGAATGTATACACGAAAGCTGGCATGGAAGTGAGTAGTTTACAAATATGATCCAGGTATTCGGCTAAATAGTCAGTAAAGACGTTACGATAACACCAATATATCATGGCAATGCAAGCTAACGCACTAGCGCGTGAAAAATAATATTTGAAGAAACGTTTAAGTGCTATGTGACATCGCGAACTGGTTACGCGAAAGCGGTATATTGTCACAAACTCATCCGCTTTTACAAAAAAAAACTTTCACTACAATTTTCAAGTTAGCGAACAACAACAAACCATTTGCCTGTCTATCGAGTGCTTGTTATGATTTTCTCGGTTTTTTAAATTTTCTTTCATTTTTAAATACTATATCACATCTGTTGAAGAAGTAGTAGTAAGAAGTAGTAGTTGAAGTAATAGTAGGCCCAGTGAGGTTTTGAGCCCGGTTGTCTGAAGGTAGTGGAGAAACGCGAGCTAGCCATATAGTAGGGGGATACCATCACATGGTAGGCAGATCGGCAGTTGAAGGAGCCGCGGTGTCGTGGGATTTTTTCTCCTTCAACGGAGCAAACTGAATGGTTTGTCCATGGATTGATCAAATAATAAATGGAGAAATGAAGAACACCGTCATAAACGGGTGCATTCCCACGAAGTATAAACATTGAAATTCTCTGAATTAATGAACAATGCTTCTTTCGGTCTCAAAAATTCGACCCACGAAGGATTTTCGGCGGAGGGGTCTCTCACCCCCCCTTTCATGTAAAATATTTGAAAATATTGATTTCAGAGAAATTGGATGAAAAAATGATTTTCATCCAATGAAAAATGACTTTCGTGAATCCCTATTATGAATGGCATACGCAGTTTAATGAAAACGCAAGACTTTAGCTGTTGAATCGAAAACTTGCTATTTTTGTATCAAGCTTTTTAGGTTTTGTTTAACGTTCCGACTAACGGTGATAAATAATTGTTCTGTCGGATCACTACTTTACTGTCTTTTAGGAATTTATAGAGGAGATTATCATCCAATTTTTTTACGTGCAGACGCCATGAAAATCCGTATGGGTTATCAATGACGGTCTTTAGGATATTTCTGTGCACATGATTGACGAAAATCCGCATAAAGCGGAGATCACAGGACCCATCGTCGCCAATGTATGTGAAGCCTTGTGCCTTTTTGAGGAACTTGATCTCTGATAGTCGGGGCTCTTGACGGCGGGTCTCCTGCGCGGATAGACAAATTAATCTAAGAAGCATTTAATATTTTCAATACTTCATAAGAAGTTTTATATATGCCTGCACCTGAAATAACCATTAAAAAGCGGCCCATGACAGAAAAAATCTCATCCAAAAGCCGAAAAAGGACCACGCAAATTGACCTAAGCCAATTTATTGTATATAAATCAATGTATTTCATTCGTGTTAACGCATTAACGCCCAAGAATGGCGATTTTTTCCTTCGTTTTCAAGCCAGATTTTTATTATATAAAAAAAATCATAAAAAATGAAGAGATACGTTCCCTAGTATTTTCCAGTGTGCTCTTTCAGAATCTGGGGTCAAAATCGGGTTTTGTCCATTAAGAAAAAAAAATATGACGGCTTTTAAACAAAAAAAAAACAGGAAAAATCGATGACACTTTTTTTCAAAATTTTTTTTCACCTCGAAGCCGTTGAAAATTCCGGTTTTTTTTCAACCATGGGTGCTTAAAATAGTTACGATTGAACAATCAATTTTTTAAATTCGTCGTTGTCAATATTTTCACCCCCAAAATGGCACTTTCCCCCCCCCCCTGAGGGACACGAAAAATTTCACGCTCGGTGTCCCAAATGAAAAGTAGTTGGATTTGGACGAAAATTAGTACTCGGAGGTTTTTGAGGTCGCTGATTACGATTCTGTTCTCAAAATTCCGAAATTAAAAATGGCGGATCCAATATGGCGGACACAAATGCAAAAGTTCATTTGAATTGGATAAAACGTGGCACTCGGGGGTTTTCGAGGTCGCTGATTATGATTCTGCTCTCAAAATTCCGAAATTCAAAATGGCGGATCCAATATGGCGGACACAAATGCAAAAGTTCATTTGAATCGGATGGAATGTGGCACGCTGGGGTTTTCGAGGTCGCTGATTGTAAATCTGTCTTTAGAATTCATAAATTCACATTTTTCGATAAAATATAAAAGAAAAAGGGTTTATTTTTTATGAATTTCTCATAATTACTCATATGTCTTTATGAGTAATTAAGAGATTATCTACGCTTAGCATGACCCAGAGAAAACGACATGGACGTGGTAGAATTCCTTTCTCCTTTGGGGTGCTTTATTTGAGTGAGTCCCCTTGCCTCTCACATTTTGGAGTATTTTATTTACATGAGTCCCCTTGCCTCTCACCTTTTGGGGTGCTTTATTTGAGTGAGTCCCCTTGCCTCTCACTTTTTGGGGTGCTTTATTTGAGTGAGTCCCCTTGCCTCTCACTGAAACCGACTATGTGATTGGTTTTCTTTCACACACGCTCTGCAGAAGTATCCATTACACTGTTTACAATAAATACAAGTTCTTATTGGACAGTTAGAACAGCGAGCTTGTTTGCTTTGGCGGGAAATATTGTGTGCTTTATTCCGTTCTCGCTTACTCTCTTGTAAGTAATATTTGGCAATCGAAATTGCGAACTCCTTTGATCCGATTTTGTTTTTTCGATCTCCAGTTGCATTGAATATCACAACAGAGTTTACTATGGCGGCCTGTATCAGTCTAATAAAAACGACCCATGTCCATTTCTTTGAACGGAAACTCGGCAGCAGGTTATTGCAATGTCCATCGTGGACATCTATTCCACCCATAAATTGATTATAGAGGTGAAAGGCATGTGGTAAAGGAATCTCAATTTTCGATCGTGCAATTGAACTATACCTCTTTGACGGTAATAGCGGCGTCACCCCGGTAGCAGTAGAAGCAATCGACACTGGTTTTGAATCTACAATAGTTATGTAGTTGATCCCACTATTTTGGTCATGCTGTACAACATACGTGCCTCAAGGCGATTTCTTGTCTACTACGTTCTTTTCTTTTACTCGATTTTCTCTAATAGTTCCTGTACATCGTAGGCCTAACTTTTTCAAGTGCACTATGAGATCAAAGCTTGTAAAAAAATTATCGAAGTAAAGATGGAACTGGGATATCTTTTTTGGAGCTATAGTGTCGAAAAAAGGTTCCAGTAATTCCATAACTACACGAGAACCAAGTGCACATTTAGCCAATTTGTCTTCAGTGTGTGAGTTTTTTCCACAATACAGATTGAGATTTAGCAAATAGCCATCGGCAGTGCAAAGACCCCAAAATTTAAGACCAAATCGTATAGGTTTTCCCCGGATTAACTGTTTCAGTGGTGTCCTTGCATACGATTTAGCCATCATTTCATCAACTGATAAAGCAGTCTTCCATAATCCAAACTGTCGAATATTTTTTTGAAATAATTTTAGCAATTTGCAAACGCGCCATGCCCTATCATTAGGATCGTTATCTTGAGATGTCGAAAACTTTAATTTTGATTTTTTTTTCTCAAATTTGTTGCGTGGCATTGCAGAAGAAACCACCGCACAAGATAAAAAAGGATCGGTGGACCAATAGTGTCTTTGAGATTTTCTTTTGTTGAATGAACTTAGAATAACGATTCCAATGAAGGTATTCAAATCATTCTACTGTAATTCATAGTCGTTCTCCTTACAAGCTTGAATGATGAATTTTCTCATTTCTGTACAGAACATTTTTTCAAATAATTGCACAGGCTCACTTTTTTTAATCTCTTTTTTCACGCCCTCAGACAGCAATAGTTTATCATCACAGCCATTAGGGTGGGTCTTTTCACCAATCATCCACTTATATTTGTGACCTCCTTCTAATTTACATAGATTTTCAGTGTAATTTTCGACTGCTTGTTTGTGAGTTATATTCGGAAGTTCATCGTTTGATTCAAAATCAGCATCGGAATCATTGGAAGTACCGGAATCATCTGGACTCGGAATCTGAACGATCTCGTCACCACTATCGTCGGAATTATTCTTTTCATATTCTGTGTAAGAAGGAACAGATTGTCTTGGTCGTTTCCGAGCCATAATGGTACCAAAAAAATGTTACTTCGATTGTACTTATGGAAAATGTTTTAACGAAATATTTATGAAAATTGCGTTGGAATATTGTCAATAACTTTACACAGCCTATATAATCATGAATTTTTGAAAAAGTGAGTTCACCCAGGAGCAGCGTGACACTATACAGAATGACTAGGTAAAATATGGAAAAATCGAAAATTTCTCAACCTCTGCAGTTTTTATTTTTGATGGGTCACATAAAAATAGAACACATTATCATGTAACATGAATGAATCAAATGATTATTATTCATATATGGCCGATCCAGTATAGCAGACGAAAATGCGAAAGTGTTTTTTAAACAAAAAAGTAGACCCTAGATGTTGTGCGTGAATTCATAATGTAAAAATATATAAATAAACCCCTTTTTCTTTCATACCCGAGTAAAAATGAATATATATAAACATATATAATTGTATATTAATTGATCATATACAATTGTATATAAAAATTGGCCCGATAGAATTTTATATATTTGTATATAAACGTTTACAATTGTATATACTAATATACTATCGTACATAACTGTATATTAGTACAGTAGAACCTCGATCATCCAAACCCTCAATTATCCGAACGATGACTTAGTTTATCCGAACTCAAACTCTCAAACAAATTCTCAAACGGCTGCGAGACTTAGCCGATCAAAAACGCGTTACAGCCGTTCGTCAATTACAAATGTACGATTTTATAAAAAAAATATTTTAAAAAGGTTTTCGACGTTTTTCAGGTATTTAAATACCTGGTATTTTCAGGTATGAAAATACCCAAAGGCTTTCGAATTTTGAGAGCAGAAATATAATAAGCGACCTAGAAAACCCCCGAGTGCCACGTTTTATCCAATTCAAATGAACTTTTGCCTTTGTGTCTGCCATATTGGATCCGCCATTGTTAATTTCGGATTTTGAGAGCAGAAGCATAATCAGCGACCTCGAAAACCCCCGAGTGCCATGTTTTATCCAATTCAAATGAACTTTTGCATTTGTGTCCGCCATATTGGATCCGCCATTTTTAATTTCGGAATTTTGAGAGCAGAATCATAATCAGCGACCTCGAAAACCCCCGAGTACCACGTTTTATCCAATTAAAATGAACTTTTGCATTTGTGTCCGCCATATTGGATCGGCCATTATGAATTTCGGAATTTTGAGAACAGAATCGTAATCAGCGACCTCAAAAACCTCCGAGTACTAATTTTCGTCCAAATCCAACTACTTTTCATTTGGGACACCGAGCGTGAAATTTTTCGTGTCACTTAGGGGGTGAAAAGCGCCATTTTGGGGGTGGAAATGTTGACAACGACGAATTTAAAAAATTGATTGTTCAATCGTCACTATTCTATGCACCCATGGTTGAAAAAAAACCGGACTTTTCAATGGCTTCGAGGTGAAAAAAAAATTTTGAAAAAAAAGTGTCATCGATTTTTCCTGTTTTTTTTTGTTTAAAAGCCGCCATATTTTTTTTTCCTAATCGACAAAACGCGATTTTGACCCCAGATTCTAAAAGAGCACACTCGAAAATACTAGGGAACGTATCTCTTAATTTTTTATGATTTTTTTTATATAATAAAAATCTGGCTTGAAAATGAAGGAAAAAATCGCGATTCTTGGGCGTTAATGGGTTAATAACGTACAGCAGCTATTTAGTAAGGTTTCACAACAAAAACGCAACTATTCCGTTTAACAGCCACAGTTTTTATTTTTTTTAAATTTTTGTTACTGAAAATGCAGATGAAATTTATTATCGGGCTTTTTCTCCAGAGTCTGTATACTTGAAAATATAACATAAAAACAGTCAAAACTTTAAAAAGTGGTGGTGGGGGGAGGGGGTGAAGTAAGGCTCGAAACCGCGCATACCACCGTTGTGTCGGCCACCTCAATAAAACAACAATATCAGCTGGTTTTTTGTCTTCGATTTTACTTCAAACCCTTGAAATTATCGCATATGGTGGAAATACGTAACTGACAAGGGTCATCCCTCGGGTGGCATCCTTCAATTTTGTTAAAACTTATATATGTTACGAAGCATTGAAAACTAAGCGACACGAATTTTTTTTTATCGCCGTAAAACGGTTTTAAGTGGCGAAACCACCCTTCAAAGAAGGCTTGTCAAGGGGTAATATTGCAGCACACAAGAGGTCGACCTATCGCAATGAAACAAAAACAAAAATTCTTCTACTCCGAAGCGTTGAAAAATCCACTACAGAGTTATCGTAAAAAACATTAAGGGTTGAACCACCCGTATGTTTGCCTTTTTCACCCCACACGTCGAAGGGGTGGATGGAAATGAACAAAATAGCGATCATTTTAAAGTGGGGACAAAATGAAAGTTGACGTATTTTTGCGTATCCGCCGGACACCAAGCTTAAGGGGGTAAACCGCCGCTTACATGAATTTAATCATTGCGGTCGTATTTCCTGTATTTGAATTGTCCCCGCCGATTGAAAAGACTACTAGAACCTATAATTTAATGTTTTCTCATGTTTCAAACTTATTACACTTCTGTTGAGGGTAAGATACGCCTTCGAAATTCTATTTCATTCGTGGTTTCAACACATATTCAACTCGATTCGTTGAAACTGCTATAATTCCATCGATACTATGAATTTTAAGTTTAAGTATACATGTATGTTTGCACTGAACTTCGGGGAAGGTGTGCAGTGAGGGGGAAGCGGAGGCCGCTACCCCTTACTCGTAAGGCTTATATATTCGCGTCAAGAGGCTTTCGACTCCGGTTCGAAACCATTCATCCAGAAGTAAAGAGACACTTCTACTATAAATTGTTATACATTTTATTAGATACTTTACAGAATAACTCTCAAGGAGTCAGGTCCGAGTAAAACATTTCTTTCGTGACCATTTTTTAGCCCGCCCTAAATTTTGATTCTTAAGAATATCGTTCGTAAATTTGATCTTGATATACGAAAAATTATAAATGTCGTGAGCGATGGTATGAACCGAGACGCCTAGCACATCACTTCTTTCCCAGACTTCAACCGCGATTTTCTCGAAACATACTTTTCAACGACGGTCGCAAATATTCGGAAAATAGCTCGACCTATGGCCACCTAATTTTCCCACAATATTTTCGGACACGTTGTCTGCTGCGGAACGTAGATTTTTTTTAATCAATAATTTTTTCTACCAAGCCAGAAAATTTAGAAATTCAAACTGAAAAGTAAATGTCAATTTCAATCAGGTGCCATTCGGTTATTTTTTGAGTCATGCGATGCGAAGGGCGGGTATACATTACTGTGAACTGAGGGGACTTTCAAAAGACGGGGGACTTTCAAAAAACTTTGATGCTAGTTCATAATTTTTACTTTTGATAAATGACTTCGAAATAACTAAACGTATTCTTTTATTTTTTCTTGTGTTGGTAACTTTGACAGTTCGGCCATTTTGTTACTCGGCGCAAAAGCGAGAGTGGCGAACCAGCCAAACGAAAAAAAAAATTAAATACGCCTAAAAAGGTTGTAACCTTATTATTCCGACTGGCATGGGGACCAAGAGAAGCCTCGACCCTAGATTATTAAATCATAACATGGACTAGATAGCTTCGGTGAATTTATAACTCTAACTACAAAATAAGACATCCGGTCTCCTAGCGTAGTTCGATATATAAACTTCTGGATATGAGAAGTCGCCATAGCCATAAATTGACACAACACAAACCATAAGCATGCTTAGGTAACAGATATCGCACACTATGCCATGTATATTTTCTCCGAAATACGTGACAAAGATCCTCCTCTCTTCATACGCGTAATAATTAGAACCGATGCTTTGGAATAAAGTCACGTGCGTGCCTAGCGAATCTGTAACCTACTCGCACACCATACCGCGATCAATCACGCTAATTAACCGATATATTCACGACCAATGGACCAATCCCCGAAGAGCTGGATGACCAAAACCGCACTATCCCTAAAATTCTTTCTCCCACCATTGAAAACCCCCTAATTTTGACATCAAGAAAGATTTCCTTTCTGGAGAGTCTCCCGTCAACTTCCATCGAATCAAGTTCTTCTATCGAGTCTCAATCCCAGTCTCCCGTCAACTACGATCGAATCAAGTTCTTCTATCGAGTCTCAATCCCAGTCCCCCAACCATCTCCATCAAATTCAGAGCTCAGTCTTCCGTCAACCAACATCGAATCAACTTCTTCTATCGAGTCTTAATCCAGAAGCCTAACGAATATCTCCAATCGATACGAACAGTCTTCATTTTTCGAGTCACAAAAGTTTTATTTTACACTTGTATAATTTGTATCATCGGTCCGTGAATATCAGTCTTAATTCATCGACTTCGCGCGCCGTTCAGATTTCCATCCACGCGTAGTGCTCGTCGTAGCACTATACACGACCAGCGCAAAATCATGCGAGCGCCTTACCAGCGAGCGCCCGAGGCCAAGAGCGATGGCCCTTGTGACGCGAGCGACAGCAAACATCCACACGAGCGAGCGACCGAGCGTCAAATACAACCAATGTAAGCTGACCATACCTTTTTCTTTTTATATCATTAATCGTAGGCCTGATCGCTTTAACCCGCCTAGTAATATTTATAATAAGCAACATAGTGTTAGTCGTACACCAATTCTGTCGAATTATTCCTCAGTACCGAAACCGCGTGTCAGTTCCTTGATTCTGTTCTTTCCCACGCACTACTCCTTTTTACCCTCATCCCATTATTGCGCTAGGCGTAGGCAACAAAGAGGAAAACAAAAATATTATGCTCTCCCCCCTTCCGGATGTGACATTTTACATTCTAAATGTTATAGTATTCGGCGAATTCTGTTACGCTTACATTCAGTTATTCAAATTCACAGACGTATTTCGAGACGCCCCCCACATATTTCATGAATCTTGATTTTATTACGCCCTTATGAGAAATATTTATCGTTCATCTGTACTTCACTCTGGTTCCATTACGTTACCTTAGTGACTCGACATTCTTATTTTTCTGTATACACGTGCGACCAAAATACTATCACCATTATTCACTCGCATGAACTTCTTTTCATCGTCCCTTACGTTATCACGCTACTAGACGGGCTAGGGCGGTTCTAAGCCCGGCACCTCAGGGGGAGCGGGGGGGGGACCCGTGCGGGGAAGTGAAGTGCGGGGGTATGCTCGATGAAGGGGGTAGCGCGGGGAAGCCAAGTGCGGCGGTATGCCTTGTTGGGGGTCGCCGGGCGCGTGTAACGCCACAGGATGTCCGGAGTCTCTATGGAGGAGGTATCCATATGGTTCGAAGAGCGACTGGCGGGGAAGTTGCCGTCGATGAGTGTGTGTGTGTGTGTGTGTGTGTGTGTGTGTGATTGTGCGTGTGTGTGCGTGCGTGCGTGCGTGTGTGCGTGTGTGTGTGTGTGTGTGTGTGTGTGTGTGAGTGAGTGAGTGAGTGAGTGAGTGTATGTGGGTTGGGGGGGGGGGGGGACGTTCGGTAATATAAAAACGCTAGGTGCCACATGAAGGGCGACCTTTCAAAGCCCAATATTTATGACACGTAGCTGGTTCTATTTTGAAAGACAATGTCAATGGCATCCGCCTCGTTTCAAAGCTCGTCGACACTCGAGACAGGTCCTGACAGGTGCCTTGAAAAAACTATAATCTTTAGGGATCAAAGGCTGTGACCGCGGATGAACCACTTGAGCGCAGCTGCACTCTTGAAAAGTCTCATCGAGGTTTCGGTTTCCTTCCGAAATATAACGTCAAAATGTTCGCATGTGCGAGTATGTACGCAGTGCATCCAGCCAAGCACCCCCTGGACTTGACCAAAAACGAGCTTAAACAGGTTTTAAAGGTCTTGCTCCTAAAATGATGGCGTAAATATGATGGCTTATTGTGGGATCGTTTGCCAGAACATCATCGGAATGAAAGTGAAGTGATATCATATCTTCCATACACGGCGCATTATAATACGCCACAGATAAAGATCACATCGATGGCCCCCACCTCAACGTCGGGAGTGTAAAAAATGCTGTAAAAATTCTCCGCGTACGGGGTTCTTCGAACGTATTTGAACCTGTTTTTCGGGAGCGTGAAAAAATGTCGGGGGAAAATTATCCACGGTTCTTCAAACGAGTTCGAACCTGTTTTTCACGATTGGAAGAGTAGGGAGAAGTTTGAATATTTGAGTAGGAGGCTTACGAGGGAGCTTATAATTTCGGAGACGAAGCTCCGACTGCACTATTCAACTGCACCATCAAGATCTCTAAAAAAAAGAACTTTGAAAGTGCGGGGAAAATGGATCTCTCGGGTATCAAGAAAGTCGGCCGGATGGCAGAATTCCGCCCAACTAAGAACCTGTCAGAACTCCCCGTTGAGTCGGAACGACTAATCTCCGACATGAGGGCCATACAACCCAAAGTTTGGAAAACGCTACATCGCGGACATCGCGGATGAGTTCTCCGTCTTTTGACTGGCGCGACTTGTGAAGGTCTTCGACCAAGATCCGACAATGTTCGAGAGTATGCTGCAAGTGGCACGCGATGATCAACTCTGCATGCAGTATATTGGTGGAAAATACAACAGTGTCGAGTTCCGTCGTCTCTGAACATGGTGGGTGAGAAAAAAATTCGTTGGAACACCATCGTCGAACGGCTGTCCGCATCATCGAGAGTATGCTGCAAGTGGCGCGCAAATGGCTACATGGGGTTCTGGAAAATACAACAGCGTTCCATCGTCTCTGAGACGGAAAAAAATACTAATTTCGTTGGGACACCATCATCGAACTATACGCATCACAGTCGCCTTGCCATCGTTTTCGACGCCTAGTATTGACTATGTAAAAAATGTATATGTTTGATCGAATTGTAAGTGATGGATGTTTTCGCCGTAGAATAAAGAATACAAATGACATATATTTTCATCTAAATGTTTTATATTCGTTCGAAAAAATCCCTCGCTCACGCTTCGTATACGCTCAACCAGCTTTTCACCGATTTTACATTCTCATCGGCGCAGTTTTATTTCGTGTTGAAGGGATGATGGGGGCATATGGAGTTTGTGATTTTCGGCAGCTTCTGCAACAATGGACAGTCTAGAGTCTCCAAGTCGATGAAGTTCGTCGCGGAGTCCGTGAATCTTGATAGCCATTCGCAATTCTTAAATCCCTTCGCATAGATGATAGGAGCTCCATGCAAGAGTTCTCAAATTGTCTTTCTAACTGCATCGTATGGTATGCCATTGTGATCTCATCGTATTCCATGGAAATTGCGATCCAGCTACATGTTTGTCATTTTGTACTTGGCCGGTAAAGAGTCCCATGCAAATGGTGCGTCGGAAGCGAGCGTCAGCGATTCAGCATTCTTGTCGTGGAGTTTGACGATGGACATCCCATTCAGGACAAATTCGTTGACGGGTCTCTTGAAGCCCTACACATCGACGATAAGCTCCATGTTGACTGAAGTGGACGCGAATCATCGGCATGATTTTATACCAATTTTTTAACTCCACCACTGATTGGATTGTACTCAACAATACGATCATGGAGGATCATGCAAAGCGCCAACGATTATCAACTAAACATCAATAGTCATTGATAGTCCAAATACCGCATCTAGAAGGATTGAAGTATTCCATGTACAATAATTCTATATGCATGGGTGCAGGACACAGCGGTGATGGGTTAATGTGGCGAGAAATCGACTTAAACGCGTGATGGTCTATACTTTAACCCCTGCTCGATGAATTTCGACAACGTGGAAGTGGTTGAGCTGTACGAAAATACGTAATCTTACAATAAATGTAAATAAGTATGAATCAATACGCGTTGAATGTTATATCTCATTGCCGCAGGAGTTAGTGATTAGGAGGGCTGCGATTAATGTGCAATCAAGAGATAAGACACATTTCACATGGGTGACAGTCACATCTTTATACCCAGCTGAACGAAACAGTGACCACGGATCTTGTTGGATGCATTATTCAACGGTATTGAATCTATCGAATATTGGATACCCAGTGACTATAGGTTTAAATTTTAAAAAAATTGTGCTTCAAAACGATCTATCCATCAATATGTCTACCACCAAAGAAGACATTGCTCCGATACGCGTGGGTCAACATAAGAATAAGAAAAGCCTATCAATTTTCTATACGTACAAGATACCGAGGATAACAATGTATGACATTTCACATAGATCGAGAACCTGTCAAGCCTCGTGAGCGCAGGACTAAACAGAGGCACCCATTATATATATATATATATATATATATATATATATATATATATATATATATATATATATATATATATATATATATATATATTGAGACGTTTCGCGATTTTAGCGAAAGCCTTCTTTTCGTTTTCGGGGATTCGTCTACGCGAATATCCCGGAAAACGAAGGAACACGGCGATCTACTCGCCGTGTGATAAAATTAGGGTTTTCCCGTAGCCTCCTGAAGGACGATGTACGTGACGTGAGCCGGAATTAATGATCGGGATTTTGAGAGGTTTTTTGGAGATGCCTCAGTGGTAAGAGGGTCTCAGAGACGCCTGTCTCAATCCGTCATCATCGGCATTTGATGTTTCGGATTGTCGTATTTGATATGGATGGGTGGAAGAACAATTATTTTGTTAGTGTGTTAATTTCGAGATTTTGACAGTGGTTAATTCGGTGTAGCGACGTTTACCGGGATATGGAGCAGGTCGCGAGAAGCGCGGTCGTGTTTAGGTTGACAAAGATGGAAAGAGTCGGGAGAGGTGCCGCACGCCCGTGGTTCTCGAGCGCGCTCTCTTGTTCTCGTTCGTTCGCTCTCTCGCTCGCACTCGCACAAACCGCGAGCGTCGTCGTGTACGCGTTACGCTGGATTTGGGGTCGCTTCTGTAACAGAAAGCGATCGCCCTTGAATTTAGTGATATCGGGTTAAGATGGCGGTACGATCGGTTGGCACTGGTTGCAGAGTGCAACGAAGCGCACGGGTGCCACGCCGTGTCGCTCACGCGCTAGAGAATCTAGCGTTCAAATAATGCGCGAGCTCGAGGCTGATTCAATCCCCCCGAGTGCACATAGCGGGGCCGTCCGGAAGGGACGGCTGACCTCCTCGGTGCCAAGCGAGGAGGACCAAGACCAGTGAAGCTGGTTGTAGAATTTCCTCGGGTGCAGCGAAGCGCGATCGGCACTTCACGGACTGCACACTTCGAGTCTATGTGAGTGGATCCTGCGGGGCGATCGATCGTCCTAATGACTATCGATCGGATGTTGTCTGATTTTCCCTAGCTCGCAATCACCACGACGACTCTATTTCCGAGGTCGGACTTCCAGCGCAATGCTGGGGCTTCCCAAGGAAATAGAGTATCTAACTCGAAGCTGAGGTCGTTCTAGGATGGGACCAGGGCTATGGCAGCATGGCCTCCATCCGATGATCCGACGTTTCGGATGCTGGTGATTCCACGTAATAAAGTTCAATTTGCGACAGAGTGCCGCTCCGGCTCGCACACGCCCTTAAATAGCCCCAGGCCCGTCAGGAGAAATTCCATTTCTCTTGCGGATCCGGAGGGCTAGGTGGGAAATCGCGCCACCGTGGAATACTTCGATGGTGGGGTGGCAGCGTTTGTAATTTTGAGGAAGCATGCATACTATAGCCAATTTGAGGGATAAGATATATACGATAGTTCCTCTCTAGGGTATCAGGCGCACATTCGGTGTGAGGAGGCGTCACGATGAATTCGGGTCGCACTCTTAGATGGATGGGAGTGGTTGAAGCACAGGTGCCGTAATATGTGCTAATATAGGCGGGCCTCTCGCGAGTCCGCGGTGGTCTTGCTCCTCGCGCTGGGCGGAGCCCTTTGCGAGGTGTCGCGGGCTTGCCCCAATTCTCGGCGCGAGTGACCCGCCCGGCCGGCGGCATGGCCGATCGCTCCGTGCGATGAATATGCCAGAATATGCTGGTATCCGGTAAGGATCAGATTCCATCATATTCTGAGTGATGGTGGCTTACCTGTATAGCCGAACCGTCACAATATATATATATATATACGTGGGTCATTTGACAAGTACCTAGCCTCACCGCTAGATGGTGCCACTATTGCAAGAGAAATACACTATAGTGTAGGACCGTCTTGTAGACGGCTACTGACAAAATTTCAGCCGGATCGGACTTGTAGTTCTCTTTTGAGAGCGTGTGAAAGCAAGTGTGTCCGTTGATTTTTGAATGAATGGAGGAAGAACAATATCGGTCGGTGATTCGATTCTTGTTTTTGGAAGGGAAATCGCGCAGTGAAATTAAAGAACGCTTGGATGCAGTGTATGGGCATGCTTCTCCTTCGATGGCGACCGTTAAATTTTGGTATACCGAGTTTCAACGTGGTCGTACGTCGGTTTTTGATGATCCACGCCCAGGTGCTCCAAAAACAGCCACTACGGAGGAGAACGTGACAAAAATACACGATATCGTTTTGTCAGACCGCCGATTAAAGGTGCACGAGATAGCTGTGATAGTAGGCATCTCAGAAGAACGCGTGTGGCATATCCTACATGAGACTTTGGGCATGAGGAAGCTGTCGGCAAGGTGGGTGCCGCGTTTGCTGACTGCAGACAACAAGCGCATTCGTGTGACCACTTCAGAGCAGTGTTTGGAGCTGTTTAATCGCAATCCAAAAGAGTTTTTGCGTCGTTACGTGACGGTCGACGAAACATGGATTCACTGGTATACTCCAGAGACCAAGGAGCAGTCAAAACAGTGGACCTTACCCGGTGAACCTGCTCCAAAGAAGGCGAAGACGGTCCCGTCGGCTGGAAAGGTGATGGCCACTGTTTTCTGGGATTCTCAAGGTGTGATTTTGATTGACTACCTGGAGAAGGGCAAGACGATCACGGGACAGTACTACACCGAACTATTGAGCCGATTTAACGCCGTGTTAAAAGAAAAACGGCCCCATTTGTCGAGAAAGAAAGTGCTTTTCCACCATGATAATGCACCGGCTCACACCTCCGCGCTCGCCACGGCTAAATTGGTCGCATTACGCTATGAACTGCTGCCCCATCCACCGTATTCTCCAGATTTGACTCCGTGCGACTTTTTTTTGTTTCCGAATCTAAAAAATGCACTCGCCGGGAAGAAATTCCACTCCAATAACGAAATAATCGCCGCCACGGAGGCCTATTTTGCAGACCAAGAGATAACATTTTTTTCAAGGGGGTTAAAAAAATTGGAACACCGCTGGACCAAGTGTATTCAACTAAAAGGAGACTACATTGAAAAATACATTTTATTTTTAGCAAAATTTTGGTGTTTTCATTTGTAGGCTAGGTACTTATCAAATGACCCACGTATGCTGTCGCTCGCGTCACAAGGGCCATCGCTCTTGGCCTCGGGCGCTCGCTGGTAAGGCGCTCGCATGATTTTACGCTGGTCGTGTATATACTCGACGTGCTTACGACGACGAGCACTACGCGTGGATGGAAACCTGAACGGCGCGCGAAGTCGATGAATTAAGACTGATATTCACGGACCGATAATACCAATTGTACATGTGTAAAATAAAACTTTTGTGATTCGAAAAATGAAGACTGTTCGTATCGATTGGAGATATTCGTTAGGCTTCTGGATTAAGACTCGATAGAAGAAGTTGATTCGATGTTGGTTGACCAAAGACTGAGCTCTGAATTTGATGGAGATGGTTGGGGGACTGGCATTGAGACTCGTTAGAAGAATTTGACTCGATGGTAGTCGACGGGAGACTGGGATTGAGACTCGATAGAAGAACTTGATTCGATGGTAGTAGACGGGAGACTGGGATTGAGACTCGATAGAAGAACTTGATTCGATGGAAGTTGACGGGAGACTCTCCAGAAAGGAAATCTTTCTTGATGTCAAAATTAGGGGGTTTTCAATGGTGGGAGAAAGAAGTTTAGGGATAGTGCGGTTTTGGTCATAAAGCTCTTCGGGGATTGGTCCATTGGTGGTGAATATATCGGTTAATTAGCGTGATTGATCGCGGTATGGTGTGCGAGTAGGTTACAGATTCGCTAGGCACGCACGTGACTTTATTCCAAAGCATCGGTTCTAATTATTACGCGTATGAAGAGAGATCTTTGTCCCGTATTTCGGAGGAAAAAGGCATGGCATACTGTTCGATATCTGTGACCTAAGCATGCGCATGATTTGTGTTGTGTCAATTTATGGCTATGGCGACTTCTCATATCCAGAAGTTTATATATCGAACTACGCTAAGAGACCGGATGTCTTATTTTGTAGTTAGAGTTATAAATTCGCCGGAGCCGTCTAGTCTATGTTATGATTTAATAATCTAGGGTCGAGGCTTCCCTTGGTCCCCATGCGGATTGGACGGCGTAGGGTTTTCGGAGTCTGTTGATCGAGCTGATGGTTGATTTGTCGGTCGACAGCTCTTCTCGGAATATGCGCCTGCGATCATGTTCTTATTGACAGCCAAAGGAATAGGACATGTCGATGACTGAATATATATATATATATATATATTCAGTCATCGACATGTCCTATTCCTAAGGAATCCAAAGGGGCCAAAGGAATAGGATATGTCGATGACTGAATATATATATATATATATATATATATATACACACACACACACACACATATATATACATATATACATATATATATATATATATATATATATATATATATATATATATATATATATATATATATATATATGTCATCGGTGTGTGAAGTTAACATAATTACTATATCGTTATATGTGCTAGACGAATCAAACAACAATCCATTATTTCGCAGGTGTCTGCATTACTTAAGATCAAAGGATAAACTGCAATCACATGAGATCGATTGTGGAGCAATAAAGCACTGCCCCATCCGACTAACAAATAATACCAATAAGTGGCTCCAAATCATCAATTCCAGTCGGGAAGCATGACATCCATTCATTGAAAATGCCTATTAGAAGTGTTTTTTTTACTAATGACAGAGAGAAGATAAAAGTGTGAAAAGACTGATGAGAAGAACGTAGAAGAGGATATGGATCAATATCATGAAGTATTTAGTATTGTGCTATGCATAAAATACATTTTCAGCAAAAAATAATGCTCATCATCAGTTAATTCTAATACGTTCACGCTATGGCAATAATTATGTATTCAGTCATCATCAACGAATGGCCTATGCCCCACATAATATTAGATGGGGTCAATAAATGATCATTACTTCGAACATTGGAAAGTGAGTGATACGTGAATATGAGCTTTCGCTCATGAGATCTATACGAATGTCCATCGCTTCAAAGCACAACAAGGCATTCATGGACCGTAAAAGCTGCCTCCCAACTAGAGAAACCAAAATATGTAATTGGTGCGGCGCAGACTGGTAAAAAATGATAATCTATGGCAAAGGACATTATTTTATTCACCGATTGCAAACTCACAAGCGTTGAACTTTATCTCAATTCAGCAATCTTTTGTCAGGAGGACTCGCATTTGGACGTCCAAAAAAGTTTCGCCATTTTGTTCAATGTGTACTCTCGATTTCGTGAATACGATTACGACTGCAATAGTGATCGTTCTTTACTTACCATCGCCAAGTCTTAATGTGACAGCCCTCTCACGGTTAATGATTGATCGCATCAGAACGAGCCTATTAAAAATGCTACCGTAGATGAGTGAATAGAGTTCGAATGCAAAGAAGATTCACCATCGAACACATCTGCATATTGTTTTAATCTTACACGATCGCGTTGTTAAATACTGTCCATTGACCGACATTATCCGTAAAATTGTATAGATCAGCAAAATCTGAGAGATACGAAGCATCATGGTTGATTCGCAATCAGCATGGTCTAAAGTGGGCCAATGGAAACGTTTCATATAGCATGGCACAAGGTTTAATAACAGCTGCAGTTGAAGGTTCAACGGAAGACGACATGTGTCCTATCGCATATGTTGAGTGTCATAAAAATCGAGAATGGCTAGCTGATATACTAAATATGACAAAATAAGCTATTTATTGAGTCGTTGAATGTAGACTTAGACGATATGGATGTCTCAAGTAAATGAGATGAAAGTTCTATTCTACGATGTGAAAAGCATAAAAACAATTGCGCCCTACAAAATGTATTTAAAATCTTTAATTGGTGGTTGAATCATAAAGATTCGTGCAAATAAAAGAAATGCAACACTATGTACTTTTTATTCTTCTCACCCCATACTTAGACTTTTGTACGGAATTTGATTGAAAATAAATTAATATAATCACCCAATGATGATCGAAGTTATTCATCGGTATACGTTCGATAGATGTTCGTGAGCCGTTTGTTGGAAGTTTGCGAGGCATTCGAAGATTTTCGACAGTCGTTCGTGAATCGTTCCAGATATTTTCGAAGACATTCAAGCGACGTTCGAAAACATTCATAAGACGTTAAAGACATGCATGAGAGGTTCGAAGAGTTTCAAGAGACTTTCCATGTTTAAAGGTTTGAAGATGAGGGGTTTGAAGACGTTTAAGAGACTTTCAAAGACATTACGAGGTGTTGAGGAATCGGCTTCGATTCGGCCCGTGAGATTTCCAAGGTCGTGGTGGAAAGAAAAAAGGAGTTTTTTTCACTCGTTTACGTTTCGATCCTTGGTTCGGATCCTCTTCAGAAACTTTATTTGTTTTACAAATTTCGCGATGCAAATTATATTAATAGAAATTACAGATTTTTTTATAATTGTATTTATTGTTATAAATAAGTTTTAGATGTCTTATAATGATTTGTTTAAATTTTGTGTTAGTTTTTTCTCATAATTTTTCTAATCATGTTGATATTCTATGAGTGATTATTTTTAACGAGTTAATTTTTTTTCCCCTCCTTGAGTAATAGGGGTGGTGTGTGAGAGTGTGATATTGTAAGAGAGATAAGAATTATGTTAGATAACGAACCTGAATATTGTCGATATTTCTAGTTTTCTTTTGGTTTGTGCTTCGAGGATGGTTGATGTTGACAGTATATTTGATGATGAAATACTGTCTCGTGAGGTTGATTCGGAGGGTTGATTTCGAACCGTTTTTTACATTTCAATTGATAGGTATAATCGTTTTTTGGTGATTGTATTATCTGTGAAAAATTGGTATGGTAAAAGTAACTTTATTTAGATCTATTGTCATAATTAATGAGATTAATGAGATGTTGTGTGAAAGTGGTAATTACCTGTTGAAATAAACTAAATATATCCTCACAAGCACAAAGAAGAAAATTAGAAAAAAAAATTCTCTGCTCTACATGTCGAGTAGTGACGTCCAAGAGAGTTCGAGAAAGACTAAGGGGCAAATGTATTGTTTCTGGAGAGAGGGAGAGTGATCCTTTGTCAGTGCTGTGTCAAGAGTTTGAGGGTGCCCGTGTCATGTTAAGAGGTTAAAATGTTATGTCAAGAGTTTTTAAATTTAGTCACGAGTTTTAAAATTGACGTGTGTAGTTATGGTGATAAAATATTATTATAATTATATTATTGAATGGTATATTGAGCTAAGATTTTTGATGTCAGTTCTAAAATTGATGGCATTGGGATGCGCTGTCACGTCCGGATGGGACGTGGGCATATATTTTTTGATTCCCTCCTTTTTTGCCTACGACAAGCGCAATAGCACGGGATGATGGTAAAAAGGGGTAGTGCTTGGAATGAGTTGAAATTAGGAAATCATGCAGTGATTTGGTATTGAGAAATAATCCGACAAATTTGTACAAACTTAACTATAGGTTTATTACAAATAAGTGATCGGATAATTAAAATTGCTTATACAGAAAAATGACAATGAAAATAACTATGAAGTCGGGGGAACAATCGGATTAACATAAAATGAAATTTGTTGCTTACATTGGTCGCTGTGTTTGTAAGTGTATCGGTCTGTAGGTACGCTCGCTCGCAAAGATATCGGTTGTCGCTCGCAGATAAGGGCTTCGTTGACGCATGCCATGCTCAGCGTTCGGAAAGCGGTCACCCGCACCAGACTTTTGGGCCGCTGAAAGTGCTTATGTATATGCGCGTAGAAAAATAGCACTTGAACTGTTTTATGGACTCGAGGCCGCGAGAGTCGACTAAACTTTTATACGATGCTTCGGTCAAAACCCGAAGATGTATAATATTCGAAACTCTATGATACCGGTTCTACACTTCGAATTCTGTCAGAACAAGATTAAGAAGTGAAGTTAATTTTGATTGAAGATTTCGCGAGACTGAGATCTGTATTTGATGGCGACGGTCGGGAGACTTAGATTTAGACTTGATAGAAGAACTTGAGTCGATGGTAGTTGTTGGAAGACTGACTTCAGGAAGGAAGTCTTTCTTGATATAAAAATGAGGAGAGGTTCAGTAGTGGGAGAAGGAAGGTGGGAGAGTGTGGTCTTGGTCATCTAGTTCTTTAGGGATTGGACCATTGGTCGTGAAGCTATCGATTGATTAGCGTACAGATTCGTTAGGCACGTTCGTGGCCTTATTTCAGGGCATCGGTTCTGACTAATATGCGTATGAAGAGAAGGAGACCTCTGTCTCGTGTTTCGACGAAAAAGCGCATGGGATATAGAGTTCGATATCAGAGACCTAAGCATTCGCATGGTTTGTGTTATGTCGATTTATGGCTATGGTGACTTCTCATATTAAGAGGTTTGTATATCGGACTACGCTGCGAGACCGGATGTCTTATTATTTAGTCGGAGTTATAAGCTCGTCGGAGCCGTCTAGTTTATGTTATGTTTAAATAATCTGGGGTCGAGGCTTTCTTGGTTCTCATGCAGTTGGGCCGGCGTAGAATTTTTGGAGTCTGTTGATCGAGGTGATGGTTGGTTTTCGTTGGACAGCTCTTTTTGGAATATTCGCCTGAGATCTTGTTCTTGTTGACAGCCAATGGTATAGGAAAAGTCGATAGCTGACGGTGCTGCTATCATGCGTATATCGCTGTGGGTTGAATGTGCGTGTGAAACGTACGCACGTTCCTTTTTACGCGGTTATTCGTCTTATCCTTAGATTTATCCATTTGATAATAAGCTTATAACGGCAAATGAGGATATTGGGAATAACCGAGAGAAGGCACATTCGCTAGGATGTAACAGCGCTTTGATTTGTATCATTTCTAGGATCAATCTTTTTTGAGCCATTTTTCATTGTTTAAAATTTTAACATCGTCAAATTTGAAATCGTGTTTTTGTTCTATTGCGTGCTGTGCTAGAGCTGTGTGTATTGTGTTGGTATGTTTTAGGCTATTTTTGTGTTCATTGATTCTGTTTTTAAGGTATCGTTTTGTTTGGCCTATGTATGTGGAGTTACAATCATTACAATCAATTTTGTATACTATGTTAGATTTTTTGCTGTTATCAATCTTGTCTTTGGTGGAGCCTGTGATCGATAAGATGTTATGTTTGTTGTTTGTGACTCATGTTATATTATATTGTTTAAAAAGACGAATTAGTTGGTGATGGATGTTTTTTGTGTATGGTAGATTTATTAGTCTAGAGGAGTCAAAGTTTTTATTTTTGTTATTTTGATTGTTGATTGTAGCAAGTCTTTGTTTTGTTGTTTTTTTTCTGTGAAAGAAATCGGATAGCAATTTTTTGTCATTGTGTTCTTAATAAGTTGAAGATTTTTATGGTGAAAGGACGGATGAGATAGTTTTATTGCTCTGTCAACTAACATGTAAATTATAGCTTTTTTGGGAACGTGGGTGGTGTGAGAAAAAGCTTATAAATCTGCCAGACCAAGTAGGTTTTCTGTACCAATTTGTGATGATTGAACTTTGATTGCGGATTGAGAGTATATCAAGAAAAGGAATTTTATTATTTTCTTCTATTTATGATGTAAATTGTAATTTTGAATTATATGAGTTAAAAATATTGATTGTGGATTCTATTTTGTCAGTTGGCAAAGCAATAATAATGTCATCAACATATCTTTTATATAGTGGCAGTGAGAATTTTAATTTTTCTAAGCAATTTTTTTCTAAATCAATCATAACGATGTTGGATAGTATCGGAGCAACAGGTGAACCCATTGGTAATCCAGAAATTTGTTGATAGATTTTATTTTGCCATGTAAAAGACATTCACGAGGGGTTTGAAGACGTTCAAGGAACTTTCGAATACGTTCAAGAGACTTTCGACGACATTCATAATACGTTTGAAGACATTCATGAGGGGTTCGAAGACGCTTAAGAGAGACTTTCGAAGACAGTCACGAGGGGTTTGTCCAAAGACATATATAAGACGTTTGAAGCCGTGCATGAGGGGTTCAAAGAGTTTCAACAGACTTTTTACGATGTTCATAAGACCTTTGAATACATTAATGAGAGGTGGGAAGACCTTTAGAGACTTTCGAAGACATTCAAGAGATCTTTGACGATATTCATAATACGTTTGAAGACATCGATAAGGGATTCGACGACGTTTTAGAGACTTTCAAATACATTTACGAGGGGTTTGAAGACGTTCAAGAAACTTTCGAATAAGTTCAATAGACCTTCGACGACATTCATAATACGTTTGAAGCCATTCATGAGGGGTTCGAAAACGCTTGAGAGACTTTCTAAGACATTCACGAGGGGTTCGAAGACGTTTGAGAGACTTTCGAAGACATTCACGAGAGGTGCGAAGACGTTTTAGAGTCTTTCGACGACATTCATAATACGTTTGCACATTCATGAGGGGTTCGAAGATGCTCAAGAGACTTTCAAAGAAATTCGCGAGAGGTTTGAAGACGTTCAAGAAGCTTTCGAAGACGTTCAGAGATCTTCGACAGTAGTATAGCTAAGCCGGTTCTAACCCCGGTCCTCTGACGGGGGTGCAGGGTGGACGATTCACGCGGGGAGGGCTACGACATCAGGCGGGGAGGGCGACTCGGCGGAGCGGCTGACGTCACGCGGGTAGGAGGAAGTTGTTGGAGCGGCGGAGGGGGTATATATCGATTATCGATTAATCGATTATTGATTATTAATTTTTATATATTTAAATTTATTATTGATTTATTATCATTTATTTTTGTCTTATATTGTTCATTTCATGGATTTTATTGTTTAGCGGCTCTCGTCTGAGAGCCAAGTTGGTTGACCCGTGTCGCTGAGAGAAGCGATCGGATTACACGTATACATGAGAGAGAGTAAGAATGAGAGATGGAGCGACCGCATCGCATGCATGTTAGATAGAGCGACTCATCTGCATGTATAAAGATATAAACACTTTAGACATTCAACGATTAAAGCGGTTGGATTTATTTCGGTGAAATCCCCAACACACCGCCACGCACGTCTTCGAACATCTATTGCATCTCAAGGCCAAAATGCCTGGGACATTCGCAAACGTTGAAAATTATGCGAATGATATTGCACGCGCTTCGCGGATCTCGTTGGAAAAAGTTGATGTCATCAAAAATCGAAAAGTCTGTAGAAAAATATATACTGAACAAATGCACACGTCACCAAGGATGCAGTTGTTATCGAAAAGGATAAATCGGGAGTTATAAATCGTGATTGAGAGATAAATAGGATAATAGGAGTTATAAATCGTGATTGAGAGGTACACGCTTTCAGCATATATAGGTAAAAGGTAGCGTAAAAATGTCGATTCAGCATCACATATCATCTCAAGGTCAAAATGCCGGAGACATTCATGAAAGAATAAATTTATGCGATTCATATTGCAAGCGGTTCGTAGACCCCGTCGGCAAAGTTCATGTCAGCAAAATCGTAAAGTCTGAAGAAAAATGTGTAACGAACAAATGCACATGGCACCAAGGATGCAGTTGTTATAGAAATGGAATATAAATCGTGATTGAGAGGTACACATTTTCAGTCAATGTTTGAATTTCCGAGATCGCGGAGTGCCTCGTGCAGAGACATGACGGATAATATTGAAAACAATCTTTGCGAGCAAGAGGCTCAAATTAGTTCGGTAGAAGAGTACATTGTGTGGGAACAACGATGTGACGAGTATATCGAGTCGTTCGAAGAACAAAGTCGAATTAAACGACCGCGATTATCGATCGGAAATCGTCAATCGTTGGTAGCTCAAATTGCGCGACTTGAAGGCTTCAAGAATTTAGTGCGTCAGCGTTTCATACACACGAGTGCTGGACATGGCAATCATGGATTCATATGGCGAGAAATTGATACGGCGTTCGAGGGTCGTATCTTGACTGGTGTAATCATAAATCCGACCACATCGAACTTCAACAATTTCTCAAAGACGCTAGTGATATCGTGCTTTCACGCATTCAAACCATTATCAACAATCATGGCAGTGTGAAAATTAATACCGTTTTTAACGGCGAATTTGTAGCGGGTGACAAGCGTTTAAATAAAAGCATTAATACTAAAAACTATGAACTTTTGAATACGTCTGATTTACGCGAGTGGTACGATCAAAGAATTATTGAGCCTATTTCGACATCACTCGACGAGTTTCAGGAACGCGACAGCGGGTGGGCATTGTCACGAATATATAACTTGACTATGAATATGAATAAATATAAACCAATTCGTGCGGGATGCCACATAATGTTATCGCGGTCGATAATGCTGGAAAGAGCAGTTGTTAATGTTAAATCGAGTGACCAAGCACGTTTCGCATGGTCCGTAGTCACTGCTCTTTATCGAGACCAACGTCACAGTGCGCGTGAATCTTCATACCCATACTACTCAACAGTGCTAAATGTTCAAGACATTGAGTTTCTAGTGACTCTGAATTAAATAGAAAAATTTGAAATTCGGAATGACATTTCACTCAATGTATACACCATTGAGAACGATGGTACTCTTGCAATTCGCGTGAGTGAGCGAAAGAGAGAAAAGCATGTCAACTTGCTCTACGTGAAAGATCCGCAGCAAAACATCGTTGGACATTTCGCGTGGATCAAGAATTTATCAAGGCTCGTCAGCTCGCAATTAAGTCAGAAGCATCATCGAAAACACATCTGTGATAGGTACATAGATTTGATATAATTTAATATATAAAAATAATTATATCGAAAATGAATTTTTATTTCTTTTCACAGATGTCTACACTACTTTCATTCGAAGCAAAAATTTCAAGTGCACACTGTGTACTGTGGCCAGATCAACGACTGTGCTGTACGTCTACCGAACGATGCGAACAAGTGGCTCACTTAAAAAAACTTCAATCATAAGGAGCGACTTCCATTCGTCATATACGCCGATCTTGAGTGCGTTCTTGCGAAAACGAATGAACAAAATATTTACCAACACTACGAGGTTTCTAGTGTCGCATACTACGTACATTATTCATACGATCAATCATTATGCAGATATGAATCGCACCGTAGTAGCGATTGCATTGCATGGTTTTTCGAAGAACTAAAAAGTGCAACTTTGCATGTAAAAGGTATTTTATCTTCAAATATCCCCATGGTACAGTTAACATCCGACGAGGAGCTTCAATTTCGAAGCGCGATAAAGTGTCACATTTGTGAAAAAGATTTTGCACAAACCGATACACGACTTCGCGATCGATGTCATTTGACTGAGCGTTACAGAGGCCCCGCCCATCCGAATTGCAATCTAAATTTCAATCAATCTTTTTTCATTCCGAAAACTTACGTGCTTCCAACAACTAAAGCAAAATATATTTCGTTTACGAAAACTGTTCAAACTACTACAGAAGAAACAAAAAACCAATTAAACTACGCTTCATCGATTCATATAAATTTTTAATAACAAGTCTTGAGAAATTAGCATCGTTTTCAACGACGGACAAACTAAAAATTTTACGCACACAATTTGATGGCCTACCGATACATGATTTTACATTATTAACACGAAAAGGTGTCTTTTCGTACGAATACATTGACCATGTCAGCAGATTGGAAGACACGTATTTGCCGCCGCGCGACTCATTTTACAGTTCTTTGACCGGGGAAACGATCAGCGCGAGCGAGTACGTTCACGCTGCAAATGTCTAGGAGCGGTTTTCCATTTAAACGCTTGGTGAATATAGCGATTTGTATTTGAAGACGGATGTCTTGTTATTAGTAGATATTTTCGAAAATTTCCGTGATACGTGTACTGAAAGTTATGGGCTTGATCCGGCGTATTATTACACTCTTCCCGGATACACTTGGGATGCCATGTTGAAATATACGCACATTGCGTTTGAATTATTGACCGACATCGACATGATTTTATTCATCGAGCGAGGTATACGCAGAGGTTTAAGCCAATGTTCAAATAGATATGCACATGCTAACAACGAGTACATGCAATCGTACGATCCATTGAAATAATCATCATGCCTGATGTACTTGGATGTGAACAACTTGTATGGATGGGCAATGTGTCAACCTTCGCCTTATGATGATTTTCAATGGACCGACGACACATCGAATTTTGACGTATTATCCATAGCGCTAGATTCGCCTGTAGGCTACGTTCTCGAAGTCGATGTCGAATATCCGCAACGTTTGCATGATTCGCACAGTGACTTCCCGTTTTGTCCGACACGCGACAGAACACCTGGCAAGCGCCAAGAGAAATTGCTGGCAACGGTATGTGATAAGAAGCGTTACGTGATATAGTATCGTAATTTGCAGCAATGTATGCGTCATGGACTTAATTAGCGAAAATACACAGAATTTTGAAATTCACTCGATCCCCCTGGTTGCGTTCATACATCAAATTGAACACGCAGTTTCGCACCGTGCTAGAAATGATTTCGAGAAAAATTTGTATAAATTAATGAACAATGCCATATTTGATCGCAATGATCGCTAAACCAAGTTTTCACAGTCGAAGTATCTTTTCGGAAAATGTTATTGCCGTCGAATTGCGAAATCTGGAGGTAAAATTTAACAAGCCGATTTATGTGGGTATGTGTATACTTGACATTTCGAAAACATTTTTATATGAGTTTCACCACGAATTCATGCTTCCGCTGTATCATCAAAACTGCAAGATCATGTATACCGACACCGATAGTCTCATCTACCACATCAAGTCTGATGACGATTACGACGATATGAAGCGTAACATTGACAAATTTGATACGAGCGATTACCCGATGGAAAACGTGTACGGTTTATCGTTAGTCAACAAGAAAGTGCCCGGCCTCATGAAAGATGAAAATAATGGTATGGTAATGACGGAATTTGTGGGATTGAGAGCAAAAATGTACGCTTTGCGAGTCGATGGTAAAAAAGTCACGAAAAAAGTGAAAGGTGTAAAAAGTAATGTCGTTGCGCGAACAATAAATTTCAGTGACTACACTCGCTGTTTACGGGAAGAAATTGAGATGACTCGTCAGCAGTCTTGCATAAGATCGAAGCTGCACGAAGTTTACACTATTTCAGAGTCAAAAATTGCTCTAAGTCCATACCATGACAAGCGGTATATCGTGCCTTAAAGTACGGATACTTTACCATGAGGTTATTATACAATAGTATTGTAAATGTATTTGTAAGGCTCCATTGTATGTATTGTTATAAAATAAAAATGTAGAGATATAATGAATGCAGTAAGGTAAATTCGATATAAATATTGGAAAATGTTCATGTCAAACATAATGCGAGTATGTTAATGTTTACACGATATGATTATTTATTTTTATAAGGAATGGTAAATTTATACATAAATAAAATGGTATGCCTATTGTAAAAAAACTTTATTGAATTTAACATAAACATCATTGCCCTTTTTGCGTATTATCTTCTCCACGAGATATAGGTGTGGATGGGCAACACGTTGCAGTTCCTATTCGTAGAATCCTCTGGCCATCGGATTTCCACTTAAGTCCTCGACTAGGTACGTTACAGGATAAGTTTGTTGCGCCTTGACGATTTTAACCACTTCGGTGGTCCAATTTGCTGTGAAACCTTTTTCAAATATTGTCTTGAATTTGCTTACGCGTCCACAATCATTTAATTTGTATCTTACAGAAGACGCAATTTTTACATTGCTGTATACGGTGGTTAAGAGTTTCTCCGCGATGGCAGGTGTAACGTCGATTGGCCTCATTCCAATCGTGCGATGCTTTCGAGCATTGTACTTCATAACGAGTTGCGGTAACGCATCGATCGACTTGTAATTACCATTGAGTGTAAACATTTTCCACATATTATTTTTGAGAGTGCAATAGAATCATTCGAGGACCGAGGCCTTCATATTAGAATACTTTGAATAATGATTGATGTTGTACTTCTCCATGAGTTGTTGCGCGTTTACATTGTAAAATTCTTTTCCTTTGTCGGTTTGAAGATTTTTCGGATATCTGCTATGATCTTGTATGATTTTCGCGATCGTTGTACCCATTTCGTTGCCAGTTTTACTTTTCAAGGGTACGGCCCATGCATACTTGCTCTACACATGGGTGACAGTGAGGATGTAATTGTAGCCTTCGTTGAAACGCGAATGTGGCCGCATTTCGACTACGTCAGTCTGCCACAAATAATCATACCCACGTACGATGACACGTCTTCGCCGAAACTTTTTTCTTGCTGCTGCATGTAATTGCTCCACGAGCTGCTTTTCTTCAAACGTTATTTCTTCTCCGAGCAATTTCTTCTCAAATTCATTCAGGCGTTTTATTAACAGTTTGATTTTCATTTCTACGTAACATTTATTAGCAGCATCGTAATCCCCTTCAGGTAGGGCTACGCCTCGTATTTTACGTGATCTTGCATCGAAGCCAGTAGAGGTTAGACAAAGAGCATTATCACGTGTATAATTTCTTATTAGCCCAGTGCACTGATGGTATGAATTATCCTGCGCTCCCAGCGATGATCCGAATTTACTGATCGACATCTCGGCATTAATAGTGACGAAGGAATGATCATTATCATCGATGCATAGGTTAATTTACAATGAGACCCGCTTCGCGAATTTCCTCAATAATCGACATTATCTCATTGTCGTGAGCGTTGTTACCCGCGTGTCGTGAAGCTTCCAACAAGCGCAAACGATCGGCCAACTCATTGGGATCATTCCAATGCACATATTCCATTTTGTTGTTATTTAACGTCATGGCGAGCGGTATTTCTATACCTCTTCCAGTTTTTCGGTCGAAAGTTAATGGTCCAATTATATATTTATACGCGAAGTCTTTGTTACCCAATATAGGATTGAGTATATTCCTACCACGTTGATGTACATTTGTTGCCAACAATATACTTTTATATTTGTCTTTGTCTTCCTCGGTGTATATTGCATCGTCAGGAATTCTTTTGAAAAATAGCTTATAGAGTCCAGGGTTTCCCAAGTATTTTATGCCATCGATGAATATATTATCATCATTATCCACATCGAAACGCTGATCGCCTAACATCATTCCTTCATTGGTAAATTTCACGCCATACACGTAATCCATGCTGGAATTTTTGTCTTGTAAAAGAATAGATGAAATATATTGTTGACCGAGTGGACCGAAATGTTCGCGCAATGTATTTTGACCTTCAGCCGTTTGTAATTGACGTTGAACCGAATATACGAATGATTCGGGCATAGTCTCAAAAACGTCTTCTTCAACAATAGTGGCTGGTTGCAAGGGTACAGCAGCCATCGACGTATCATCCAGAGATTCCTTTCGTCGCTTGGGTTTTGACTGATGGGGTGTAGAAGTTACCAGCGAATCTCGAAATAATGAATGTCTGCGCTTTGTTCCTTGTTTCACATCCTTCTCTAGGTCCTTTGCTTCCGACATGCTTAGCGATTCAATTTCCGGCCCAAGAGATTCAACAGCAGCTGATTGCTCAACAATCTGCTTGAGAGGTTCGGTTATTGGCTTGAAGTGTCTCTCCAATGTAAGATCTTCTTCCATTTTTCCAGTCTTCAAACCTCGATATTTGTTGCGTATTCAGTCACTTGTTTTCGCAATTTCCCTGGAATTCTTTTCATCAGTATCAATTGTCGTCGTCATGCCAACGTGAAATTATTCGTCGGTCATTGCACGGCTAATAATGGAATGCACCAGATAATGAGCTATCTTTTTCAATCACCATGAAGCCGTATTTTTGTTTCCAACATTTTTGACATAACACCAGAAAATCTTCATAAGGCATGTCCGTATTTACATGTTCAGTGCAAACATGTTTCAAGTTTGTACGATCTTATTAAAATAAATTCAGCAGATTCACATTGTCGCGTATAAGATGCTTGGGAACCTTGGCATATGTTTGGCAAAGGTAGAAACAATAAACACTCGAGTGTCTGCCCATCGCAAAGTACTCTCTTACTGTATTTTGCTTGTCACATGCTGCATCATCGAAAATAAAAATGGAGTTCGGAAGCGCTTCGTGCGGTGGGATAACATCACTATTATTTGAGAATTTAAAATAGCCAATTTCGTTAATCGATGTCAGCAGATTTTCCAAATATTGATATTTTGGCTGTTGAAGCGATTCTGAGTATACATATAGATTTTTAAAACGTACGCCATTTGGACTTTCTATTAAACTTAACAGAACATTGGTTTTCGCACAATTTGAAGGATCGCGAATAATTCTGCGTATTGTAAGTGGCAGCATGTCTCCATGCTTGCGTACTTGTCGCCCTTCCATTACTGTATCGTCGAAATTGGTCACTTGAATCACCGTCGCTTGTTGCACGAAACGCAAGTAGTGGTAATAGGCCGGTTCTAACTCAGAGATCTCAGGGGTGAGCGGGGCGGCGGAGTCGAGCGCGGGGAAGCCGGGGTATGCATGGCGGAGGGGGGGGGGATCCTGCATGCGGCAGCCGAGTGCGTGGTTCCGGCGGAGGGAAAGGGGAGGGGTGTTAGAGAGTGGGGATGCTAGTTTTTGGTGACGATGTCTTCCCGGCGATAGCTGGACCCGCGGCCGAGAGGGGGAAGCCGCTGTCGACTCTGTGGGGGAGGGGGCATCATAGAGTCGCGGGTCCTTGAAAACCCATAAAATCCGATAATTTATTATCAACATTATAGATGTAAGCGGAGCATTTTTGTCTAGACTATTCACAGGAGTTTATATATATAAAAAAAACAACTTAGACAAATGTGTGCATGTGTGCATGTGTGCTGGACTTGACCAAAAACGAGCTCGAATGAGGTCTTGCTCCTAAAGTATTGGGGTAACTTTATTGGTTTACTGTGGGATCGTTTGCCGGAGCATCATCGGAACGATAGTGAAGTGATATCGTATCTTCCATGCATGGAGCATTATAATACGCCACAGATGAAGGATCACATTGATGGTCCTCCACCCCAACGTCGGGACTGCGAAAAGTGTTTCGAAAAAGAGTGAAAATGGATCTCTCAAATATCAACAAAGTCAGCCTGATGGCGGAATTCCTCCCAACGAAGAAGCTGTCAGAACTCAACGTCCATTCGGATTATCAAATCACGGCCATGAGAGCTGTACAGACCAAGTTTCGAAAACGCTACATCATGGACGTTGCAAATGAGTTTGCCGTCTTCTTGCTAGCGCGGCTGGTAAAGGCCTTCGATCAAGATCTGAAAATGTTCGAGAGTATGCTGCAACTGGCGCGCAATGGTCAACTCTACATGAAGTACATTGGTGGAAAATACAACAGCGTCGAGTTCCATCGAGTCTGAGTATGGTGGACAAAAACGCTCGTGAAGGCACGGTGGAAACAACGAGTTGAGCGGCAGCTGGCGTCGTCACCATCATAGAGTGCAAGGACTGTTTGCATCACAGTCATCATCATCGTAGAGTTTTCGACGCTCGAGTCTGAGTAAGGTGAAAAAGAACGCTCGTGAAGGCCCGATGGAAACAACGAGTTCAGCGGCAGCTGGCATCGTCACCATCATAGAGTGCAACGACTGTTTGCATCACAGTCATCATCGTAGAGTTTTCAACGCTTCATGCTATGTAAAAATGTACAAAAAACTTTTTCATCGAATATAATGTAAGACAAAAAATTGTCGCCAAACTGTATTCGCCGTAGATATAGGAAATAAATGGAGAACGATATTTAATCAAAATGTTTTTATTCGTTTAAAAAAAATCCCTCGCTCACACAACGCTTCGTACACAGAGAGCCAGCTTTTCAACGACTTTACATTCGCTTTGGCGCAATTGTATTTTGTATTGAAGGAATGATGGGGACATTTAACGTTTGCGATTTCCGGCAACTTCTGCAGCGATGGACAGTCCAGAGTCTCCAGATCGATGACTTTTATTGCTGAATCCGTGAATCTCGATAGCCATGAGCACTTCTCGAATCCCTTGGCATAGATCGTAGGAGTTCCTTCCAAGATTCCTCGAATTGTCGTTCTAGCTGCCTCGTATGGTATGCCGCTGTGTTCCCATCGTATTCCATGATAATTGCGTTCCAGCCACTTGTTTGTCTTTTTTATACTTGGCCGGTAAAGCGTCCCAGGCGAATGGTGCATCGAAGAAGAATGTCAGCGGTTCAGCGTTCTTCTCGTGGAGTTTGACGATGGACATCTCCTTTGGGACAAATTCGTTGACGGGTCTCTTGAACCCTTGCACGTCGACGATAAGCTCCATGTTGACTGAAGTGTGCGCGGATCATTGGCATGATTTCATACCAATTTTTTAACCGCACCACTGATTGGATTGTGCTCGACAATACGATCATGGAGGATCATGCAGTACGCTGAAGTTTGCGGTGGAATATTGTTTTTCAATTCAAACTCAAGGCGCAGATCAACAGGACCGGACTTGAGAGAATCGTTTTGTTTTGAGCAGTCAATGACAACGAGGAGGGCTTTTTCTAAAAATTCCATCCTACTCAGCCATGGTTCAACCTCTTTGTTGTAATAGGTCGGTTGAGATATTAGATGAGATCAATAAATGATCATTACTTCGAACATTGGAAAGTGTGCGATACTTGAATATGAGTTTTCGCTCTTGGGATGTGTACGACTGTCCATCGCTTTAAAGCACAACGAAACATTCATGGACCGTAAAAGCTGCCTCCCAACTAGAGAAACCAAAATATGTAATTGGTGCGGTGCAGACTGGTAAAAAAGATAATGTATGGCAAAGGACATTATATTATTCACCGACTGCAAACTCACAAGTGCTAAACTTTATCTCAATTTAGCATTCTTTTCTCAAGATGACTCGCATTTGGACTTCAAAAAAGTTTCGGAATTTTGTTCAATGTGTACTCTCAATTTTGTAAATACCATTATGACTGCAATAGTGATCGTTCTTTACTAACCATCGTCAAGTATTAATGTAACGGCCCTCTCGCGATTAATGATTGCTCGCATCAGAACTAGCCTGTAAAACATGCTACCGTAGATGTGTGAATAGAGTTCGAATGCAAAGGGGATTCACCACCGAATACAACTGCATATTGTTTTAATCTTACGTGATCGCGTTGTTGAATATTGTCCATTGACCGACATTATCCGCAAAATTGCATAGATCAGCAAAATCTGCGAGATACGAAGCATCATGGTTGATTCGCAATCATCATGGTCTAAAGTCGGCATATGGAAACGTTCCATATAGCATGGCTGAGGTTTAATAACAGCTGGAGTTGAAGGTTCAATGGACGACGACAGGTGTCCTATCGTATATGTTAAGGGTCATGAAAAACGAGAATGGCTAGCTGATATAATAAATATAAAAAATGAGCTATTTATTGAGTCGTTAAATATAGACTTTGACGATATGGATGTCTCAAGTAAATTAGATGGAAGTTTTACTCTACGATGTGAAAAGCATAAAAACAGTTGTGCCTTACAAAATGTATTTAAATTCTTTAATTGGTGGCTGAATCATGAAGATTCATGCAAATAAAAGATATGTAACATTATGTACTTTTTATTCTCCTCACCCCGTACTTAGTTATGTCAGCATCACCTGATATCGGATTGTGCAACTGAATACAATATTACTTTCGAATGTGGAACTCATTTTTTTCGATGGAATTTGATTGAAAATAAATTAATGTAATCGCCCAATGATAATCGAAATCATTCATCAGTATACGTTCGTTAGATGTTCGTGAGCCGTTTGTTGGAAGTTTGCGAGGCATTCGAAGATTTTCGATAGTGGTTCGTAAAAACGTTCCAGAGAGACTTCCGAAGACATTCATAAGACGTTCGAAGCCATTTGAGAGACGTTCGAAAACATTCATAAGGCGTTTGAAAACACGCATGAGAGGGTTCAAAGCGTTTAAAGAGACTTGCTACGACGTTCATGAGACGTTTAAAGATGTTCGTGAGACATTCGAGAGACTTTCGAAAACGTTCATAAGACGTTTGAAGACATTCATGAGAGGTGCGAAGACCTTCAGAGACTTTCGAAGACGTTCAAGAGATCTATGACGATATTTATAATACGTTTAAAGACATCGATGCGGGGTTCGAAGACGTTTAAAAGACTTTAAAAGACATTCACAAGGGGCTTGAAGACGTTCAAAAAACTTTCAAATACGGTCAAGAAACCTTCGACGACATTCGTAATACGTTTGAAGACATTCATGAGGGGTTCGAAGACGCTTAAGAGAGGCTTTTAAATATATTCACGAGGGGTTTGGCCACAGACATTAATAATACGTTTGAAGACATTCAAGAGACGTTCGAAAACATTCATAAGACGTTTGAAGACATGCATGAGGGGTTCAAAGAGCTTAAAGAGACTTTCTACGACGATCATGGGACGTTTGAAGATGTTCGTGAGACATTCAAGAGACTTTCGAGAACGTTCATAAGAAGTTTGAAGACATTCATGAGAGGTGCGGAGACCTTCAGAGACTTTCGAAGATATTCAAGAGATCTTTGACAATATTCGTAATACGTTTGAAGACATCGATGAGGGGTTCGAAGACGCTTGAGAGACTTTCAAAGACATTCACGAGGGGTTTGAAGACGTTCAAGAAACTTTCGATTACGTTCAAGAGACTTTGGACGACATTCATAATACGTTTGAAGACATTAATGGGGGGATCGAAGACGCTCGAGGGACTTTCAAAGACATTCACGAGGGGTTCGAAGACGTTCAAGAGACTTTCGACGACATTCATAAGACGTTTGAAGACATGCAAGAGGGGTTCAAAGAGTCTCAAGAGACTTTCTACGACGATCATGAGACGTTTGCAGATGTTCGTGAAACATTCAAAAGACTTTCGAAAACGTTCATAAGAAGTTTGAAGACATTCATGAGAGGTGCGAAGACCTTCAAAGACTGTCAAAGACATTCAAGAAATCTTCGACAATATTCGGAATACGTTTGAACACATCGATGAGGGGTTCGAAGACTCTTGAGAGACTTTCAAATACATTCACCAGGGGTTTAAAGACGTTCAAGAAACTTTCAGATACGTTCAAGAGACTTTCGACGAAATTCATAATACGTTTAAATACATTCGTGAGGGGTTCAAAGGCGCTTGGGAGACTTTCAAAGCCATTTACGAGGGGTCCGAAGACGTTCAAGAGACTTTGGACGGCGTACATTAAACGTTGGAAGACATTCATGTGGGGTTCGAAGACGCTTAAGAGACTTCCAAAGACATTCACGAGAGGTGCGAAGACAGTCAGAGACTTTCGAAGACATTCAAGAGATCTTTGACAATATTCATAATACGTTTGAAGACATCGATGAGAGGATCGACAATGTTTTAGAGACTTTCAAAGACATTCACGAAGGGTTTGAAGACGTTCAAGAAACTTTCGAATACGTTATAGAGACTTTCGACGACATTTATAATACGTTTGAAGACTTTCATGAGGGGTTCGAAGACGCTTGAGAGACTTCCAAAGCCATTCACGATGGGTTTGAAGACGTTCAAGAAACTTTCGAATACGTTTTAGAGACTTTAGACGACATTCATAATACGTTTTAATGCATTCATCTGGGGTTCGAAGACGCTTGAGAGACTTTTAAAGACATTCACGAGGAGTCTGAAGACGTTCAAGAGACTTTCGACGGCGTACGTAATACGTTTGAAGAAATTCATGTGGGGTTCGAAAACGCTTAAGAGACTTTTAAAGACATTCACGAGAGGTACGAAGACATTCAGAGACTTTCGAAGACATTTAAGAGATCTTTGACAATAATCATAATACGTTTGAAGACATCGATGAGAGGATCGACGATGTTTTAGATACTTATAAAGACATTCACGAAGGGTTTGAAGACGTTCAAGAAACTTTCGAATACGTTCTAGAGACTGTCGACGACATTCATAATACGTTTGAAGACATTCATGAGGGGTTCGAAGACGCTTGAGTGACTTTCAGACATTCACGAGGGACTCGAAGACGTTCAAGGGACTTCCGACGACATTCATGATACGTTTGAATACATTCATGAGGGGTTCGAAGACGCTTGAGAGACTTTCAAAGACATTCATGGGAGGTTTGAAGACGTTCAGAAATCTGCGACGACATGCATAATACGATCTTCGACGACATCCATAAACCGAAGACTTTCATTACGTTTGAGTTTCGCTGGAATTGTTTGGGTTTGTTTGGGATTATCACAGTTTTGGTCGAACCCAAACACCCAAACAAACTCAAACACGTTCGACCAAAACTGTGAAAATCCCAAACAAACCCAAACAATTCCAGCGAAACTCAAACGTAATGAAAGTCTTCGGTTTATGGATGTCGTCGAAGATCGTATTATGCATGTTGTCGCAGATTTCTGAACGTCGTCAAACCTCCCATGAATGTCTTTGAAAGTCTCTCAAGCGTCTTCGAACCCCTCATGAATGTATTCAAACGTATCATGAATGTCGTCGGAAGTCCCTTGAACGTCTTCGAGTCCCTCGTGAATGTCTGAAAGTCACTCAAGCGTCTTCGAACCCCTCATGAATGTCGTCAAACGTATTATGAATGTCGTCGACAGTCTCTAGAACGTATTCGAAAGTTTCTTGAATGTCTTCAAACCCTTCGTGAATGTCTTTATAAGTATCTAAAACATCGTCGATCCTCTCATCGATGTCTTCAAACGTATTATGAATATTGTCAAAGATCTCTTAAATGTCTTCGACAGTCTCTGAATGTCTTCGTACCTCTCGTGAATGTCTTTAAAAGTCTCTTAAGCGTTTTCGAACCTCACATGAATTTCTTCAAACGTATTACGTACGCCGTCGAAAGTCTCTTGAACGTCTTCAGACCCGTCGTGAATGTCTTTGAAAGTCTCTCAAGCGTCTTCGAACCCCAGATGAATGCATTGAAACGTATTATGAATGTCGTCTAAAGTCTCTAAAACGTATTCGAAAGTTTCTTGAACGTCTTCAAACCCATCGTGAATGGCTTTGGAAGTCTCTCAAGCGTCTTCGAACCCCTCATCGATGTGTTCAAACGTATTCCGAATATTGTCGAAGATTTCTTGAATGTATTTGACAGTCTCTGAAGGTCTTCGCACCTCTCATGAATGTCTTTAAACTTCTTATGAACGTTTTTGAAAGTCTTTTGAATGTTTCACGAACATCTGCAAACCTATTATGAATGTCGTCGGAAGTCCCTTGAACGGCTTCGAATCCCTCGTGAATGTCTGAAAGTCACTCAAGCGTCTTCGAACCCCTCATGAAAGTCTTCAAACGTATTATGAATGTCGTCGAAAGTCTCTAGAACGGATTAGAAAGTTTCTTGAACGTCTTCAAACCCTTCGTGAATGTCTTTGAAAGTCTCTAAAACATTGTCGATCCTCTCATCGATGTCTTCAAACGTATTATGAATATTGTCAAAGATCTCTTGAATGTCTTCGAAAGTCTCTGAATGTCTTCGCACCTCTCGTGAATGTCATTGGAAGTCTCTGAAGCGTCTTCGAACCCCACATGAATGTCTTCCAACGTATAATGTACGCCGTCGAAAGTCTCTTGAACGTCTTCGGACCCCTCGTGAATGGCTTTGAAAGTCTCCCAAGCGCCTTCGAACCCCTCATGAATGTATTTAAACGTATTATGAATTTCGTCGAAAGTCTCTTAAACGTATCTGAAAGTTTCTTGAACGTCTCCAAACCCCTCGTGAATGTATTTGAAATTCTCTCAAGAGTCTTCGAACCCCTCATCGATGTGTTCAAACGTATTCCGAATATTATCGAAGATTTCTTGAATGTCTTTGAAGGTCTTCGCACCTCTCATGAATGTCTTCAAACTTCTTATGAACGTTTTCGAAAGTCTTTTGAATGTTTCACGAACATCTGCAAACGTCTCATGATCGTCGTAGAAAGTCTCTTGAAACTCTTTGAACCCCTCATGCATGTCTCCAAACGTCTTATGAATGTCGTCGAAAGTCTCTTGAACGTCTTCGAACCCCTCGTGAATGTCTTTGAAAGTCCCTCGAGCGTCTTCGAACCCCCCATTAATGTCTTCAAACGTATTATGAATGTCGTCCAAAGTCTCTTGAACGTAATCGAAAGTTTCTTGAACGTCTTCAAACCCCTCGTAAATGTCTTTGAAAGTCTCTCAAGCGTCTTCGAACCCCTCATCGATGTCTTCAAACGTATTACGAATATTGTCAAAGATCGCTTGAATATCTTCGAAAGTCTCTGAAGGTGTCCGCACCTCTCATGAATGTCTTCAAACTTCTTATGAACGTTCTCGAAAGTCTCTTGAATGTCTCACGAACATCTTCAAACGTCCCATGATCGTCGTAGAAAGTCTCTTCAAACTCTTTGAACCCCTCATGCATGTCTTCAAACGTCTTATGAATGTTTTCGAACGTCTCTTGAATGGCTTCAAACGTATTATTAATGTCTGTGGCCAAACCCCTCGTGAATATATTTAAAAGCCTCTCTTAAGCGTCTTCGAACCCCTCATGAATGTCTTCAAACGTATTACGAATGTCGTCGAAGGTTTCTTGACCGTATTTGAAAGTTTCTTGAACGTCTTCAAGCCCCTTGTGAATGTCTTTTAAAGTCTCTTAAACGTCTTCGAACCCCGCATCGATGTCTTTACACGTATTATAAATATCGTCATAGATCTCTTGAACGTCTTCGAAAGTCTCTGAAGGTCTTCGCACCTCTCATGAATGTCTTCAAACGTCTTATGAACGTTTTCGAAAGTCTCTCGAATGTCTCACGAACATCTTTAAACGTCTCATGAACGTCGTAGCAAGTCTCTTTAAACGCTTTGAACCCTCTCATGCGTGTTTTCAATCGCCTTATGAATGTTTTCGAACGTCTCTCAAATGGCTTCGAACGTCTTATGAATGTCTTCGGAAGTCTCTCTGGAATGTTTTTACGAACCACTATCGAAAATCTTCGAATGCCTCGCAAACTTCCAACAAACGGCTCACGAACATCTAACGAACGTATACTGATGAATGATTTCGATTATCATTGGGCGATTATATTAATTTATTTTCAATCAAATTCGATCGAAAAAAATGAGTTCCACATTCGAAAGTAATATTGTATTCAGTTGCACAATCCGATATCAGGTGATGCTGACATAACTAAGTACGGGGTGAGGAGAATAAAAAGTACATAATGTTACATATCTTTTATTTGCATGAATCTTTATGATTCAGCCACCAATTAAAGAATTTAAATTCCTTTTGTAAGGCACAACTGTTTTTATGCTTTTCACACCGTAGAGTCAAACTTCCATCTAATTTACTTGAGACATCCATATCGTCAAAGTCTATATTTAACGACTCAATAAATAGCTCATTTTTTATATTTATTATATCAGCTAGCCATTCTCGTTTTTCATGACCCTTAACATATACGATAGGACACGTGTCGTCGTCCATTGAACCTTCAACTCCAGCTGTTATTAAACCTCAGCCATGCTATATGGAACGTTTCCATATGCCGACTTTAGACCATGATGATTGCGAATCAACCATGATGCTTCGTATCTCGCAGATTTTGCTGATCTATGCAATTTTGCGGATAATGTCGGTCAATGGACAATATTCAACAACGCGATCACGTAAGATTAAAACAATATGCAGTTGTATTCGGTGGTGAATCTCCTTTGCATTCGAACTCTATTCACACATCTACGGTAGCATGTTTTACAGGCTCGTTCTGATGCGAGCAATCATTAATCGCGAGAGGGCCGTTACATTAATACTTGGCGATGGTTAGTAAAGAACGATCACTATTGCAGTCATAATGGTATTTACAAAATTGAGAGTACATATTGAACAAAATTCCGAAACTTTTTTGAAGTCCAAATGCGAGTCATCTTGAGAAAAGAATGCTAAATTGAGATAAAGTTTAGCACTTGTGAGTTTGCAGTCGGTGAATAATATAATGTCCTTTGCCATACATTATCTTTTTTACCAGTCTGCACCGCACCAATTACATATTTTGGTTTCTCTAGTTGGGAGGCAGCTTTTACGGTCCATGAATGTTTTGTTGTGCTTTAAAGCGATGGACAGTCGTACACATCCCAAGAGCGAAAACTCATATTCAAGTATCGCACACTTTCCAATGTTCGAAGTAATGATCATTTATTGATCTCATCTAATATCTCAACCGACCTATTACAACAAAGAGGTTGAACCATGGCTGAGTAGGATGGAATTTTTAGAAAAAGCCCCCCTCGTTGTCATTGACTGCTCAAAACAAAACGATTCTCTCAAGTCCGGTCCTGTTGATCTGTGCCTTGAGTTTGAATTGAAAAACAATATTCCACCGCAAACTTCGGCGTACTGCATGATCCTCCATGATCGTATTGTCGAGCACAATCCAATCAGTGGTGCGGTTAAAAAATTGGTATAAAATCATGCCAATGATCCGCGCCCACTTCAGTCAACATGGAGCTTATCGTCGACGTGCAAGGGTTCAAGAGACCCGTCAACGAATTTGTCCCAAAGGAGATGTCCATCGTCAAACTCCATGAGAAGAACGCTGAACCGCTGACATTCTTCTTCGATGCACCATTCGCCTGGGACGCTTTACCGGCCAAGTATAAAAAAGACAAACAAGTGGCTGGAACGCAATTATCATGGAATACGATGGGAACACAGCGGCATACCATACGAGGCAGCTAGAACGACAATTCGAGGAATCTTGGAAGGAACTCCTACGATCTATGCCAAGGGATTCGAGAAGTGCTCATGGCTATCGAGATTCACGGATTCAGCAATAAAAGTCATCGATCTGGAGACTCTGGACTGTCCATCGCTGCAGAAGTTGCCGAAAATCGCAAACGTTAAATGTCCCCATCATTCCTTCAATACAAAATACAATTGCGCCAAAGCGAATGTACAGTCGTTGAAAAGCTGGCTCTCAGTGTACGAAGCGTTGTGTGAGCGAGGGATTTTTTTTAAACGAATAAAAACATTTTGATTAAATATCGTTCTCCATTTATTTCCTATACCTACGGCGAATACAGTTTGGCGACAATTTTTTTTCTTACATTATATTCGATGAAAAAGTTTTTTGTACATTTTTACATAGCATGAAGCGTTGAAAACTCTACGATGATGACTGTGATGCAAACAGTCGTTGCACTCTATGATGGTGACGATGCCAGCTGCCGCTGAACTCGTTATTTCCACCGGGCCTTCACGAGCGTTCTTTTTCACCTTACTCAGACTCAAGCGTCGAAAACTCTACGATGATGATTACTGTGATGCAAACAGTCCTTGCACTCTATTATGGTGACGACGCCAGCTGCCGCTCAACTCGTTGTTTCCACCGTGCCTTCACGAGCGTTCTTTTCCACCATACTCAGACTCGATGGAACTCGACGCTGTTGTATTTTCCACCAATGTACTTCATGTAGAGTTGACCATTGCGCGCCAGTTGCAGCATACTCTCGAACATTTTCAGATCTTGATCGAAGGCCTTTACCAGCCGCGCTAGCAAGAAGACGGCAAACTCATTTGCAACGTCCATGATGTAGCGTTTTCGAAACTTGGTCTGTACAGCTCTCACGGCCGTGATTTGATAATCCGAATGGACGTTGAGTTCTGACAGCTTCTTCGTTGGGAGGAATTCCGCCATCAGGCTGACTTTGTTGATATTTGAGAGATCCATTTTCACTCTTTTCAAAGTTCTTTTCGGGAACCCCGCACGTAGAGAATTTCCCCCTCGAAACACTTTCCGCAGTCCCGACCTTGGGGTGGAGGACCATCAATGTGATCCTTCATCTGTGGCGTATTATAATGCTCCATGCATGGAAGATACGATATCACTTCACTATCGTTCCGATGATTCTCCGGCAAACGATCCCACAGTAAACCAATAAAGTTACCCCAATACTTTAGGAGCAAGACCTCGTTCGAGCTCGTTTTTGGTCGAGTCCAGCAGACATGCACACATGCACACATTTGTCTAAGTTGTTTTTTTTATATATATAAACTCCTGTGAATAGTCTAGACAAAAATGCTCCGCTTACATCTATAATGTTGATAATAAATTATCAGATTTTATGGGTTTTCAAGGACCCGCGACTCTATGATGCCCCCTCCCCCACAGAGTCGACAGCGGCTTCCCCCTCTCGCCCGCGGGTCCAGCTATCGCCGGGAAGCCATCGTCACCAAAAACTAGAATCCCCACTCTCTAACACCCCTCCCCTTTCCCACCGCCGGAACCCCGCACTCGGCTGCCTCATGCAGGATCCCCCCCCTCCCGCCGTGCATACCGCGGCTTCCCCGCGCTCGACTCCCCCGCCCCGCTACCCCTGAGATCCCTGAGTTTGTTTGGGTTATAACCGGCCTATTACCACTACTAACGCATGTTTTCTCTTCCGAATCTAAACATATTCGCCCAAAATGCGTCGTGTGAGGAGTATTTATAGGAGTGCACCAAGTAAAATCCGCTCAGTATTGAGAAAGTTTTTGTACCTGTCGGACGACTCAACGGCTCATCAATTACAGTTTATTCCAAAAATTGTCTTGTTACAAAACTTTCATCACTTCGTTAACATTTTGTGGGAGACGCTTTCCAAACACATAAAGGCTGATTCGGAAGTACAGCAATATCGCCGATGCACGCGCCATTGGAATACACCGGGACAGCTAATACACATTGACGGTCCAGCACCGTTTATAAATAATTGTGTCGAATGTCAAAGAGAAAAAGCAACGGTCTGTTAAATCGTGCAATAAATGCACTTCCGATCGAATTACATATTCCCGGTCACCAATTGTCTGGACCAGGCACTCAGTGGGAAAATGCCCATGGGTGTAACAACTAATGTACAATTAGAATGCTTAGCCAGACAAATGCGCATACCATTCTTCAGAGGGGTCTTTATGCGCAATAATTTACCAGTTTGTGGAGGAGTTCAACTAGATGAGAGCGGTATAGTAAATTTGGACGATGCCGATGGTCCCGGTACGCATTGAGTAGCCTATGCCAAGAGGGGGAGTCATATAATATATTTTAATAGTTTTGGAAATCTTCGACCCCCCAAGGATTTGGTGCGATATTTTGGATCAAGTACCACAAAAGTACAATACATTCGAACATCTTATCAGAATTATAATCAGAGTATTTGCAGGCAATCCTGCTTGCAATTTCTTCAAAACGCCGATGACCAATATGTATTTGAGCCGTGTCAATGTGTCAATAAACTCAGTATTCGAGGGCAACATGTCACTGACGCTTACCTCGACCGGCAAGAGTAGCCTTCTCATAGCAAATTACTTTCCCGCTATAAATATCAATGATGGTTGTTATGAGCTCGGTTTGACGGATTTCGAAACATATCACACAATACCAAATGTGAATTCATCAAACAAAAAATGTTACTTTGACAATGATGACAAGGAAATTTTTATCCCTGAAGGATCCTTGGAGCTGAGAGACATAAATGCGTATCTGAATCGTGCAATTTTACTCGAAGGGGTTGATAGCGGCGATGATGCTGAAAATGAAATTGTTGCTCGAAAGGTTGATACCGATGACCTCGATGGTAAAAAGCGAATACCCAATCGTGCTGCGCCCTAATCATAATATACTAAAAAGCGAAATCAAATGTGCGTACAGAATAAATTTTAGTAAACCCGAGACCGTAGGATCTGTATTGGGATTTTCATCAAATCGAATACTGCATCCCTGGAAATGGCAGGAATCTGATGTACCGATAAATATAATGAATGTCAACATTATCCGCATAGAATGTAGTATCACCACTGGTGCGTACTGCAATGGCAAGCGTGTACACACGATACATGAATTTTCGCCAAGCGTACCACCAGGATATAAGATATCGGAAATGTCTGCGCAAATCATTAATCTTCCGATCGTTGTGCGGAGCATTACGGATCCAACGACACATATCGTGGATCAAAAGGGAAAACTACTCGATTTTCGAGGGGAGAAAATTACGGTGAGATTGCACATACGAAAGCGACGCTTGTGATGCTCGTTCTGTACGACACGGAATACGCCAGAGACAATATTTCTACGCGAAATGATACGATCGCTAACGATAATACCTTTGTAAGAAGACAAGCGGCATTGAGTGTTAAATTACCCGTAAAGAAGAAACTCAGTGCAGCGAATTGTGATTTTTTAGAATCTCTGGGATTTATTGCACAACATACTTGAGGTAAAAGAATGACTGACGTTTTGAATATCAGTGGGGAGCCAATCTTTGACGATCGTATCATCAAAATTGAGACACATACGTACAATCCGTATGCCAACTCAACATTTAGACCCAGCGATGAAATACGAATTCCTATACAACACCAAGTCTTGTACACCCTACCATCTGAAAGTTTTCTCTACATTGAGGGAAAGTTCACGGTCCTTAAAAAACCTGATGATCAAGCAATAGTAGTATTGGAATAACAACCACGATTTAAAACTAGATCTCTCTGAGCACTGAGAGGAGTCATACGTTGAAAAATGCTGGGTGGGATGTGACACATAATAACCGGGGAACATACTTCGATTTTTGTGTACCTCTCAACATATTGGTAGGATTCTGCGAAGATTACAAGCGCGTTGTTATCAATGCTCGTCATGACATTATTCTGATACGTTCACGCAATGATAACAATTGCGTATTCGGTCAGCATCCATTAATAGAGGCAGAAGTTGAATTGCTCAAGATACAATGGCGTATGCCTTACGTAATATTAAATGAGATAACAAAATAGTCATCACTTCGAACATTGGAAAGTGGGCATTGCTTGAATATGAGCTTTCGCTCTTGGGATCTATATGAATATCCACTGCTTCAAAGCACAACGAAACATTCATGGACCGTAAAAGCTGCCTCTCAGCTAGAGAAACCAATATATGTAATATTTGCGCTGCAGACTGGTAAAAAAAATCTATGGCAAAGGACACAGCACTGTTTGACGACTACAAACTCGCCAATGTTGAACTTTAGCTCAATTCGGAATCCTATCGTCACGATGATTTGAATTTGACCTTTGCCAAAATCAGATTCGCCATTTTGTTCAATATGTACTCTCGATTCCGTAAATCTTATTACGGCTGTAATAGTGATAATTCTTTGCTCACTATCGCAAAGTTTCAATATAACGGCCCTCTCACGGTTATCGATTGCTCACGCCAGAACGAGTCCGTGAAAAATGCTACCGTGGACGTGCAAATAGTTTTAATGTAAGGAAGATTTGCCACTAAATACTACTGCCTATTGTTTGAACTTGAACGATCGCGTTGTTAAATATTGTCCATTGACAAACATGGTTCGTAAAATTGCATAGATCAGCAAGTAACCCCCGCTCAATGAATAAATAAGTTAAACACCAGTTTCGTAAATATCGACGTCAGTCATCAATTGATCTTGCTATCGACTTGATCGAGCCAATACATCTTCGTTATGTCTGTACCTACATTTGTCGACATACAAGCGTTGATTGTTAGGAGAAATTTTGTGGTGAAAGAAGTAGCCTACAGTCTCATTACATTTTTGCAGTCTCATTACATTTTTACGAGTATCGTACCATGGAGACTTCCCACAAAATCTGAGAGATACGAAGCGTCATGGCTGATTCGGAATCATCATGGTCTAAAGTAGGCCTATGAATAAGTTCCATATAGCATGGCTCAAGGCTTAATAACGGCTGCAGTTGTGGGCCCAACGGAAGACGATATGGATCCTATCGTATATGTTGACGGCCATGCAAAACGAGAATGTCTGGCTGATGTATAAAAATGAAAAATGATCTAGTTATTGAAACATTAGATGTAGACTTCGGCGATGTAGATACCTTAAGTAAATTAGGTGTAAGCTATACTGTACGATGCGAAAAGCATAAACAAAATTGAGCATTACAAAACATATTTAAAATGTTTCATTGGTGCTTGAACCATTAAGGTTCATGCAATAAACGAAATGTGACATTGAGTGATTTTTTATTCTCCTCACCTCTTTCTTTGTTACATCATCTGTTATAGCATTACTCAGTTGTATAAAGTATTGCTCTCGAAAGTAAAACAATTTTTTTCTTTTGGAAATTGATGGAAAATAATTTAATATACTCGCTCGATGATGTTCGAAGACAATCATCGGTAGATGTTCGATAAATCTTCAAAAGACGGTCGGAGATGTTCGTGAGACGTTCGGAGACGGTCATGAGATGTTCAAGAGACGTTCGAAGACGTTCAAGAGACGTTCGGAGACATTCAAAAGACGTTCGGAGACGTTCGAAGACGTTCGAAGACGTTCGTGAGACGTTCGTGGTACGTTCGGAGACGTTCGAAGACGTTCGTGAGACGTCCAAGAGACGTTCATGAGACGTTAGAAGACCTTCATGTGACGTTCATGAGACGTGCGGAGACGTTCAAGAGATGTTCGTGAGACGTTCGGAGACGTTCGTGAGACGTTCGAAGAGGTTCGTGAGACGTCCAAGAGACGTTCGTGAGACGTTCGGAGACGTTCGGAGACGTTCAAGAGACGATCGTGAGACGTTTGTGCGACGTTTGGAGACGTTCGTGAGGCGTTCATGAGACGTTCAAGCCACGTTCGAAAGCGTCCAATAGATGTTCGAAGACATTCAATAGATTTTTGAAGACGTTCGTGGGTTTGTTTGGGATTTCACCTAAACAAACCCAACCGCTTTAGTCGTTGAATGTCTAAAGTTAAATGAATATTTCTTTATACATGCAGATGAGTCGTTCCAGATGGGTCAACCAACTTGGCTCTCAGATGAGAGCCGCTAAATAATAAAATCCATGAAATAAACAATATAAGACAAAAATAACTAGAAATTAATCAACAATAAATTTTAAATGTACAAAAATCAGTAATCAATGAATCGATAAACGATATATACCCCCCCCCCCCCCCACTCCGCCGCTCCAACGACTTTCCCCTCCCCGCGTGACGTCAGCCGCTCCGCCGAGTTCCCCTCCATGCGTGACGTCATACCCCTCCCCGCGTGAATCCCCCGCTCCCCTCAGAGGACCAGGGTTAGAACCGGTCTAGCTATACTACTTTCATAATATGATCTTCGACGACATCCATAAACCGAAGACTTTCATGACGTTTGAGTTTCGCTGGAATTGTTTGGGTTTGTTTGAGATTTTCACAGTTTTGCTGAAATGGTGTGGACTTGTTTGGGATTTTCACCAAAACATACTCCAACAATTCCAGCACAACTGGAAAATCCTGGACTGTGAAATCGCTGGACTTGTTTCGGTTTGTTTGGGACTTTCACAGTTTTGCTGGGATTGTGTGGGTTTGTTTGGGATTTTCACCCAAACAAACTCAAACGATTCCGCCACAACTGTGAGAACCCCAAACAAACCCGAACAATTCCAGCGAAACTCAAACGTCATGAAAGTCTTCGGTTTATGGATGTCGTCGAACATCGTATTATGAATGTTGTTGAAGATCTCTCAACGTCTTCGAAAGCCTCTTGAATGTCTTCAAACCTCTCGCGAATGTCTTTGATGGTCTCTTAAGCGTCTTCGAACCCCTCATGAATGTCTTCAAATGTATTATGAATGTCGTCGAAAGACTCTTGAACGTATTCAAAGTTTCTTGAACGTCTTCAAACCCCTCGCGAATGTCTTTGAAAGTCTCGAAAACGTCGCCGAACCCCTCATCAATGTCTTTAAACGTATTTGAATATCGTCACAGATCTCTTGAACGTCTTCGAGCCTCTCTTGAATGTCTTCAAACGTCTTATGAACGTTTTCGAAAGTCTTTTGAACGTCTCACGAACATCTTCAAGCGTCATAGAAAGTCTCTTAAAACTCTTTGAACCCCACATGCATGTCTTCAACGTGTTATGAATGTTTTCGAATGGCTCTTGAATGTCTTCGTACGTCTTCGCAAGTCTCTGGAACGTTTCACGAACGATTGTCGAAAATCTTCGAATGCCTCGCAAACTCCCAACAAACGGCTCACGAATATCTATCGAACGGATACCGATGGATATATTCGATCATCATTGGGCGATTATATTAACTTGTTTTCTATCAAATTCCATACAAAAAATTGAGTTTCACATTCGAAAGTAATATTGTATTCAGATGCACAATCCGATATCAGATGATGCTGACCTATCTAAGTATGGGGCGAGGAAAATAAAAAGTACATAATGTTGCATTTTTTTATTTGCACGAATCTTTTTGATCCAACCTCCAATTAACGACTTTAAATACCTTTTGTAGGGCACAATTGTTTATATGCTTTTCACATCGTAGAATAGAACTTCCATATAATTTACTTGAGACATCCATATCGTCAAAGTCTATATTCAACGACTCAATAAATAGCTTATTTTTTCATATTAGTATATCAGCTAGCCATTCTCGTTATTCATGACACTCAACATATACGATAGGACACATGTCGTCTTCCGTTGAACCGTCAACTGCAGCTGTTATTAAACCTTTAGTCATGCTATATGGAACGTTTCCATAGGCCCACTTTAGACCATGATGATCGCGAATCAACCATGATGCTTCGTATCTCTCAGATTTTGCTGATCTATACAATTTTATGGATAATGTCGTTCAATGGACAATATTCAACAACGCGATCGTGTAAGATTAAAATAATATGCAGTTGTATTCGGTGGTGAATCTTCTTTGCATTCGAACTCTATTCACACATCTACAGTAGCATTTTTTATAGGCTCGTTCAGATGCGATCAATCATTAACCGCGAGAGGGACGTAACATTAAGACTTGGCGATGGTAAGTAAAGAACGATCACTATTGCAGTCGTAATGGTAGTTACAGAATCGAGAGTGCACATTGAATAAAATGGCGAAACTTTTTATGAAGTCCAATTGCGAGTCCTCCTGAGAAAAGAATGCTGAATTGAGATAAAGTTTAACACTTGTGAGTTTGCAGTCGGTAAATAATATAATGTCCTTTGCCATAGATTATCTTGTCTACCAGTCCGCGCCACACCAATTATGTATTTTGGTTTCTCTAGTTGGGAGGCAGCTTTAACGGTCCATGAATGCTTTTTTGTGCTTTGAAGCGGTGGACATTCGTATAGATCCCAAGAGCGAAAACTCATATTCAAGTATCACCCACTTTCCAATGTTCGAAGTAATGAAAATTTATTGATCTCATCTAATATTATGTGCGGCATACGCCATTGTATTTTGAGTAATTCAACTTCTACCTCTATTGGTTGATAATGACTTAATACATAATTATTGCCATAGCGTGAACGTATTAGAATTGACACATGATGAGCATTAATTTTCGGTGAAAATGTATTTTATGCACAGCACTAGTTTTTCCAGTTGTGCCACAAACCATGCTATGGAGTCAGCGCTGTGACGTGGATGACACTATGATAGCGATTCGTCATATGAAAAGCACATGTGGTAATCAATACAAAATACTCCATGATATTGATATATATCATCTGCTGCGATCTTCTCATCAGTCTTTGCACACTCTTATCTTCTCTCTATCATAAGTAAAGAAAACACTCCAAATAGGCATTTTCAATAAATGGATGTCGTGCTTCCCGACTGGAGTTGATGATTTGGAGCCACTTATTGGTATTATTTGTTGGTCGTATGGGGCAGTGCTTCATTGCTCCACAATCGATCTCATGTGATTGCAGTTATCGTTTGATCTAAAGTAATGCAGGCACCTGCGTAATAATGGATTGTTGTTTGATTCGTCTAGCACATATAACGATATAGTAATTATGTGAACTTGACACACCGATGGCATATGTATATATTTTTTAATGGCTGTCTCTGTTTAGACCTGCGCTCACGAGCCTTGACAGGTTCTCGATCTATGTGAAATGTCATACATTGTTATCCTGGGTATCGTGTATGTATAGCAAATTGATATGCTTTTCTTCTTTTTATGTTGAGCCACGCGTATCGGAGCAATGTCTTCTTTGGTGGTATACATATTGATGGATAAATTGTTTTGAAGCACAATTAAAAAAAAATGACCTATAATCACTGGGTATCCAATATTCGATAGATTCAATACCGTTGAATAATGCATGCAACAAGATCCGTGGTCACTGTTTCGTTCAGCTGGGTATAAAGCTGTGACTGTCACCCATGCAAAACGTGTATTATCTCTTGATTGCACATTAATCGCAGCCCTCCTAATCACTATCTCCCATGGCAATGAGATATAACATTCAACACGTATTGATTCATACTTATTTGCATTTATTGTAAGATTACGTATTTTTCGTAAAGCTCAACCACTTCCACGTTGCCGAAATTCATCGAGCAGGTGTTAAAGTATAGACCATCACGCGTTCAAGTCGATTTCTCGCCACATTAATCCATCACCGCTGTGTCCTGCACCAATGCATATGAATTCCTGTACATGGAACACTTCAATCCTTCCAGATGCCTTATTTGGAATATCAATGACTATTATAGTATAGTCGAGTACATTCCAATCAGTGGTGAAGTTAAAAAATTGGTATAAAATCATGCCGATGATTCTCGTCCACTTCAGTCAACATGGAGCTTATCGTCGATGTGCAGGGCTTCAAGAGACCCGTCAACGAATTTGTCCTGAAAGAGATGTCCATTGTCAAACTCCACGACAAAAAGTCTGAACTGCTGACGCTCGCCTTCGACGCACCATTTGCATGGGACTCATTACCGGTCAAGTACACAATGACAAACAAGTGGCTGGAACGCAATTTCCATGGAACACGATGGGATCACAATGGCATACCATACGAAGCAGCTAGAAAGACAATTCGTGGATTCTTGCACGGAGCTCCTATCATCCATGCAAAGGGATTGGAGAAATGTGCATGGCTATCAAGATTCGCGGATCCCGCGACAATCGTCATTGACTTGGAGACTCTGGATTGTCCATCGCTGCAGAAGCTGCCGAAAATCACAAACTCCAAATGCCCCCATCATCCCTTTAACACGAAATACAACTGCGCCCATGATAATGTAAAATCGGTGAGAAGCTGGTTGAGCGTATACGAAGCGTGAGTGAGGGATTTTTTGAATGGATAAAAAAATATTCCGATGAAAATATATGTCATTTGTATTCTTTATTCTACGGCGAAAACATCCATCATTTACAATTCGATCAAACATATACATTTTTTACATAGTCAACGCTAAGCGTCGAAAACGATGGCAAGACGACTGTGATGCGAACAATTCGATGATGGTGTGCCTATTAATTTAGTCTTTTTTTCCGCCTCAGAGACGATGGAACACTGTTGTATTTCCCACAATTGCATGTAGCCATTTGCGCGCCACTTGAAGCATACTCTCGAACATTGTCGGATCTTGATCGAAGGCCTTCACAAGTCGCGCCGGTAAGAAGACAGAAAATTCATCCGCGATGTCTGCGATGTAGCGTTTCCCGAATTTGGTTTGAACGGCCCTCGTGTCGGAGATTAGTCGTTCCGACTTAACGGGGAGTTCGGACAGCTTGTTCGTTGGGAGGAATTCCGCCATCCGGCCGACTTTCTTGATACTCGAGAGATCCATTTTCCCCGCACTTTCAAAGTTATTTTTTTTTAGAGATCTTGATGGTGCAGTGGATTAGTGCAGTCTGAGCTTGGTCCACAAAATTATAAGCTCTCTCGTGAGCCTCCCACTCAAATTTTCCAATTTCTCCCTACTTTTCCAATCGTGAAAAGCAGGTTCGAACACGTTCGAAGATCTGTGGAGAATCTTCCCCCGACATATTTTCACGCTCTCGAAAGTCAGGTTCAACCGCGTTCGAAGAACCCCGCACGTGGAGACTTTTCACAGCATTTTTTACACTCCCGATGTTGAGGTGGGGGGCCGTCGCACAGTAGGAGAAAAGCCCAAAAACCTGGCCAAAACCTCAAATGACCTTTGACGGGAATGAAAATTGGCTTACAGGGGTTTTCAAGGTCGCTGATTACGAATCTGAAAGCCAAATTATCGTAAACAAAATGGCCGATCCAATACGGCTGACATGAATGTTAAAAAGTTGCCAGATGTCGACAAAAATTGGTGTTTACGGGTTTTCAAGGTCGCTGATTACGAATCCGCAAGCCAAATTATCGTAAAAAAAATGGCCGATCCAATATGGCCGACATGAACGTTAAAAAGTTACCAGATGTTGACAAAAATTGGTATATACGGGTTTTCAAGGTCGCTGATTACCAATCCGATATCTATTGTTTATAACTTGCAACAAAGAGCTTACAGCAAATTGTTATAAACAAAATGGCCGAGTATCCTGCTGAATAGATAAATTAATATATTTAAAAAAATCATCATAATAAAATAAACGTGAACAGTGTATTCTACGCAATTATTATTTTTATTTCCAAAATACATACGGAACGTTTCAAAAATAGAAAATTTTATTCTTAATCAAAATCGTAATCGGAGTCGGAGTCGGAGTCAGAATCATTATCCGAGTTTGTATCTATTACAACTCCCGGCACGGCTTCAATCTCGGCGCAAAATTCGTCTGCTGCAGCAGTCACTTTAGGAGCGATCAACATCGCTACAGCTTCCGGCGACAAACTCTTCAGCTTCTTCTGTGGTAGTCTTCTGACACTTGAAATGTACGGATCAGAAGTAACTAAGAGCCGATGAAAAACATCTTCCATAGTTTTAACCCTGGAACTTTTTCGCGCAAAATCTTCTCGATATCGTTTGATGTCTTTGTTTCGAGCTTCCTGAGCATCTTCGGATAATTGGCCGATTGGTAATAGAGCATGAGTTATTATCACTGGACCATGAATTAATAGTTTGTGCACCGAAGTAGGCATGGAGTACCAAGGGTATAATGCAACGGTCTTTCTTGCCGTTTCAATAGCATACTGTTCAAATCTTTCACAGTTTATCTCGTGGCCACACGATATAACTTGTAGGATTACGTACAAGCGTTTAATAACTTCTTCGTTGACCCCCGTTATCGCAGCGGAAACCGTCGAATTTTCAAAGAATCGCCGAGCTGTGTTGCCATCATTGCTGCTGCCGTATCCAGGCTTTGGGCGATCGATATTTAGACCCAATTGCTTCTTGAATCCTTCTTGAATGGCCCTCTTGCGTTCCTGGGTAATTTTTTTTTTCTTCGGCACTTCGAGCTTGCCATTTTTTAATGCCGAGTTTGTAAGACACGTGTAAGCAATACTCGAAGCACCGTATCCACGCATGCAGCGTCGACAATCCGAACTTCAAATTTGTTTCATTGATTTCCCTTTGCAATACAGTGTCGATGGCATTAAAATCTTTGCTGGTTGCTCCACACAAATAGCACCGTTGAGCAGATTTCGTCAATGATACAGCGTTGCAAACTTTACCATCTATCATGGTGAACAACAACTTGTACATTACGGAGATTTCTTTTCCATCTACTACACTTTCGAATGGACGAAGTGACTTTATTTGTTCTTCAACAATTTGGACTTCATTAAGTGTTGACTCTGTGTCTTCGCGTAGAAACAGTAGTCTAAGCGGTCTACAAAATCGTGGAGACGAGGGTCTGGGGTTCTTCCAAACAACTATTTCTTCCTTCGATTGTTGATCATAACACACGAGTTGTAATGGCACGACTGAAGTAAAGAATACATGCGCATCAGATTTGCTGTCATCACTGAACGTCTGCTTATATTCACTTTGCCCAGAACTTCCATCGCAACCCCACTTGCAAATCAAGTCCATTTTACGAACATTATCTGGAGTCAATCTTTGAATGAGTACATTTTGGACGAGTAAAATACGTTCAACTGTATGATCTAATAGTGCCTGTAGTTGGACTTCTGCACTACTCTCTGTAATCCTGATTGCATCACGTGGTGGATAACAACGCTTTTTTGCTTTCATCACTTTTTCGTAAGACGGATATAGCTTACAGTTATTTTCCTCCCCTAATCTTCTCATTCCCTGGTAAGTACTCTTGGAGAATTTATATTCAATCATAGCGGAAAGTGCAGCCTCTTCGGATAAAGTAATTTCATCCGTTGCTGAGTAAGCTTTACGATACTTGGAAGCTCTTAAAGGACTCGTCATTGTTACGTTCTTAATAACTTTTGCGGCGTCGGATTGTCCTGAAGAGCGAAGGCTCATCTGAGTAGCGTATGCTAACTCGACCGAGTTGAACGATGTACGAATATCTTGGGTCTTCCTTCGTTTAGATCTTTCACTGGACATTGTAAACTCAAGGGACGGGCGGCCGCCCGTATTACCCGGGCTTGTTACTACAGTGTCTGTAGGTGCGGCAAAACATACCTGCTTGCTAAGCCATTCACCGTTATTCTTGAAAAATACACAGGATTTTCTGTGAGCTTGTTGCCACCTCGTTCTCATTTGATTGAAGAGTATCGAAAAAGTCTGTTTCGAGTCCTCAGGCACTACAACTGTACGTCCGGTGTCCTTGGAAATTTTTTCTACCATAAATTCGATCAAGGAAGCGAATTTATCGGATAAATGCTCGCTGATTATCAGAAATACTTCTTTCCTTGTCAGCACCAATTCTTTGTAACCGGATCCTGTAATAAAGACATAAAATTGTAGAAAATTGGTGTTAAAGGAAAAGATAAAATTTTCAATTAATACAAAAACTTGAACAATGTACATTATTTTACCAAATAAATAACCGCAATAATTGAAATAATTTTAAGAAAATTAGACAGAAAATATTGACATGGATTTGGTTAAAAGAAAGCTTTGCTTACTATATAATATATATATATTCAAATATTTTATTCGAATGTTATAACATTTCATTCATATTTAAGAAATTTTTATGTGGTTGATTTTAATATGTATATATATATATGCATACGTATATATCATAATTAAATCACAGAAAATTTATATATATATATATACACATACATATATATTAAAATAATTTATTTCAAGCGTATAACAGCCGTCTTGTCCGTTATGATGCTACTTCACCCATTCTCAGGTAGAGGCGCAGCGGCTGCTCAATAGTGCCGCGTGCACGCTCGGCTACCGCACGATGCGAAAAAAATCATAACGGACAAGACGCACGTTTTCCGCAGGTAACTCTTGTAAATTTCGAAAGCTTATACATTAAACTAAAGGCCGAGACTAGGAGCTTTGCAAAATGTGACAAAATATATAACTTTTCGGACCGTTGAAAATATAAGTTTTCAAAATTATTCAATTTTATTTATGCCGAAGGCTATACTACATTTCAATCATTTATACATAAACTTTCGATTCAACCGATGTAAAAACATGTTCTACATACCTCCAGAAGTCGTATCCATGTTGCAGAATTGAAATTAAACCCGTCACTTTAAAGTTATGGGTTTTTGAAGTCAGCGTTATTTTCGTCTGTTCAGCGCGTGACACGTACACTTTTCACGAACACTCACTGCCAACTGACGCTGCGGCGCAGGTATACACTTAAAGGGCTTTCCCTTCCACAATAGAATGCAGTTACTAGTCCTCTACCTGAATGACTACTCAACTGACCCTATTTCGAAAATTTATTTTTTGGGGTTTTGGCCAGGTTTTTGGGCTTTTCTCCTACTGTGCGTCGATGTGATTTTTTATCTGTGGCGTATTACAATGCTCCGTGCATGGAAGATATGATATTACTTCACTATCATTCCGATGATGTTCTGGCAAACGATCCCCCAATAAGTCAACATATTTACCCAAATATTTTAGGAGCAAGACCTTTGGAACCTGTTCGAGTTCGTTTTTGGTCAAGTCCAGGGGGTGCTTGGATGGATGCACTGCGTACATACTCGCACAAGCCAACATTTCGACGTTATATTTCGGAATGAAACCGAGACCTCGATGAAAGCCTTTGATCCCTAAAGATTATAGTTTTTCCAAGGAACCTGTCGGAACCTGTCTCGAGTGTCGACGAGCTTTGAGACGAGGCGGATGCAATTGACATTGTCTTTCGAAATGAAACCAGCTGCATGTCATAAATATTGGGTTTTGAAAGGTCGCCCTTCCTGTGGCGCCTAGCGTTTTTATATTACCGAACACCCCCCCCCCCCCCACACACAATACTCATCGACAGTGGCTTTCCCGCCAGTCACTCTTCGGACCATATGGCTACTTCCTCCATAGCGACCCCGGACATCCTCCGACGTCACACGCGCCCGGCAACCCCCTACAAGGCATACCGCCGCACTTGGCTTCCTCGCGCTGCCCCCTCCACCATGCATACCCCCGCACTTCACTTCCCTGTGCTACCCTCCCCGCCCCGCACCCCCTGAAGTGCCTGTCTTAGAACCGCCCTAGCCCTTCTATTCACGCTCTTATCATCCTTCTTCAACCGCTCCGATGGACGACTATTTTATGTGCCAGGCCTTCGCGACAGGCGTTCGATTTACACAATACAAATTGTTGTCGATACTCATCGACTAAATGTCGATTTTCGCTTTTATTGTCCATTCCTTGTTCTGATAACCACAAACAAAGTGACGCCCTGCTCGTAAGATGTCACACGCGGTCCGACGTACACGGGGATGAACTCGACCGGTAGTGGGTTCGGGGAACGTCGTATTCTCAGGCTGCACCGTCCTTGCACATTTCTCATTGATTGTGGAGTTAGGGGAGGCCCGCATTGATAGGAGCTGAGTCGGTTTACGTCGGAGACTTGGTCCTCGTTGAGACTCCCCGTCGTACAGCCACGATACCACGTTGAAACAGGCCACTGCGTGCAACGTTCAGATCGACACGGATTTTGACGTGTCAGATCCAACATTCACGAGACCACGTTGAATTAGGTGACTGCGTGCCATTCTTGTTATTCAACTGAATTGTGAAGCGTCCGTGTTGTAAACTTTTCGAGCATCTGCCATTTTGAGATGGCAGATGTTCGGCCTATGGTCACTGCTTGACGCACTTGCTCACGGCTGGTTATCTCACGAGGACACGTCTCGGTCATTATCCTGAACGCGGCTATTACACATAAATATCAAATAGACTTTATTATATGGTTTTACGTTTGCCTTTTCGACACATATTACGCCCCATGGGCTATATTTTTACTCCGTTGTGCGCGGATTTGGTTTCGCAACACGTGTACCTCGTTGAGTCCGTTATGGTGGAGTGTCTCTTGCACGCGGCCGATCCGATCTTCTTCCTTTTTCGTCCTGACATCTATTTCCATTGCGGCTATCCCTGGCGCCACCCAACTACGTGCGCAATTCAAATGATATCTAGGAGCGCGGCGCACACACATCGCTAGTTACAAGGTAGAAAAACTCTTTCTTATAACTCAACTGTGCACAACTAATTGTACGAGGTCAGAGAATTTGAATTGAAAAGGGTTCAGGGTTTATCTGGAGTCTAATCCTGTAGGAATAATTTACCTATCGCTTGTAATTTAGAGGTTATAAATTATTTAAGTGTCGGGGTGGCTTTGATAAAATTAGTGGGGCGAGATTGATAGTTATCAAAGTCACCCCGGTTCGTTTTGGTGATATTTTTCGAAGCTTTATTTCGCAAATATAAAAAGACGCCGGGCCCCCGGAATTATATAAGGTGTCTCAAAATGATCTGATATTTCCATTTGTCAATTAAACGTATTCTTCATTTGAAACGTACGAATATTTTTATTTTAATATAAGATACAAACATGGAGATTATGTATGGAACACAATATCCGATAGATAGCATGACAGTCATAGACTTGGAAGACATATTCTTCCAACAAAATGGCGCAACATGCCACACGGCGGGCGAACCAATGCAGTTATTGCAGACGAAGGTTCATGGTCCTGTTATCTCGCGCCGCGGCCGTGGGAATTGCCTACAAAAATCGTGTGATTAGACGCCATTGGACTTCTTTCTTTGGGGTTTTCCGAAAGGACAAGTGTATGCCAATGATCCACAGACCATTCCGGAGCTCAAGAAAGCTATTGGACGCACCATTAATAAAAATAGTCCGCAATTATGCCCAAATTTTATTAAATATTTCGTCAAAAGAGTGAACGCTTGCAAACAGGAGCGAAGCGGCCATTTATCGGATATTGCGATCCACACATAACCTCCATGTTTGTACCTTATATTAAAGTAAAAATGTTCGTACTTGTCAAATAAATAAAACGTTTTATTGATAAATCAAGGGGCTATATCAGTGTGAACGCTGAAAATTCAGGTGATTTTTGGGAATTTTTTGGAAGAAAAGTACTCAATTAAATGTTTCGGAAAATTAAGAATATATTTGGCTACATTTGACCCATCTTACATAATTTTTTCATAGAAAAATATTGAGATCCAAGCGACTTCTGCGCTGCCTTCGGAGGCGCAAAAAAAAAGTTCCTCCACTGCTGACATGATTCCGGCCGATTAGTAGCTAAAACCGAAGAAGGAAAAAATGTCAATAAATCTAGCAAAATGGCGTAGTTATGAAAAAGTATGTTTTCTCGCCTCTAAAATGGTTGTTTTTTTTTCAATTTCTATCCAATCAAAAATAGCCTACATCTTTGTAGAGTAAATACACTAGTCACAAAAATTGAGGGATAAAAAAAATTCCAAGTTTTTGGGTGCTTTTCAACAGGCTGTAACTCGGAAGAAAATGGTCGCACAGCAAAAGAAAAGCAAATTGTAGCTCGAAGTGTCTAGTTTTCGGATCTGGCAATGAAACATTTTTATCATGGACGGTTTCGGAGCATTCCTAAGACAATTATCGAAAAAAAAATTTCAAAATTTTTGCTTCTCTTCAAAAAGGTCTACGGGCTTCAATTTTTTTTGTTGAAATTCCACCGCAAAGTTCTTTTAGGAAATTTAATGCCCTTTAGTTTGACGTTCTCAAAAAGTGTGTACGATGATTTGCTGCGGATATATCGTCCATCAAAGCAAAACAGTCCTCTTTAACTTTGACAATCAATAACTCGGGAAATAATGATCGTACACGGAATCAAAGTAGGGTTTTGAAAAATTTCCAACGATATCCTTCGTTCATCCATTATACAGGGTGCGCCAGAGAAACTTACTTATTTGAAAAAATTCCCGCGCGGTGAGTTGGGCGGGTGGAGGGGCGAGAGGCGGCGCATCTGGAGGGGGAAGTTCCCAAGTTTGTTTCTCCCTCCAGTCAGTTGCCATCATGCTCTGGTCTAGAGAGCAGCGGGCCTTCGCAGTCGAGAGCTTCTTTTCTAACGGTCGCTCACTTGTTGCTACGCAACGTGCCTTCCGCGCTCGCTTTGAAATTCCTCCTCACAGACTCGTTCCTGGCCGTAATTCGATTCGGTCGTGGGTTAACTCATTTCGGGAGTGTGGAAGTGTCGCTAAACCCAGAAATGGACTTCAACGGACCATCAGAACTCCGCAAAATGTCGAAAGAGTGAGGCAGTCAGTTGTGCGTTTTCCCCGGCGTTCGGCTCGCAAACACGCAGCTGCTATGGGAATTTCTGACACCACTGTTCGACGAAGACTCGAAGAAATGAACGTTAGGAACGTGTGGTTTCAGCAAGATGGAGCCACAGCACACACAGCACGAGACTCAATGAATTTGTTGCGACATTTCCCCGACCGCCTCATCTCTCTCAGAGGCGATCTCCAATGGCCGGCACGCTCTCCAGATTTGACTCCATGTGATTTCTTTTTATGGGGTTATTTGAAATCTATGGTTTATGTCGATCGACCACGGACCATAGCACACCTCAAGAACAACATTCGCGACGCCATTGCCAACATACCGATTGATATGCTGCAAAGAGTGGATACGAATTGCAAAAATCGACTTCATCAGTGTATGCGCAATGGGGGTCGCCATTTATCCGATGTCATTTTCAAGACTGCATGAAAAAAAAATTGGGATATTGTATTCTCAACAAAAAAAAAATTTTAAACAATAATTGAAGTACTTTTGTTTTTATTGACCTTTCAAATAAGTAAGTTTCTCTGGCGCACCCTGTATTTTGAAGCCCGTAGACCTTTTTGAAGAGAAGCAAAAATTTGGAAAAAAAATGTTTCGCTAGTTGTCCTAGGATTACTCCGAAACCGTCCATGATAAAAAAATTTCATGGCCAGATCGGAGAACTAGACACTTGGAGCTACAATTTGCTTTTTTTTTGCTGTGCGACCATTTTCTTCCGAGTTACAGCCTGTTGAAAATCACCCAAACGTTTGGAATTTTTTTATCCCTTAATTTTTGTGACGAGTGTATATTCAAGAGTACTCAGTTCAAATTTCAAGTCAATCGGATAATTGCTCCTTGAGTTACAATGTCAGCAAATTTGAGATGGCCCACAGAATGGACCCTCCTCTTCCTCGACTAATGCCTGCTGAGAGGCTGAAGCTTTTCTCCAAGCTGTTCGTTCCTCTTTTGAGGATGATTCGGCTGTCATCTCTCTCCGTGGCATATTCTTTTGCAGTAGGACCGATGATTAGATATTGAGATTCCAAGGAAATTAGTGAGCTTGATCATTTTGAATCCATTAGGAAGGTGCTTTGGAGCAAAGTGCCAAAGCAAGCCGTTATAACTTTCATTCTTATTCTGCGTGTCCCCTCCTTTGCATCGCTCTAGTAATTCCCTTGAACTCAAGTCAGTATAAGTAGGTTCCAAAGCTTCCATAACACCCTTGTCAAGTGGCAGATAATCATGCTTGAAATTTGATACGTCCATTCCTTCAGCTTCCGCGCGGCGATACGAGCACCAGCTATTCGCACCTCCAGGGCAATTTCCGTGGTTCAGATTTTCGTCTGTCGAAGACAACTGATGCAAGGTAGCCCACATTTCTTGATACATTTCATCAACATTATCTTGATGCCGTGTAATTGCCAATCCATAGTATTTTTGGAGTTCATTAATAACTTTATCAGTTAGCTTCACGGTATTCTTACTCCTTCCCCCTAAACCTTTGGTTGGTTTTTCAAGATTGCGGTATCGCGTTCCCATTTTTTTTTTCACATGAAAGTAGCATTCTAGTTTTTCTACATGCACATCGTACGGATTTATATTCAATAAACCTTTGTATGTGGCACTATCACCGTCGGCAATATATCGCGTATATTTTACTTCTTAACAATTCCTTCAAACAATTCCTTCACACTATCAACCTCCATTTTTCCAGTAAGTGCATATGGTTCCTCAGGTCAGAGTGTCATCAACATTATCTTGATGCCGTGTAATTGCCAATCCATAGTATTTTTGGAGTTCATTAATAACTTTATCAGTTAGCTTCACGGTATTCTTACTCCTTCCTCCTAAACCTTTGGTTGGTTTTTCAAGATTGCGGTATCGCGTTCCCATTCTTTTTTTTCACATGAAAGTAGCATTCTAGTTTTTCTACATGCACATCGTACGGATTTATATTCAATAAACCTTTGTATGTGGCACTATCACCGTCGGCAATATATCGCGTATATTTTACTTCTTAACAATTCCTTCAAACAATTCCTTCACACTATCAACCTCCATTTTTCCAGTAAGTGCATATGGTTCCTCAGGTCAGAGTGTCCCGTTGAGATCCCCACTGCCCTCCGTAGGTCTTTCCTCCTTATATTATCAGCTGTTCCGTGATCCTACGATCTAAGCCGCTCATGAATGCCTTCGCCTGTCTCATCCTCGACGTCGCTCTTAACAGGATCCGGTGCTATCCCTTCACCCATTTGGCTAGGTCCGCCTTGATTTGACAGCCTGCTATACCTACTTTCGGCTCAGGCCCTCAGAGTGGGGCACTTCACCCCCCCCCCCCCCCCAACGAGCTCATCCGCCCTCTCGTTTCCACCAATCCCCTCGTTAAAGTTCTTACCGTGCGGCATGGACGAAAATTTGTGGAAACAAGAATGGGTTGCAAAGAAAGAACAATGAGTCAAAATAGTCGATACACTCTTTCTCGTTTTGGCGGAACGACACTCTTAAGAGGTCAACGTAGCCTTAAAAACTTCGTTCTTTCTATAGCTCGTCAACGGGCCGAAATAAAAATAAAGTTCGAAAGGGAAAAATATTGCATTCTTCGACGACTAGACGTTCTTGATGATAATGATGAGTACAGCAATAAATGACGTGTTGTTTATTGCAATAATTCGTGAATTACTTGTGAAAAATCACTCTTCAGTTTTTCACTAATATGGGCAGAGGCGAGGATCGCAATCACGGACTGACTTCGTGCTTCGGAAAGCAACGGGATTACAATTGTATATTTACGAAGAAATTCCACTCCGCTCACCGTATCGAAGGCATTATCTGCGTTTTTGGTAATCGTAGGTGTAATCGAAGATTACAGCGTTTTTGGGTTGCCGCTGCCCCCATGGAAATTTATGTATGTAAAATTTATGCAGAAAATATATGCTACATATATATATATCGGTCGCATATATACGTGGGTCATTTGATAAGTACCTAGCCTACAAATGAAAACACCAAAATTTTGCTAAAAATAAAATGTATTTTTCAATGTAGTCTCCTTTTAGTTGAATACACTTGGCCCAGCGGTGTTCCAATTTTTTTAACCCCGTTGAAAAAAATGTTATCTCTTGGTCTGCAAAATAGGCCTCCGTGGCGGCGATTATTTCGTTATTGGAGTGGAATTTCTTCCCGGCGAGTGAATTTTTTAGATTCGGAAACAAAAAAAAGTCGCACGGAGCCAAATCTGGAGAATACGGTGGATGGGGCAGCAGTTCATAGCGTAATTCGACCAATTTAGCCGTGGCGAGCGCGGAGGTGTGAGCCGGTGCATTATCATGGTGGAAAAGCACTTTCTTTCTCGACAAATGGGGCCGTTTTTCTTTTAACACGGTGTTAAATCGGTTCAATAGTTCGGCGTAGTACTGTCCCGTGACCGTCTTGCCCTTCTCCAGGTAGTCAATAAAAATCACACCTTGAGAATCCCAGAAAACTGTGGCCATCACCTTTCCAGCCGACGGGACCGTCTTCGCCTTCTTTGGAGCAGGTTCACCGGGTGAGGTCCACTGTTTTGGCTGCTCCTTGGTCTCTGGAGTATACCAGTGAATCCATGTTTCGTCGACGGTCACGTAACGACGCAAAAACTCTTTTGGATTGCGATTAGACAACTCCAAACACTGCTCTGAAGTGGTCACACGAATGCGCTTGTTGTCTGCAGTCAGCAAACGCGGCACCCACCTTGCCGACAGCTTCCTTATGCCCAAAGTCTCATGTAGGATATGCCACACGCGTTCTTCTGAGATGCCTACTATCACAGCTATCTCGTGCACCTTTAATCGGCGGTCTGACAAAATCATATCATGTATTTTTGTCACGTTCTCCTCCGTAGTGGCTGTTTTTGGAGCACCTGGGCGTGGATCATCAAAAACCGACGTACGACCACGTTGAAACTCGTTATACCAAAATTTAACGGTCGCCATCGAAGGAGAGGCATCCCCATACACTGCATCCAAGCGTTCTTTAATTTCACTGCGCGATTTCCCTTCCAAAAACAAGAATCGAATCACCGACCGATATTGTTCTTTCTCCATTCTTTCGAAAATCAACGGACACACTTGCTTTCACACGCTCTCAAAAGAGAACTACAAGTCCGATCCGGCTGAAATTTTGTCAGAAGCCGTCTACAAGACGGTACTACACTATAGTGTATTTCTCTTGCAATAGTGGCGCCATCTAGCGGTGAGGCTAGGTACTTGTCAAATGACCCACGTAGTGACGAAAAATAGAATAATACGTATATATTCAGTATATATGCACCAAATATATGATGCATATATGACTCATATATTTTCGATATATTTTTCTGACCAAAACATATATGCTACGTATAAACACTTAATATGATGCATATATAAGGCACATACGACGCATATATTTTCGATATATTTTCAATGTATTTTTTTATCAGAAAAATATATCCAAAATATATGCTGTGTATAAACACTATTACAGTTAAACTTAATAAACCTTAAAACTTAAACTTAAAAAAACTCAACTTACAGTTAAAGTACCCTATTACATATAAACACTATATACAGAAATGCTACGCATACCGGTATATATGTGACATATATGTACCATTTGTGCAGTATATATGTGGTATGTACGCAGTGTGTATGCAACATATATGCTAAATATATGTGGTATATATGCAGGGTAAATGCTACATATATCATTGATCGCCTTATTAAAGATTAATAGCAGGTCTGGGAATAGCGTGTGTCGTCGTTTTTTTCGTGTGTATTTATCAATTGGGTTTAAAGTCATATAAATTCACCAACGATCATTATTGCTGCAGTTACGACGGAGAAGACAACCATACATTTTGAGTTCGAAATACAAATAAAAATGTACGTTAATCCAGTGAATGTTATTCAACTTTTATCGATAGCGATAAGTGCTATGAATTTGCCTTGCACTCCAATCACCGAACAGGAAAAAAAGTTCAGTAAGGATCTAGAAAACATGATCATTGAAGCAATGGATCAACCTATGGAAATGGAAGTCGAAACTGGTTTGGATTTTCTGTCACCAAATGAAATTCATGAAGCAGCCACAATAGAAGCCAAAAGTGAAGACACGGACAACGATACCTAGAACCAAAAATTGATGAAAATGTATGTACCCAAGATATAGAAGAATTGAGTTACGAATACAAGAGAAGAGCTGTCGATTACTGGAGATCCGGGACAAATGGGAATAGAAAGTTATCATCTGTTCAAACGAAATTCAAAAAGGTGAAATCAGAGCCGCAGTTGCGCTGGTGGGCCCATAGTATAAATAAGGGTGGCACCTACAAAGAAAAGTTAACAAAGATAGCTCACTACACGTTAAACAATTTTAATGATGCTTTGGACAAAAGGCTGCCTGTCCATGATATAGATCTTCGATGATGGGCCTTACGTGCACGAGAAATTGTAGAAATACCAGCTGTAAATTACCAAGCATCCGCTTCTTAGCTAAGAACATTCAAAAACCAATATGGAATTGTGTCACGGAAGATTACTAAATATGGACCAAAACAACAATTATTAAACGGTGATATACTTTAAAACAAAGCTATCGAATTTATAGAAATGGTGAAAGTCAACATAGCCAACGTTGGGGCTGAAAACACATTTAATTCCGATCAGAGTGGATACAATTTAGAGCTACATACCGGCCGCACATTGGCAAAAGAAGGGCAGAAATCCGTTGAGACAGTCGTGTAACCGAAAACATCAACCACACACAGTTATACTATACAGCCTTTGCTTTCTGCGAGTGGCGAGCTTTTGGCACCTATGATGATCGTTTTAAACGAACCTACTGGCAAATTTGGTCCTCGAGTGGAACAAACTATGTTCAGAGCCGAAAATACATTTCTATTGGCTTCGAAATCTGGGAAATGGACGACTAGTTTCATTAGTTCCGTAGACAATTAGTCCATATGATAATTAGTAATTCCTGCAGGTACGACTGGAATGATACAGCACTGGAAGCACGAAGTCAGTCCGTAATTGCGACCCTTGCCTCTGCCCATATTAGTGGAAAACTGAAGAGTGATTTATCACAAGTAATTCACGAATTATTGCAATAAACAGCACGCCATTTATTGCTGTACTCATCATTATCATCATGAACGTCTAGTAGTCGAAGAATACAACATTTTTCCCTTCCGAACTTTATTTTTATTTCGGCCCGTTCACGAGCTATAGAAAGAACGAAGTTTTTAAGGGTGCGTTGACCCCTTAAGAGTGTCGTTCCGCCAAAACGAGGAAGAGTTTATCGACTATTTTGACCGATTGTTCTTTCTTTGTAACCCATTTTTATTTCCACAAATTTTCATCCATGCCGCACGGTAAGAATTTTGAATGTTTGCCTTTCGAGAGGGGGACCGTCGGGGGGGGGGGCTGGAATGTTACAAATATGCAATTGCGCCATAACACGAACATATATTGACGTGAATTTAGACCGAAATGCCAAAAGACTAGCTGATTATACGCTACTCTCGGCAAAAAAATCGACGGGCAGTTTCAACCCCTCAATTGTGAGATATCGGAAAAAGAAAAAATGCGTATCCGCACTTTTTCATTCTCTACGTGTATGCAAATTTACATCCCAATCGCTTAAAAATTCTCGGAGATACGGTTGAAAAAATAGCATTTTTGCAATAAACAATATGAAATTTGTTTCTATCGGCATCCTTCTCATCTTCAATGTATAGTACGCGAAAAAATAAACATTGCTGCAATTTGAAGTTTTTTCATAGCTCGTACCGTTAAAACGTTATCAACGAAAAACGAAAAACACCCCAATTTTTTAGGGTGCTTTTCATTCCTTTAAAATCGGGTTCCGCCGATATAAAAAAATACGTGTCGCCTATTTTTACCCATTTTACAAGCATGCTAAATTTAATCGAAATCGGAGACATCGACCTCGCAACGTTTCCTTGTTAGACACAGTCCCGCGGCCGATCCTTCCTCCGTCTCGGAGCCATCAGTGTACCAGATCAGTTTTAATCACTGTGTATATCCAGTGCATCGCCCGGGGACTCAGGCCCCAAGTAGCGCGACAGGCCCTTCGTGTCACCCATAGGAGGGCGGAGACCTTGTCGCAGATCCTTTGCACGTGCGGTCCCCAGGTCAGTGTAGTCAGTGTAGTGTCCAGGATCACTCCTAGGTGATTCACCCTGTCCGTTGGGCCGATGGATGTGCACTAAATTGCAGGTCCTTCCACCCGTTAAACTTACATCTGCGGGTGAAGCGGACCATCTCGGTTTTATCCGGGTTGACATTCAATCCGACCTCTCTGCACCATCTGCTGATCAGACTAAGTACTCGTTGCGCCAAGCGTGACGCCGTGCTGGCGTCTCTTGCGTGTATGCCAAGTTATCCGCATATCCCTGCGCGTATATATCCGTGTTGCCCAGCCTGTCCAGTAGTTAGTCCACCATCACGCACCACAAGAGTGGGACAGCACTCCCCCCTGCGGGCATCCGCGGCCAATTGCGACGTTAGCGGTTCCCGTCCCTCTGGAAACCGTGAGCAGTCTGGTGGAAAGCATGATCCTGATCCACCGAATAATGGTGGGTCCTAGCTCATGCCTTTGTGCCGCCACACAGATCGACTCCACCGTGGTACAGTTCAACGCCCCCTCGATGTCCAGGAACAGACCCACTGCCAAGCAGTCTATGTCCCTTGCCTCCTCAAGCCTATACACCAGCGGGTGGAGGGCCGTATCCGTTGACCTGTCCGCCTGGTAGGCGAACTGTAACGGGTGTAGTGAGTGTGCCTCGAGCGGCCCGTCTCTTACATGCCTGGCGATCAGTCTTTCCAATGTTTTCAGTAGGAAATGGGTAAGGCTGATAGGTCTAAATGCCCCTGCCTGGTCGTAATCAATGCGACCCGTCCCGGACCCTGACGGAGGGGGGGAGTGAAGATGCCAGCGAGGGTAGGGCCAGTCCGTCCAGTCGCTGGTGAGGGTGTGCCGGGAAAATGTCTCCCTAGCATTACCTCCAGCTCCTGCCAGGACTCGGTGTAACCTCGATCGGGCTTCTTGAGTGAGCCGCACATGGACCTGGGGTCGTTCCTGAGGAACCGCTAAACGCTAAAGGCTTTGGGGGCACTCTCAATCGCTTGACAGTATCTCTGCCATGGTTGCCTCTTAGCCACTATTGGGGCCTCCTTGTATGCTCTCTGGGCTCTTTTGTGAGATTACGCGTTGCTTTCGCTCGGTTATAGGATCTCCTGGTGGCTTCCCGCAGTCCCTGCAGTCGGTGATTGCACCATGGGGTTTTGTCCCTGTACGCTGGTTTCGGAGCGCAGTTATTCTCATAGGTTTGTATGATCGACTGTCGCAGCGTTTCCACCACGAGCTCGATATTCCCCTCTCTATTGTATTTACTCAGAAACTGCATCATTATTTTCCGTAGCTCTCTCACATAGGTCGGCCAGTCAGGTGTTTTCGGGTTCCTTACTGGTACCCTTTCCCTTCTGACTGTTGTAGTATTGAGTGTGTACGTGATTTGTCTGTGGTCCGATTGCGTCGGTTCCTCAGACACTCGTCAATTCTCCATCCTCCCCGCTATTTCCGGCGTACCCAAAGTTAGGTCTATAACCTCCACCCTGATAGCAATACAGAATGTTGGTTCTCTACTTTGTTGAGGATATGAAGCTCCGCCCCGCTGGGTACTCTAAAAGAGCGTCTCCTCGGGTGGGATATTCGAGCTATCTCACACCGTGTGGTGAGAGTTGGCATCGCACCCGATGATGAGCTCGCGCTCCTTACGCCTGCAGCCCTCCAGGAGTCCCGCGATGTCCGCAGATGGCGGAGGATCGGGAAAATCGTAGGGCATATAGGCCGATGCAACTACAATTTCCCTCCTCTTCCCGTCCAGAGTCGCCTCAACCTCCAGCGCTACGTCCCTCCGGCTAAACTCCGCTAGTGGGGTGGCAATCACTTTTGTAGCGAGGATGAATGCCCTTGGCCTGTCAACAGAGGTGCAATAATGAAGCTCTCCCCCCTGATGCTCAGTCCTCGAATCCCCCCCGCAGTACGTCCACGGTTCCTGGATCAGGGCGATCTCCGCCGCTGCAGCAGATGCCTTGTGCAGGTTAATCTGACCGAACCGGATCGCATTCACCTTGCTGGCTGGTATGCACCCTATCGCTCGTCATGGGTTCCTCTGCCCTTTTGGTGTGGGCATCTAGGAGCCTGAAATTGGCCCTGCCCATACCCCGGTAGGGTTTCATCGCCGCCGTCTGCAGCACCGGAATGGCCCGATCCTTCACTCCCAGCACCAGGCGTACTCCCTTGCCGGAAGCATCCTCGTGCCGCTCGTGGGTGATCCAGCCTCGTTGTGAGGCCCGTTCTGCCTCTCCAGCCTCCGTAGGACCAGGGCCGTGTCGATTGGAGCTCCGGGCTTCCAGGTCATGACCCTGACGTATTTTTGGAGCTCGTCTGCCTTGATCACCTTAAGGTGTGCCGCCCTCCCATTTTCGCAGGTTTCTCGCCTGCTTCCAGAGCCATGTTGCTGCTTCCTCGTCCGTGCAGATCACCCGAGGGCGTGATCTCCGTGATCTCTGGTCGAACCCTCTGAACCCAAACTCGCTCTGCGAGTGCTGCGGCAGTAAAGAACAAAAACAGGACAATTGTGATAAGGTCGGGACACCTCAGTGCGCGAATTGCAAGCGGTGCAAGAGGAAAAATGTAGATCACCACATCATGAGCCGAACCTGTCCCGAATAGATTCGGCAGGTGGTACCGAAGTACTTGAGCCTCCGTGAGGCTGCCGACGGGCAAAGTGATAAACTAGAGAACCAAAGACGAAAAGTACATGCGCAAGTGCTACGTGAGTGCCCTTGAGGTTTTTGCGCTATTTAAGCCGATTCTAAGATCTAACATGCTGCTAGAAACTAGACGAGTCCGTCTCCTCGGGGCGGGGATGGTAACCCCGACCGACAAGGGTCGGTGGGCCAAGTGACTCGATAAACATTTTTTAACCGTTTTATTTCAATTTTATTTATACATGCATAAAGCAGCGAAGAGCGCTAAGGAGGCGATGAGCGCAAGCTCATAGATCCCGGTAAACATGGGAATTGAAAAAAAAAAAAACGTACCCGGGAGCTCTCGGTCCCCGTCCTCTCGCCTGAGCCTGCCGCTACGGCTGCGGCCTCTGCCTCCTTGGCCCGCGTGCATTTCCGGCGGGCCGCCCCGCTTTACCGCGGGCGTTGTATTGCCAGTTGGCCAGCTCAGCCTCCCGGTTTCACCACCGTCCGTGCCCAAGCTCGGAGTGCTTCGAGCCTCAGCAGGGGTAGAGGAGACCTCAAGGGTCTCAACTGCGTCCTGCTCCGTCACCATCCGCGGTGGTGGTGTCTCTTTCGAAGCCTGTCTTGTCCGTCTGGTCCCTTGTCGGCCCCAGCCCGTCCGTCATCTCCTTTTTGTTGATATTCTGTTGCATTCAGTTCCCACGAATATCTAGGGGAATAGAAGTCCACCCCGACATAGCCTTGATTGTCGGGGCAAGATCTACATGCTCTGGAATTTGACCTGATGTTCCAGAGGGTCCCAGTTAGCGACACTGCTCCCCAGTGCCATGCAGCCCTCAGCACGGCGCTCACACCTTGGCTTAGGATGGCTATTGCAGGGCGCTTTTCGTCCCCCTGGGCGGTGGGCTCGCCACTTTCCCTACACCATCTCGCTGATGCTAACTCTGTTACTCTTCTTTTAACATAGGAAGAGCATCCGGCAAGAACCCCGAGGAGGTATAGTAACAGCTTGAGTGCCGGAGGCTGTGTACTCGCTTAACACCCCACTGTAACTAGTCGACTGGTTGTCTCCTTTCATCTCGTATTACACAGTGAGTAATGTCCGAAGAAACTCGACAAGATAGTTACTCCCGCCTATAGATAGTATATATAAGTAAGTTTGTTGTGTTCAGTTTTTCTTGATTGCGCATTATACATTGTCATATACGAATGTCTATGCTTTAATTCTTTAATGAGCTATTATGCTAAATGCTTGCTTCCGAATTTGTTTATCCGCGCACAAGCGAAATGATAACGTACAGATTATTCATTGATTTTTTTGTCTCCGACATAGGTGTGCCCCGTAAGGAAGAAATACTCTTTAGGGAATGTATATTCGATTATTGCATCGTGTTTTTAATTACTCATAAACGAGTAACACTGATAGTAACAAAACTGACATTTTTATAATAGGTGAACGAACGTTAAAAAATGTGTAATGTTACATACTTTATTTGTTAGTCATTGAGAATCACCTCATTAATATTACTTGTAAAAAATTATTACAGCCATATGTTATCAAATCATTTCCTTCATATGTGTTCCTTTATGTTCTTCTTATGTGTATAATAGTTATTTACCATTAGGGATCATAGGTCCTGCAATAATAGTAGTCACAAAAAAGATGCTTTAAACACAACGACTTTTTACACCATATATATCTGATAATGGCTCTAAAATTTCAACAGGGTGTTTCACAATGTGTTTCAGATTGAGCAAAACCAAACGTAACAGGATTTTGAATGAGCTCCGGTTTTTTTCGATACATAATTACTTTTGTACCACGAGTATTTAGAATATTAGAAATATTTAGAAGATTAGAATATCGCGGCGATGAGAGTTGATTGTGTGGTCGGAATTGTAGTTTAATTATATTATTCCTCAAGTGTACATTTATATCAGAATCTAAAAAATATTACGCTGTCTGAAAAATGTCGGACGAAATTTTTGATACTCTGAATCCAAATGCATGAAGCGGTTTAATATATCCAATTGTGCCTTTTGGAATAATCATTGGAATTATATTCTTGTTAAGAAGGGTCGCTTCATCGGCAGTGTCCACTCTAAGAGTATCAACAGTACGCTGTTACTCCCGACATTGGAAAAGAAAACCTTTTTCAACCAGGTTTTAAAATGCTCTGTTAAAACAAAACGCATTTCATATTTGAAGACATCTATGTTGATATAAAATACATTTTATATCGATAAAAAACGTTGGGCCATTCATGATTATTTGTGCGAATACATACCAGAAGTAAGTTTCCCCGATTTGGATACCATTACAAAGACGTTTTCGGGACGAAATAATTATTTCTTCACTCTTGGTCCAAATTCGCTCTTCGTCTCCTTCAAAACGATGAAAAGTGGGGAAAGCAATTTTCTATAAGCACTTATAGTAGGTTGGATCTTATCGCTGTGAGTCGTTAAAGAGACTGACTGTACAACGCATGCAACTTTATTTATTCCTTCCGTTCCGCTGGGACAATTGCAGCGCTGGGCACATCAGTTAAATAATGGTGACACTTATGTCACCATTATTTAACTGATGTGCCCAGCGCTGCAATTGTCGTGTTTACTTGACATATTTGTATTTTTGTCGGACGGTTTCTACGCTATAATTTTTGGTCTTACCAGATCTCCGGTATTCAACGGCTTTTTTGTACTCATAATTCACCTGATCATCAGTGGAACAGGTGTCAGAATCACCAACACCGGTGTATTTTTGCCATTTAGTATCTTCAACAGTATTGACATCGTACTGTTTAAATGGTTATTGAACATCGCGTGTTTCTTCTTTTATCATTCCAACTCCATTATAGTCTTGCATAGTATTCATCAAAATTGTTTCGTATTTGTCAGCAAGTTCAATTTCCGCCTTGTTGACCGCAGTTTGTTCAATATTCATCGCTTCAAATGTAGCTAGAGGAATTTTAATAACTTTAATGGGATTTACTTTCATGTTTGATATAAATATAAGTAGCACACGCAGAACACTGATTGGGGCTCGCCTTAACATAGACTGGAAGGAGACGAAAGATATCATCTTATAAAGCGAGCCACTAAGTATTGTAATCTTGAAGTGCAATAGAATACGCAATTATGTATTGATTCAGCGCGGAAAGACGCAATAAAATAGGACCTTATCGCGAATAGACGCTATCGGAATATTCCCGTTGATGGACTTAATTAGCGGGTTTTTCCGAGAAAGCGTGACATATACGTAAATAAAGAGAGATCTGCACGTTATCATTTCGCATATGCGCGGGAAAACAATTTCATTTACCATGATAGCTCATTAAAGAATTGAAGCGTAGACATCCGTATATGACAATTTACATGCGCAATCAAGAAAAATCGAACACACATTTTTATATATGCTATCTATATGCAATTAATGGTATTATTATAATTTTTTTGTTTTTGTATTTGGCGGACTCGTTTTTTAAGAGGGAACACCTATGCAGACGACGGAAAAAATTAATTATATTTGGGAATTATTATTGCAAAGTTAGTTGATCCAAGACAATAAAGAAGCCCTTTGCATTGTATGACTGAAAAAATAACCAAATGGCACCTGATTGGAATTTACGTTCACTTTACAATTTGAATTTCCAAACTTTCTGGCTTGGTAAAAGAATAATTGAGTAAAAAAACTTACGTTTCGAAGCAGACGATTATGTGAAGTATTACAATAAAATATATACCAAGTTATGCTAAAAGTGAATTTTAATTTCTGTATGAATACTTCCGAATCGGCGTTGAAAGCGTCTCGACTCAAATATATGAGCTTTATGAGTAAGGGGTACCGGTGTGCTAGTCTAGTGGTTAGCGTCCTTGCCTCTGAACCAGTACATCGGGAGGTCGCGGGTTCGAGTCGCAGTCTCGTAGTCTCGGAGAAAAATAAATACGGGCGTGACATAGCTCCAGTTCTACATGGATGTCGCGCACACGGACCGGTAAGTGTGTGTGTCGTGTCCGGATGACTGTAGCCTGTGATTTATTTCTCGACGAAACGCGACTAGCTCCGAAACTGGGAAGCGAACCTGAGCGCCCTGTATAGCATGTCATCGCCATCACGGAGACATGGCTGGCAGACTCTATCCCGGATTCCACCATCGACCTCTTGGGCTATACCGTCCTCAGAGCTGACCGCAACTCACAAGGTGGTGGTGTGGAACTATACATCCACAAGAGCATTTCCGCTACTCTTATCTTTCGCTCGGTGAGCGCTGGCCTTCCAGGTTCCATTGACTACCTAATGTGCTCGCTGCAAAGTAAGGGATCTCTGCTAATCTTCGCTGCCGCCATCTATCGACCACCGCATGTATCCTTTACGACACCCATCGACTTTGGGCATGAGCTCTCCCTTGCCATGGACAGGTCCAGCCACAAGTTCATTATCGGTGATTTTAATGCCGAAGGTGTACGAAAAGCTGCTACATAGCCAAATCATGGACTACATCACACGCCACTCTATCCTCGATCCATGGCAGTGTGGCTTCCACCCGGGGTTCGGCACAGACACTGCCATGCTGAAACTGCTAACTGATGTCAGGCGCGGAATGGATAGACGGTAGGTGACCGTACTAGTCTTGGTCAACTTCTCAAAGGCCTTCGACATGGTCTCGCATGCCCTTCTCTTGAGCAAAGTTCATCCCATTGGCTTCTCGAATAGTGCTCTGGCGTGGGTTGCTTCTTATGTAACTGGGAGGAAGTAGGCGGTAAAACGTGCGAATGAATTATTCACTCCCTGGCTTACTAATGCTGATGTTCCCCAGGGTTCTGTGCTTGGCCCTCTATTGTTCTCGCCCTTCGAAAATGATATTGGCCCAGCCATTCGAGAGGGTAAACGCCTTCTCTATGCCGACGATCTGCGAATGTACGCCAGCTGCTCACTAGAAGACTTGCCTGCATGCATGCGTCAGATCAATGAGGATATCGCTAGAGTTGGGGCTTGGGCGGAGCCGAATCACCTGCGGCTGAATTTGCTTAAGACAAAGGCAATCATCCTGGACAAGAAAACGCTTCTTCAATTGCATTAACCTGGCGCAGCTTCCTCCACTCGGCGATGAGCTGAGCACGATCCCACTGGTCTCATCGGTGAGAAATCTCAGGGTCCTTATTAACTCTAAACTGACCTTCCACAACCACATTACCAGCATCTCATTGAGGGTCAATGGCGTCCTTTACAGACTCCAACAGTTCCGCAACCTTACTGACATAAACCTTCGCAAGACACGTTCGACGGCTCTACTTAGGGTGGGGTGTTGCAATAACCGTACACTGCAGCGGCTTGTCAATAAGGGCATTCGCTTCATCTACAGCCTTACTTATCTACTTACTCATCTACATCACTTAACTTTATATGGCATTCTTTACATTACAATTACCATCATCATGTAGGCTATACTTAGCAGTCTCGACTGCAACATTTGTTTAACACTGGGCAATGAATATCTTATTCATTCATTCATTCATTCATTCATTCATTCATTCATTCATTCATTCATTCATTCATTCATTCATTCTCTCTCTCTCTTTCTTTCTCTGTGAGTACGAGCTGTCACTTTTCATACTGCTCCCGCCTTCTCTCGATTGCTTTCTGCCGCGTTTTGCCTACGGGCATTTTTGTTGCAGGAACAAAGCACGCTAATCATTACTTTTCACCGGAAAATTGAGGGTTTTGCTGCTTTCCTCGGATTTTATGCTTTTTTTCCCGGTGAAAAGACTCTTGGTGGATAAACTCACTGTTGCTTTGGTCCCCCGCACCCCGCGGGATCGGCCGCCCGACACGAGCCTTTCCCTCCGTGCATGTGCTGACGATCCTAAGCCTCCTTGCTCTCTGTCATCACTCGCGAAGTACGTGAGTCAGATTCACTCCTGTCACGTCACTAGAAAACGCGTGCGACACCCTATAACCAACGATCTTTGTCTTGGTGAGATTTTACGAAGAACGAGATTAGGCGCATACGCTTCGGCAAGGCGTCCAAACAATCCAAGTACCCACTCGAGCAACACCGAGGACGAGATCGACCGACGCTCTCAACTTTCAACAAGAACATCGGCCAGAGCAAAAATTCTACGAAATGCCGCGGCTCGAATAATCAAACAGGAACTGACTCCAAAACCTTACGCTGGCTATCCGCATGGACACAAAAAGAAGTCTGCATGATCCGACCCGGTAACCAGAGCGGAGCACCAAGACATCCGGGCCGTCTGAATCAAACGGTCGCCGCGCTATCGCGAGCGACTTAACGCAAATTTCGGCTACACACCTCATGCGCATTCCGTTAACAAAGCGAATTGGCCCCTTCCACCAGCGCCATTATTTTCTTAGAAGAGGAACCGAACATTACCTCCCACTCACTCTAAAAATTCGCATGCGAACCAAGAAGGGCAGTGTGCAAAAAAAGGGGCGAGTCGGTCTCTCGACAACGTCGATTATTCAGAGTAGTCTCCCGTCGACTACCGTTCAATCGAGTTCTCTTAAAGAGTCGTAACCCAGCAGTATAAGGAATATCTCCAATTAACTCTCATGTGAATCGGTCTTCTAGCGACCCATGTACCAACAGTCTTCATTACTCGGGTCACCGAAGTTATAGTGCGTTTGTATGATTTCTATCATCGGTCCGTAAAGATTAGTCAACCCTTCGACCTCGCGCCTAGTTCGTATTTCTGTCCACGCATAGTGCCGTCGTAGTAAAGATCGAGTATACACTCGACCGGCGTAAAATGTTCCGAGTATCTTACCAGAGATTACACCAACGAAACCTTCGGCCCAAGAGCGTAGGCCTTTGTAATCCGAGCGACAACAAACCACCCACACGAGCGAGCGAGCGTGCGAGCGAGCGACCGTGCGGCAACCACCGCTAATGTAAGCAACTTTACTTTCTCGTTTTGTATCTTTCACTATAGCCCTATTCGTTTTAACCCGGCTAATAACCTCATAATAAATAACCTAGTGTCAATCGAACACAAATCTGTCGAATTATTCCTCAGTACCCAAACCTCGAGTTAATTCCTTAACTTTATCCTTTCCCACGCACTACCCCTTTTTACCCTCATCCCGTGCTATTGCGCTAGGCGTAGGCAACAAAGAGGGAAACAAAAATATTATGCTCTCATCCCTTCCGGATATGACACTCCATAGCTATAACCACCGCGAGAATCCGAGCCTCCGATTGTCTGGTCACATGACGGGTATCTTAGCTAATTGACTGTCCGACCTGAAGTTGGCCAATGCTACTCCGGTGAATCTCTGAACCTCTCACAGGCCGGTCGTATAAAGTGTAGCTTGCCTATGGACCGCCCTTCGTGAAGTTGTTCTTTTCATCAAGGGGTTTTCGCTCACCGAGCGACAAACTTTGGAGTATCGTATTTCCTGGTCTTAACGCTAATATCAGAATTTCCGGCACCTCATCTGCTGGTGGCTCCCGACCTGGGTCGCCGGCTGGCTCCGAGGGCTCTGCTTCCTCTCGTAGCTCTTCACGAAAAAGAGATAGAGATGGTGACGACGTCAAGGTCAAGCCACCTACCAAAAAAGTCGTGCAGCCGCCGAAAATACGACAAACTCACACCTTGGACAATGTCATGGATGGTCTGGCGGCCATAAATCTGACTCTTGCCAGCTACAAGACGATCCTTGACGATATCCATGGCATTCACTCCGCCATTACTGATGTCAACGCCGAACTTGTCGCGCAGAGGGCTACCACCGATAGGCTCACCAACGTGACGGGCTCGTTGACTGCACTGACTGAAAGCTTCGTCCAGGAGAATCAAGACCTCAAGGACGCTCTACACAAGCTGGAAAACCGCGTTGACATGCTTGCTCCATCCGCGGCGTCCTCCTCCGCTAGCCTTTCTGTCGCCCAAGAGATTTCCAGACTTGCAGCGGCTACTAACACGACTTCAGCGCATGTGCAACGAGCTCTCTCGAGCCAGGGAAACCTCAATGAGTTGACCGTGACTGGATTTTATTTCGGCGCTGTCGAGGAGCCTGTTCTCTTGAAGCTGGCTTCGACGATTGCTACTGCACTAAAGGTGGAAATTAACCCTGGCAATCTTTTTAGTGCTCGTCTACTCAGAAAAAAGTCTTCAGCTCCAAATACTTCTCCACGGGCAAGCGCTGGTGCCGAACCCTCCAGGACTACTTTCGCGGTGGTATGTGGAGGTTCTAGCGTGGCGCTTCGACTCCTTTTGGCCAACCGCAACCACTGAATTCCGAAGTACTCGATGCTTGACAAGGAGCAGCTTGCAGGAATCGATCTCATTTTTCCCTCCTCGGACTTCACCATTAACGTCAACGAGCTTCTGCCGTCAAAAACCTTGCAGGTCCTAACTGCTGCAAAAAGGCGCTCAAGTCAGCTGGTTTTAAACACGTTTGGTGTAAGAACCAAACAGTCTTTGTCAAGAAAACCGACAATGGGATGCGACATGGGAGGCACACCCTGAATGCCCTCTGTGACGTCCCTAAACTGCTGTTCTTGTATCCAAATAAAGAGGAATAGCTAGCTGTGCGTGCACACTCGGCTCCAGCCTCCGACTTTCGTTTTTGCTGTGTCAACGCCAATTCTCTGCACTCCCATCTAGACCCCATCAAAGCTTACCTCGATGAATCGCCTGTACTTCATGTCATTGCTGTAACTGAAACTTGGTTAGCTCGTCCGATTGCCGACTCTCTTGTCGCTTCATCGGGATATTATATAATCAGGAACGATCGCAATGTGCATGGAGGAGGGGTCGCCTTGTTAGTCCATGAATCTCTCTCTGCCAAAGTCATCGCCAGGTCATAGTGCACTGACACCGGGACAATCGAGTTCATCATGTGTCAGCTTTGCAGTCTGGGCTCGCCTTGGATCTTCGTAGCTGTGGTGTATCGCCCTCCTCATGTCCCTTTCACTACACTGCATGATTTTGGCTTAGAGCTTGAAGCCGCGGTGGACAGCTGCACGCACAAGGTCATTATGGGCGACTTCAACGCAGATCAGCTTGGCGATAGCTTTGATGCTGGATACATCAGAGAACTACTTAGCGACCTATCACTCAAGCTCGTCGATCATGGCGCTACAAAGTCCACCAGCACCTCCGCGACGTGGCTTGATCTATGCATGGTGGACGAGTCTGATGAGGTTGTCGCCTGGAGCAAGTCTGATACTCCCCTCGGTGCAGGACACCATCTCATCCACGCAGCAATAAAGGTCCATCGGATTAAGCCGACCACCAAAATCATCTGCATCCGTAAGCTGGGCAGACTGCTTGACCCCAACGTTAGGGGAGCCTTCGAGGCCGTCGACTGGGAGGCACTTTCGACTCAGGAGACTACTGTGGATGCACTTCTCGACGACGTCTATATGAGGTTCTTTGCCACCCTGGACTCGGTCGCTCCGGTCTCGTGGACCAGGGTCAACTTGGAGTTGCACGCTCCGTGGGTGACTACCGAGTTTATTGAGGCCTCTATGGGGCTTGTTCGTTCTCGCTATCGTCGCTTCCGCCGAAATGGGTCCAGGTCTAATCTAGCCGCTTACCCCCTTGCTCGGGATTCCCTCCGTCCGCAGATAGCAGCGGCCAGAGTAAAATACTACAAATCTCGCCTTGCAGGATTAACACTAGAGGCCGTGTGGCGCGAGCTACGTATCCTTGGCCTGACCAAGGACCGCGTAGTAGCGCGGCTCACGATCCCGCCGGAAGAACTGAATGCAGCCTTCGCCAGCCTCAACGATTAGTCGTAACGCCCACATTAACAACCTTACTACTGCTGTTGAGCCGTTGCCGTTTCCAGATCGCCCTTTGCTTGAATTCAGTAGAGTCTCTCCGACTGAGGTCGAGAGAGCTTTGCTGGCCTCTCGCTCGAATGCTCAGGGTACTGACGGGCTCACCCGACGGATGATCATCCCTGTTCTCGACATAGCGCTTTGTCCCTTGGTACAGCTGTTCAACAAGTCAATATTGGACCGCTGTTTCCCACTAGCCTGGAAGAGAGCGGTTATCCTACCGCTACCGAAGGTGCCTTCACCGGCCAATGTTGGGGACTATAGACCCATCTCACTATTGGTGACTCTCAGCAAGACCCTGGAGCAATTGATCCATAACATGATCTCCCAGTACATCACGCGGTACAATATCCTCGATCCTTTCCAGTGCGGTTTCCGGGGAGGGTACAGCACGGAGACTGCCCTACTCAAGCTATTCAATGACGTCAGGATGGGCATGGACACTAGAAGGTGACGGTTCTCATCCTCTTCGATTTTTCAAAGGCTTTCGACATAGTCCCTCACGATCTACTACTCTGTAAGCTGCGGAACGCCGGTTTCTCCAGCGGAGTGATCGACTGGCTAAACTCCTACCTCTCTGGCAGACTACAGGCCGTCAAAATCGAGGACGGGTCCGTGACTGATCGGCTGGGCACTAACACACGTGTTCCGCAAGGCTCAGTCCTCGGACCTCTTCTCTTCTCGCTCTTCGTCAACGACATCGGCTCTGTCATCCATTCTGCGAAACGTCTGCTGCATGCCGATTGGGCGTTGAGGAACCACGTAAAGCTGAATCTCCTCAAAACTAAGGCCATTATCCTCGGCAACAATCGACTTATTAATCAGATCGACACCTCTGATCTTCCACTCCTGGGTAATGGGCGGATTAACGTTTCCTATGTCACTTCAGCAAAGAACCTCGGCGTCATTATCGACTCCAAGCTATCTTTCAAACACCACATCGCTGAAGTTATCCCTAAGGCCAACAGCGTATTATTCAAGCTGTGGCAGCTTCGCGAATACACCGACGAGAGCCTCCGTATAACACTGGTCTCTACACTGATGCTCCCTCACATTAACGACGGCTCCTCTGCTCTTTTCGGAGCTGGGGCCATCAATGACTTAAAACTCCAACGCTTGATGAATAAGGGGATACGATTCATCTTCGGCCTACCCCGGGATGTCTCCATCTCGCCCTATAGACGCAGGCTGGGCTGGCTCTCTATTGCCATGAGTCGCAATTTTGCTACCGCCTGCACGGTCTACAAGACTCTACATGGGACTGCAGATCCTATTCTTCGTGACCTACTCCTAGTCCACCAACCAGCTAGATTCACAAGGCATCCGCGGGACTTGGTGGTTCCAGCGCACCTCACTGAGTCTTTCAGATATGCTTTCGCCATATCTGGATCCCTCAACTGGAACTCGCTCCCAGCTGTCGTACGAGAGTCGGAGACCTCGGCTTTGTTCAAGATGCGTCTGAAGTCGTGGGATCTCCAGGAGACACCATAGTGCCTCTTGTATCTGTCGGGTGTGCACGCATGCACGCACGCACGCACCTTTTCTCATCCATTTTTCTTATGTTCTTCTTTAATTATTTTTTGAGTGTATTGGCTACGAGAGAGAGAGATAGAGAGAGAGAGAGAGAGAGAGAGAGAGAGAGAGAGCACTCTCAATTTAGATTTAATCTTACTGCACTGTTCACTGGCAAACCACTACGCTACCAAGTTTTAAGTTTACTTTTTGTCATTAATTGTTCACCAAACATTTAACTCCATGTCTCGGCATTTATTCGCTACTCGCTCTGTACTGTACTTCCGCCATGTTGGGTAAACAATAACTCACTCAGGATAGCTTGCTATCCATTTTTTTCAACTATGAATAATACAAATTTCTCTCTCTCTCTCTCTCTCTCTCTCTCTCTCTCTCTCTCTCTCTCTCTCTCTCTCTCTTCTGGTCTGGTGAGTCGATCTGTCACGTATTTTTGAGCTCCACTTTTCGGACACGATTCTGCTTTCCTCTGCCCTCGGGCGTTTCTCATTGCAATATCGAAGCCCGCACAAAATTGCTTCCTACCGCTTGCACTATCATCCGTCCTTTTAGTGCAAGATCTGCAAGGAACACCCGGTAGAAAGTTTAGCATATTTTTCCGGCACGACTTGGGTGTCATCTTTGTCTACCAGTCGTATCACTCGCGGACCTATGTTTGTGAAATGTATACGGCACATCGCTGTATACAGTACCTGCCAACGCACCTTCGCTAACTACTCAGGCGTATCGCATGTAACAACAAGGCGATCTCGTCATCGTCTCTACGAAGCAACGCTTCCCATCAGCAATATATTGTCTCTTCAGTCTTCCTGTGTTATTTCTCGCGAATTAACTACGATAGGTAAATACACGCACTAGATCCATTGCTCACACGGTAAACTTAATACAACGCTCAGATATCATTGCTCTTTAACATATGACCGCGGCTACGGTCATCTGTCTTACTCGCCACACCTTTGCTCCAAATATCTGCGCCGCATAGCAGGCAATCTTCTCACTTGTACTGGTTGCGGGAACAAATTCCACCCTGGTTGTTGTATAGCTTACCTAAAATATCGAAGTGCTTCTGCGTGTTGCATTACAAATTTGAAATATCTGGCAGTAGAGTATATCGATAAAAAACTTGCTAATAACCTGAGCGCAAGACCAGCCTCTCTTTTTTCGAAATTGCAAGAAATTCCAGTTAAAACGAATAATCAATTTGATTGTAACGTGTCTAGATCAAACTTAGCTGCGAGCTGCGTAGATTCTACTTCTTTTACTGGCGATACCAATAGGAAAATGGACGAGTCAATGATTAATAAGAAGATGATCGAGGCCATGAGCAAGTCTAATACCACGAACAAAAAACTATCTGAAACAATCCAGCAAAAAACCAGCGTCAACGATGACATTGCGAACAAACTAAAATGCCTACCAGATCTAATAGCTAAAGTCGATAAGCACGACCAAATCATAGAGCGTCTTCAGGCAACCAACGCTAGTTTAATACGTGAACTTGAACTGCTTAGGTCTTCGATTGCGTCCAGTCGAACCCAAGAATCGGCTGGGATCATTTTGACAGGCATCCTTTTGCAAATACCGATGACAATAAATCTCTTGTTCTTAAGATCTTCACTGCGTTGGCAATTCCCGAGCTCTTTAGTGACGTTTTGAATATTCGCGTTCTTGCACGTAAGGGAAATTCTACAGTAGGCGAAAACAGTCAAACTCGTGATGGTTTGATCACTAAGTCACTATTGATAACACTTAAGTCTATGATGGTCCGAGATCATATTATTGACAAAAAAACGCGAGAAAAAAGATCTCTTTATACGTGACGTCCTCGGTACTAATCTGCCAGGATGCATCTATGTAAATGAATTTCTACCGTCGTTCACGTACCAGTTGTATCGCAAGACCAAAGTCAGAGCAGCAGCAACTAATTACAAACACGTGTGGACTAGATCTGGTCACATACACGCACGAAGGGCAGAGGGTGGCCGAAAATTAGAAATTATTACTGAAGATGACTTAGCAAAATTAATCTGACTTATATCCGCGCAGAGCAGTCCCGGGGCAGTTAGTACTACTGCCCCGCCGCCTACTCCTACAACTGGATTTAGCGAAATTCAATGCTAATTCTTTGTGTGCTCACTAGTGCTCTTGAAAAGCCCTGTAAACTGAAAAAAAAGAAGAAAAGTTGTATTTTGGTTTGTCTGTAGCTTAGTAATTTGGCTGAAATCGGAAAGTATTATTCTATTATCGTATTATCTAGCTGTATTAACTATTATTTGGTATTACTTTCTGACTCCGTATTATTTTATATTATTTGCGGTGTTATACTTGCGTCATTGTATAATATTAGTATTATTTTGTATCTTGTATTCTTTACCAGTTAGCGAGAGCAAAATAAATTCTGTACTAGCTCTCACTCAAATGTTGCCCCAAAGTTGTATATCTAGGGCATAAGCAATAAATCAATCAGTCAATCAATCCTCTCTCTCTCCCTCTCTCTCTCTCTCTCTCTCTCTCTCTCTCTCTCTCTCTTTCGCTTGGGTGGGTACCTTGCATGAAGTGTTTTTTTTGACTGCGTTTTTCCTGCTTTTCTACCGCCTCTCTGAACCTCGTGGGCGTGTTTCTAGGGCGAGGCCCTGCTTCTTTTGCTTCTGCATCGTGTGACATTGTCACTCCCTGCTTCTGGTGCCGCATACTGCCCCTTGAGTGCACTTCCGAATAGTACATGTTTCTTTTGGCTCTCTAACCTCTCACCTGTCAACCGATCGCCTTTACGTATGTGGTAGCATATGTGATTTCTATCTGTGTGTTGGTCCGTGTATCATCACTCTCGCACTCAACTTCCATCGTGTGCGTCTTACGCGCTGCGTGACCTCACCGCCGCCGGCCGTCGCGGCAGAGCACTACGCCGCGGTGTCTGTTTTCGCGCACACGTCGGGGTGACAGACCGGTATGACCATCCGGAGCCTTATTGGGGCGACACCAGCACTGACACCGACTCGAACATTTTTGCTGGGGCATCGTCGCAGACTTACTTCGAGTCTATAACTGACCCCTCGAGGGTCGAGGTCACCACCCGACCTGAATTACTGTCAGATTTAACGGAGACTTTGTTCTTGGAGTGCCATATGTCAGATGTTTACATTTTATTTTTTTTAAAGGAAACGAGTAAAGCTTTTTGAGTGCGGTTTTTTTCTTGCTTTTATTCATGATATACAGAACGTTAAAAAAAAAATATTTAAAAAAAGCATAATGACGGCCTTGCAGCTCCGCGCAAACAACTCCTCAGATCGCGGGAGATAAACGGCTGACATCACTGCCCCCTCTTTGTTGATCTGAAACACAAATTCAAAGCATATTATCAATCTGTGACCCTTTGGTCATGGAATGACGGATGGGTTTTTCGTTTAGTACAAATCTCGGAAAATGGCGGCAATTTTAAAAAAATCGAATTTTCGCGTTTTTTTTCGCATGAAAAGATAAATAATAAATGTAAAAATGTATCTATCGAAAAAACGATCCGTCATTCCGTGAAAAAATATTTTCTGAGTATGCTTTCCAAATTTCAAGTCGATATGTTAATTACAGCGGTCAGGAGAATGTAAGGCATTTTTAGAAACGTGTTTTCGAGAAAAACGCGTTTAAAGTTTTGTAATGTGTTTACACAAATGTGTTTATAATTACCGCTTATCGGCAATGCCTGGTCCATAGAGGCATCCCTCCTCTTCTTCGAGCTGCTCATGTTGAGCCGCTAACATCTCCCGCTAACTTCAAGGACAAAGTCTCTCTTAATGCAAGATATTACTTACCTGCGATCGGATATCTCCAAAATGTTGCGCTCTCTAGTGGAGTATAAAGCCACCATTACGTCCGTTCTGCTCGCTAACAAGGAGTCGCTGAATAAGCGTAAGCGTTTTGACGAAACTCTGAACCAATATCACGAATATTTTTACACAATCGTCTCGGCCTATTTGCGGCTCTACACCAAGCTCAGCACCGTAACGGCTTGTAAAACGCATTTTCGTTCAAATCTACCGCTGTCGATTTGCTGTCGACCACTACCGCTGTCGACCACTACCGCTGTCGATTTGCACCCAGCCCCAGGGACTCCGGCCCGACCCTCCTTTGCATCGGTCGTATCGGGGAAAGGCCAAACCATCCGGCTCATGCATGGGTTGCAATGAACCGTACCACCATCCGCCTACAATCGAGTCATAGTCGAGCCGTCCGCAGACTAAGCTGCTCAGTTTAACAACGTCGACGCTACTAAGCAAGCGCTCCCATGCACCAATTAACTCGACCACTCTGGGCATCAAAATATCGCGCGTGTGACATACCCTTCTCATCAACTATGGCTAGGAACATCAACCCACCCCTCGGGCCCCACCTGACCATCTGCCACGCGAACAAATTGAGGTATTTGAAAACCGCTTCATGGCAATTTTTCCCGACTACCAGTGCATGCCTTTATTTGTAGTGACTTCAGATCACTATCCACAGCAGATAGTGCGACACCTCGACCTACACGGCTTACATGATCCCTGCGGGGTCCCTCAGGGCTCCATTCTCGGCCCTCTACTCTTTTCTATGTTTATCGTCGTCTATCGGAAACAGCCGATGGCATCACACGTATTAACGCTGATGCTGAGTCTATCTGTGCCTGGGCCCTAACGCATTGCCTTGTTACATCCTAGCGAATGAGCCTTCTCTCGGTTATTCCCAATATCCTCATTTGCCGTCATAAGCGTATTAAATGTATAAATCTATGAATAAGACGCGTAACAACATTAAACGGAACTTGCGTACGTTCCGCGAGCATATTTTTTGTTTATTTTATTCAGTCGGTCCGCCTCGAGTTATAACCTCGCATTTGTTGAAGGCGTAAATATCAAACTCTCAGAAAGAAATACGAGGCACCACTCGATCGAGACGAGAAGACTTTGCCTCTAGCCTAAATAAGTTCCGGCCGATAATCATTTAGTATGGTGCCGACAGAAAACGAGAACTCACCGACGCTCGATCTCTTCGCGCACCCGATATAATCTTTAACATAACACAGATCATGCGCATGCTTAGGTCTCAGATACCAAACTCTGTATCCCATGCGCTTTTTCGCCGAAACACGGGACAAAGGTCTCCTACCTTCCATGCGTGCAAATTCTGTATAAGGAATGATCGAGATCGATTCTGCGAATCATGAATATCGCGACCGATCACGCTAAACCTTAAAGTTCCTTCTTCCACTATCGAACCACTCCTAATTTTCATATCAAGAAAGACTTCCTTCCTGAAGTCAGTCTTCCAACAACTACCATCGACTCAAGTTCTTCTATCAAGTGTAAATCTTAGTCTGCCAACAATTTCCATCGCGTTCAGATCAAGTCTTCCAACAATTTCCATCGCGTTCAGATCTCAGTCTCGCAAAATCTTCCATCAAATTAACTTCACCTCTTAATCTTGTTCTGACAGAATTCGAAGAGTAGTACCGATATCATAGAGTTTTTGAATATTATACATCTTCGGGTTTTGACTGAAGCGTCGTATAAAAGTTTAGTCGACTCTCGCGGCCTCGAGTCCATAAAACAGTTCAAGTACTATTTACTACGCACATATACATAAACACTCTCAGCGCCTCAAAAGTCTGGTGCTGGTGACCGCTTTCCGAACGCTAAGCGTGGCGTCTAGGTACAAATCAGTCACTCGCTTACGTATCTTTAAGAGAAGCTATCGAAATGGTCCCGGATTTTGACGTGAAAGGTAGCTCCTTCTCAGATTTTGTAGCCGGATGCGAAGCACGGTTTGTGAGAGTAATTCGAAACAAACTAAAGGGTCAGGCTAAGAAGGTCATCCGGTCGTCCACGTTCGAAACAGTAGAATCTCTTCTGCAATTCTTAAAGAAACTATATGCTCCAAACAAAACTGAGGTGCAAGTGTTGGGAGAACTCAGTCACATTTTTCAAGGAAGCGGTGAAACCGTGATAGATTTTTCCACTGCAATTAGGGATAAAGCTAGGGAAATACTCGACGCTCAACCAACATCCCAAAACGGCACAGAACGTGCCGCTCACGGAAAAACATTAGACGGCTCTTTCCACTCGTATTTCAAACGCGGGCTAAGACTGGAGATAGAACAGCGTCTCCCTCGGTGCGACGATATCTCGACCGCTATAGATCATGCGATCGAAATCGAACGCGACCTCGAAGCCCGTAAGGAGCTTCTCTCGTCCTCTATTAGATCCGTTCCGAACAAATCGGTAAAAACCTGTAACATCTGTAAAAAGGACGATCATTCGAGCGAAGCTTGCCGATTTGCGGCAATCACATGCCAAAAATGCAACAGTAAAGGTCACAAAGCCGATCAATGTGAAAATAATCAAATCGCTAAAAAATCGGTCACGTGTCAAATTTGCGATAAACCCGGTCACATCGCAAAAAATTGCTACCTTAACCAAAAATCTGGAAATTTTTCTGGCAATCAGTCACACCGCTCGCCCGGTCCTCAATGCCCACTCTGTCATAAGCAAGGTCTTACTGCGGATCGATATTTTAAATTTCGAAACAATCCCCCGAATTCTAATCCGCCATCTTGTCGTTATTGCAAAAAGGTCGGGCACACTATCGAAAACTGTCGTGCTCGCGATTATAATAATTCACGTAATCAGTCGGGAAACGGGCCGAGTGCCCCTCGGACAGACGCACCGAGCGGCCCGCCCACTCAAACGCGTCAAGCGAACGCCGTCTCTGTCGGGGAGCCGAACGAAACTATCCGACCTACGCAATAAAGTCGGAAAATTTCAACACATTGCCCTCGGTGTGTATCGGAGTATTACCGAAAAAAGGGGTAATTTCGATGCTGTTAGATAGCGGTGCCATCCCCAATTTGATAAAAAAGGCATATACAAAAAATATGGTAGACATCAACGAAGAAGATGTCATTAAATTAACAGGCATATCCGAATTACCGGTCTTTGGACGTGCTACTTCGCGTATTCGACTCCGATTCGCTACTTCACATTATACCCGACAATGTGCCGCTTCCCTACCTCGGTCTGCTGGGGTCTACATATTATTATGAAACCAAGTCCAATATCAATTACCGCACGGAATGTCTCGAGTGTGGGGATAAATCATGGTCTTTCGAAAAAAAACCGAACCCAACGAGGTGATAGAAATCCCCGCGCGTTCGCAAACTCCCTTCTTCGTGAAGGTAAAAGACAGCATAATCAAAGAGGGATACCTCTCGCCTTTGAAAATCCGTCAAGGTGTATACGCCGGCGATTGCCTGGTGACAAACAACGACGGAAAGGCTCATTTGAAGGTTTATAATACCATAAATGACGCTGTCAAACTGATCATTCCAGTTGTGGAGCTGCAGGAATTCGACGCTATCGAAGACCTGTCAGAAAATACTCCCAGTTCAGACTGTACGACAGGTTCAAATTCTCGTTCAATCCCTCGTGACCCTCCTAATTCAAGCGTAAATTGCACGATAATTGCGCCGATCCATAGCCCGAAAGTGGCCAATTCTAAAAATTCGATGATAAATGTCGAATCAATTAACAAGTCTTGTAGCGAGGAAAGAACGAGAATCAACATCAAGCAAAATAAAAATTTCAGTTAAATTCCAGGCCAAAAATCAAAGGCAGACAAAAATAAAAACTCAAAAATGAAATCGGTCGAAAATCCAAAAATCGAGGTCAATCGTAACGAACAGTTAAACAATGAAATAAATCGAAATAAAAGTCAAAAATCGAGTCAAAACGTGATCTGCATTCTTGCCTCTGAATCAACATCGCGTATAAAGAGAAATAAATCAGAGCGCTCAAAAGTAATAAAAAGTCTCTTGCGACTCGACCACCTTGCAAAAATCGAATTAGAATATGTCGAAAAAATAATCGAACAATATTCAGACAGATTCCATGTAAAGGGCGAACCTCTAGAAGCCACACATGTGCTTCGACATAAGATTCCAACGGTCGACGACCTGCCGATACACGCTAAACAGTATCGTTTCCTCCAAGCGCTCAAGGGCGAAGTCCAGCGTCAAGTGGACGAGCTACTAGAAACAAGAGTCATAAACCACTCGGAATCTCCAAACAACGGTCCCATCTGGATAGTCCCGAAAAAACCAGACTCTAACGATAACAAACGTTGGCGAATGGTAATCGACTTTCGTGCTTTGAACGAAAAAACAATCGGTGACTCATATCCGCTACCCAACATCACAGATATTCTGGATCAGTTGGGTCGCGCGAATTATTTTTCAGTGTTCGATTTCGCATCCGGTTTCCACCAGATCGAAATGAACCATGGAGATAAATCGAAAACCGCTTTCTCTACCCCACATGGGCACTACGAATTTTCAAGAATGCCATTCGGCCTAAAAAATGCCCCGGCAACCTTCCAGCGCTTAATGGATATCGGATTGAGTGGACTCCAAGGAGTATCCCTCTTTGTTTATCTCGACGATATCGTAGTGTATGCCAGGGACCTAGAGGAGCACGGTAAAAAGATTCACGAACTGATAGAACGATTGCGCAAAGCCAATCTCCAATTACAACCGGATAAATGCGAATTTCTTCGACCAGAAGTCAGGTACCTAGGGCACATAATCGGCAAAGACGGACTTAAACCTGACCCGAGCAAACTCTCAGCCGTCAAAGATTTTCCTGTACCCAAAAATGTCAAAAATATTCGCCAATTTTTGGGCCTAACCGGTTACTGTCGTAGGCTTATCAGACTTCTCCAAAATCGCGGAACCGCTAACTCGCCTCTTAGAGTACAAGGTTGACTTCAAATGGACTGACGAAGTGCAAAAAGCTTTCGATATCCTAAGGGATAAATTATGCGAAGCTTCTATTCTCCAATATCCCGATTTCGAAAAACCGTTTATTATAACAACGGATGCTTTTGGCTACGCCTTAGGCGGAGTCTTACCACAAGGAGAAATAGGAAAAGACAAACCGATAGCTTATACGTCGTGCGTACTGCGAGGAGCGTCCCTTTGGTACGACACGTACGAAAAAGAAGTAATGGCCATCATTCATAGCGTAAAAGTCTTCCGACCATACATCTATGGTAGGAAATTCACGTTTGTAACGGATCACAAACCTTTGGTTTGGTTCAAGGCCGCCAAAGATGCGAACGCACGCGTTCTCAAATGGCGACTCAGGCTGTCCGAATCCGATTACGATGTAGTCTACAAACCGGGCACACTAAATTCAAACGCTGACGCATTGTCGCGTAATCCAATCGAACAACCAGAAGAGTCCAAAATAGCCGTCCAAAATAGTAGTGACGACGAGACGGAGGCCGAGGTAATAAGACCCGCACGCGTCACCCGACCTAAGAAGGCCGTCGGCCCAAAAACATTCAATGGCCCGAACCAGCGCAAAGCACCTCCTATCTCTCACTCCGAAACTTCCACCGATTCCAAATCCGATAATTCGACAAATCCAGATTTCAGCTCTCTCAATTCAGAATTTTCTGAACACGAGATCCCTCCCACGGAGGACAGAAAAATATCAGAATTTAAAATCGCTAATTGCAATACGGCTAAGGAATTGTTCCATTTTCAAAACGATCACCTAGTCTATTTTGTCGATTCAGCTGGCAAACCAACAATTGTCAGTGGAAAAAATCTGAAAAAAATCATGGTCGATCTTTAGACCGTACTTCTACAGGAATAATAAGGTTGTTTTGTTCCTTAGGTTCGATTTTTTTAAAATAAATATTAAGTGAAGAAAATTATCTTGGGCGGGATGAAAACGACCCAGGTTTGCGAATCGCGGGTTAGCATTTGCTCCGCAATGGGTCAGATTGAGTCGAGAAATCTGACGATGCTGCGACAACGACGGAAGGAGCATTATTTATTTAACAAAGATAGAATCAGTGCTCGCAACGGTACTCGGAGCACCGATCGGACATTCCTGACACTACTGGCCCGAATCCGTCTCCGATTTTATCTTATTTCCGGTCAGATTGAGTCGAGAAGTCGGACGATGCCGCGAGAACGACGGTAGGAGCTTTGTTTATTTAACAAAGATAAAATCGGTGCTCGGAATGGTTCTCGGAGCCTCGATCGGACATTCCCGATATTACTGCCCCGAATTAGTCTCCGATTTTATCCTACTTCCGGTCAGATTGGGTCGAGAAGTCTGACGATGCCGCGAGAATGACGCTAGGAGCTTTGTTTATTTAACAAAGATAAAATCGGTGCTGGGAATGGGTCCCGGGGGCTCGATTGGACATTCCCGATATTACTGCCGCCAATTCATCTCCGATTTTATCTTACTTCCGGTGAGAATGGATAAGGAAGTCTGACGATGCCGCGAGAACGACGGAAGGAGCATTGTTTATTTAACAAAGATAAAATCGGTGCTCGCAATGGCTCCGGGGGCCTTGATCGGACATTCCCGATAGTGCTGCCCCGAATTCGTCTCCGATTTGATCTTACTCCCGGTCAGGTTGAGTCAAGAAGTCTGACGATGCCGCGAGAACGACGGTAGGAGCTTTGGTTATTTAACAAAGATTAAATCGGTGCTCGGAATGGTTCTCGGAGCCTTGATCGGACATTCCCGACATTACTGCCCCGAATTCGTCTCCGATTTCATCCTACTTCCGGTCAGATTAGGTCGAGAAGTCTGACGATGCAGCGAGAACAACGCTAGGAGCTATGTTTATTTAACAAAGATAAAATCGGTGCTCGGAATGGTTCCCGGGGCCTCGATCGGACATTCCCGATACTACTGCGCCCAAACCGTCTCCGATTTTATCTTACTTCCGGTCAGATGGGGTCGAGAAGTCTGACAATGCCGCGAGAACGACGCTAGGAGCTTTGTTTATTTAACAAAGATAAAATCGATGCTCGGAATGGTTCCCGGGGGCTCGATTGGACATTCCCGACATTACTGCCCCAAATTCGTCTCCGATTTTATCTTACTTCCGGTCAGAATGGATAAGGAAGTCTGACGATGCCGCGAGAACGACGGAAGGAGCATTATTTATTTAACAAAGATAAAATCGGTGCTCGGAATGGATCTCGGAGCCTTGATCGGATATTCCCGATATTACTGCCCCGAATTCGTCTTCGATTTTGTCCTACTTCCGGTCAGATTGGGTCGAAAAGTCTGACGATGCCGCGAGAACGACGCTAGGAGCTTTGTTTTTTTAACAAAGATAAAATCCGTGCTCGGAACGGTTTTCGGAGCCTTGATCGGACATTCCCGACATTACTGCCCCGAATTCGTCTCCGATTTTATCCTACTTTCGGTCAGATTGGATCGAGAAGTCTGACGATGCTGCGAGAACGACGCTAGGAGGTTTGTTTATTTAACAAAGATAAAATCGGTGCTCGGAATGGTTCCCGGGGCCTCGATCGGACATTCTCGATATTACTGCCCCGAATTCGTCTCCGATTTTATCCTACTTCCGGTCAGATTGGGTCGAGAAGTCTGACGATGCCGCGAGAACGACGCTAGGAGGTTTGTTTATTTAACAAAGCGTTGAAATCGGAGACGAATTGGGGGCAGTAATATCGGGAATGTCCAATCGAGCCCCCGCGAACCATTCCGAGGATCGATTTTATCTTTGTTAAATAAACGAAGCTCCTAGCGTCGTTCTCGCGGCATCGTCAGAATTCTCGACCCGATCTGACCGGAAGTAAGATAAAATCGGGGACGGATCGGGGGCAGTAGTATCGGGAATGACCGGTCGAGGCCCCGGGAACCATTCCGAGCACCGATTTTATCTTTGTTAAATAAACAAACCTCCTAGCGTCGTTCTCGCGGCATCGTCAGACTTCTAGACCCAATCTGACCGGAAGTAGGATAAAATCGGAGCCGAATTCGGGGCAGTAATATCGAGAATGTCCGATCGAGGCCCCGGGAACCATTCCGAGCGCCGATTTTATCTTTGTTAAATAATCAAACCTCCTAGCGTCGTTCTCGCGGCATGGTCAGACTTCTCGACCCAATCTGACCGGAAGTAGGATAAAATCGAAGCCGAATTCGGGGCAGTAATATCGACAATGTCCGATCGAGGCCCCGGGAACCATTCCGAGCACCGATTTTATCTTTGTTAAATAAACAAACCTCCTAGCGTCGTTCTCGCGGCATCGTCAGACTTCTCGACCCAATCTGACCGGAAGTAAGATAAAATCGGAGACGGATCGGGGGCAGTAGTATCGGGAATGTCCGATCGAGGCCTCGGGAACCATTCCGAGCACCGATTTTATCTTTGGTAAATAAACAAAGCTCCTAGCGTCGTTCTCACGGCATCGTCAGACTTCTCGACCCAATCTGACCGGAAGTAGGATAAAATCGGAGACCAATTCGGGGCAGTAATATCGGGAATATCCGATCGAGGCCCTGGGAACCGTTCCGAGCACCGATTTTATCTTTGTTAAATAAACAAAGCTCCTAGCGTCGTTCTCGTGGCATCGTTAGACCTCTCGACCCAATCTGACCGAAAGTAGGATAAAATCGGAGACGAATTCGGGGCAGTAATGTCGGGTATGTCCGATCAAGGCTCCGAGAACCATTCCGAGCACCGATTTTATGTTTGTTAAATAAACAAAGCTCCTACTGTCGTTCTCGCGGCATCGTCAACCTTCTTCACCCAATCTGACCGGAAGTAAGATAAAATCGGAGACGAATTGGGGGCAGTAGTATCGGGAATGTCCGATCGAGGCCCCGGGAACCATTCCGATCACCGATTTTTTCTTTGTTAAATGAACAAACCTCCTAGCGTCGTTCTCGCGGCATCGTCAGACTTCTCGACCCAATCTGACCGGAAGTAGGATGAAATCGGAGACAAATTCGGTGCAGTAATATCGGGAATGTCCGATCGAGGCCCCGGGAACCGTTCCGAGCACCGATTTTATCTTTGTTCAATAAACAAAGCTCCTAGCGTCGTTCTCGTGGCATCGTTAGATTTCTCGACCCAATCTGACCGAAAGTAGGATAAAATCGGAGACGAATTCGGGGCAATAATGTCGGGAATGTCCGATCAAGGCTCCGAGAACCATTCCGAGCACCGCTTTTATCTTTGATAAATAAACAAAGCTCCTACCGTCGTTCTCGCGGCATCGTCAAACTTCTTGACCCAATCTGACCGGAAGTAAGATAAAATCAGAGACGAATTGGGGGCAGTAGTATCGGAAATGTCCGATCGAGGCCCCGGGAACCATTCCGAGCACCGATTTTATCTTTATTAAGTAAACAAACCTCCTAGCGTCGTTCTCGCGGCATCGTCAGACTTCTCGACCCAATCTGACCGGAAGTCGGATAAAATCGGAGACGAATTCGGGGCAGTAATATCGGGAATGTCCGATCGAGGCCCCGGGAACCGTTCCGAGCACCGATTTTATCTTTGTTAAATAAACAAAGCTCCTAGCGTCGTTCTCGCGGCATCGTCAGACTTCTCGACCCAATCTGACCGGAAGTAGGATAAAATCGGAGCCGAATTCGGGGCAGTAATATCGAGAATGTCCGATCGAGGCCCCGGGAACCATTCCGACCACCTATTTTATCTTTGTTAAATAAACAAAGCTACTAGCGTCGTTCTCGCGGCATCGTCAGACTTCTCGACCCAATCTGACCGGAAGTAGGATAAAATCGGAGACGAATTCGGGGCATTAATATCGAGAATGTCCGATCGAGGCCCCGGGAACCATTCCGAGCACCGATTTTATCTTTGTTAAATAAACAAACCTCCTAGCGTCGTTGTCGCGGCATCGTCAGACTTCTCGACCCAATCTGACCGGAAGTAGGATAAAATCGGAGCCGAATTCGGGGCAGTAATATTGACAATGTCCGATCGAGGCCCCGGGAACCATTCCGAGCACCGATGTTATCTTTGTTAAATAAACAAACCTCCTAGCGTCGTTCTCGCGGCATCGTCAGACTTCTCGACCCAATCTGACCGGAAGTAAGATAAAATCGGAGACGGATCGGGGGCAGTAGTATCGGGAATGTCCGATCGAGGCCCCGGGAACCATTCCGAGCACCGATTTTATCTTTGTTAAATAAATAAAGCTACTAGCGTCGTTCTCGCGGCATCGTCAGACTTCTCGACCCAATCTGACCGGAAGTAGGATAAAATCGGAGACGAATTCGGGGCATTAATATCGAGAATGTCCGATCGAGGCCCCGGGAACCATTCCGAGCACCGATTTTATCTTTGTTAAATAAACAAACCTCCTAGCGTCGTTGTCGCGGCATCGTCAGACTTCTCGACCCAATCTGACCGGAAGTAGGATAAAATCGGAGCCGAATTCGGGGCAGTAATATTGACAATGTCCGATCGAGGCCCCGGGAACCATTCCGAGCACCGATGTTATCTTTGTTAAATAAACAAACCTCCTAGCGTCGTTCTCGCGGCATCGTCAGACTTCTCGACCCAATCTGACCGGAAGTAAGATAAAATCGGAGACGGATCGGGGGCAGTAGTATCGGGAATGTCCGATCGAGGCCCCGGGAACCATTCCGAGCACCGATTTTATCTTTGTTAAATAAATAAAGCTACTAGCGTCGTTCTCGCGGCATCGTCAGACTTCTCGACCCAATCTGACCGGAAGTAAGATAAAATCGGAGACGGATCGGGGGCAGTAGTATCGGGAATGTCCGATCGAGGCCTCGGGAACCATTCCGAGCACCGATTTTATCTTTGGTAAATAAACAAAGCTCCTAGCGTCGTTCTCACGGCATCGTCAGACTTCTCGACCCAATCTGACCGGAAGTAGGATAAAATCGGAGACCAATTCGGGGCAGTAATATCGGGAATATCCGATCGAGGCCCTGGGAACCGTTCCGAGCACCGATTTTATCTTTGTTAAATAAACAAAGCTCCTAGCGTCGTTCTCGTGGCATCGTTAGACCTCTCGACCCAATCTGACCGAAAGTAGGATAAAATCGGAGACGAATTCGGGGCAGTAATGTCGGGTATGTCCGATCAAGGCTCCGAAAACCATTCCGAGCACCGATTTTATGTTTGTTAAATAAACAAAGCTCCTACTGTCGTTCTCGCGGCATCGTCAACCTTCTTCACCCAATCTGACCGGAAGTAAGATAAAATCGGAGACGCATTGGGGGCAGTAGTATCGGAAATGTCCGATCGAGGCCCCGGGAACCATTCCGATCACCGATTTTTTCTTTGTTAAATAAACAAACCTCCTAGCGTCGTTCTCGCGGCATCGTCAGACTTCTCGACCCAATCTGACCGGAAGTAGGATGAAATCGGAGACAAATTCGGTGCAGTAATATCGGGAATGTCCGATCGAGGCCCCGGGAACCGTTCCGAGGACCGATTTTATCTTTGTTCAATAAACAAAGCTCCTAGCGTCGTTCTCGTGGCATCGTTAGATTTCTCGACCCAATCTGACCGAAAGTAGGATAAAATCGGAGACGAATTCGGGGCAATAATGTCGGGAATGTCCGATCAAGGCTCCGAGAACCATTCCGAGCACCGCTTTTATCTTTGATAAATAAACAAAGCTCCTACCGTCGTTCTCGCGGCATCGTCAAACTTCTTGACCCAATCTGACCGGAAGTAAGATAAAATCGGAGACGAATTGGGGGCAGTAGTATCGGAAATGTCCGATCGAGGCCCCGGGAACCATTCCGAGCACCGATTTTATCTTTATTAAGTAAACAAACCTCCTAGCGTCGTTCTCGCGGCATCGTCAGACTTCTCGACCCAATCTGACCGGAAGTCGGATAAAATCGGAGACGAATTCGGGGCAGTAATATCGGGAATGTCCGATCGAGGCCCCGGGAACCGTTCCGAGCACCGATTTTATCTTTGTTAAATAAACAAAGCTCCTAGCGTCGTTCTCGCGGCATCGTCAGACTTCTCGACCCAATCTGACCGGAAGTAGGATAAAATCGGAGCCGAATTCGGGGCAGTAATATCGAGAATGTCCGATCGAGGCCCCGGGAACCATTCCGACCACCTATTTTATCTTTGTTAAATAAACAAAGCTACTAGCGTCGTTCTCGCGGCATCGTCAGACTTCTCGACCCAATCTGACCGGAAGTAGGATAAAATCGGAGACGAATTCGGGGCATTAATATCGAGAATGTCCGATCGAGGCCCCGGGAACCATTCCGAGCACCGATTTTATCTTTGTTAAATAAACAAACCTCCTAGCGTCGTTGTCGCGGCATCGTCAGACTTCTCGACCCAATCTGACCGGAAGTAGGATAAAATCGGAGCCGAATTCGGGGCAGTAATATTGACAATGTCCGATCGAGGCCCCGGGAACCATTCCGAGCACCGATGTTATCTTTGTTAAATAAACAAACCTCCTAGCGTCGTTCTCGCGGCATCGTCAGACTTCTCGACCCAATCTGACCGGAAGTAAGATAAAATCGGAGACGGATCGGGGGCAGTAGTATCGGGAATGTCCGATCGAGGCCCCGGGAACCATTCCGAGCACCGATTTTATCTTTGTTAAATAAATAAAGCTACTAGCGTCGTTCTCGCGGCATCGTCAGACTTCTCGACCCAATCTGACCGAAAGTAGGATAAAATCGGAGCCGAATTCGGGGCAGTAATATCGACAATGTCCGATCGAGGCCCCGGGAACGATTCCGAGCACCGATTTTATCTTTGTTAAATAAACAAAGCTCCTAGCGTCGTTCTCGCGGCATCGTCAGACTTCTTGACCCAATCTGACCGGAAGTAAGATAAAATCGGAGACGGATCGGGGGCAGTAGTATCGGGAATGTCCGATCGAGACCCCGGGAACCATTCCGAGCACCGATTTTATCTTTGTGAAATAAACAAAGCTCCTAGCGTCGTTCTCGCGGCATCGTCAGACTTCTCGACCCAATCTGACCGGAAGTAGGATAAAATCGGAGCCGAATTCGGGGCAGTAATATCGAGAATGTCCGATCGAGGGCCCCGGGAACCATTCCGAGCACCTATTTTATCTTTGTTAAATAAACAAAGCTACTAGCGTCGTTCTCGCGGCATCGTCACACTTCTTGACCCAATCTGAGCGGAAGTAAGATAAAATCGGAGACGAATTCGGGGCAGTAATATCGGGAATGTACGATCCAGGCCCCGGGAATCATTCCGAACACCGATTTTATCTTTGTTAAATAAACAAACCTCCTAGCGTCGTTCTCGCGGCATCGTCAGACTTCTCGACCCAATCTGACCGGAAGTAGGATAAAATCGGAGACAAATTCGGGGCAGTAATATCGGGAATGTCCGATCGAGGCCCCGGGAACCATTCCGAGCACCGATTTTATATTTGTTAAATAAACAAAGCTCCTACCGTCGTTCTCGCGGCATCGTCCGACTTCTCGACTCAATCGGACTAGAAATAAGATAAAATCGGAGACGGATTCGGGGCAGTCCTATCAGGAATTTCCGATTGAGGCTCCTAGAAACGTTTCGAACACCGATTTTATCTTTGTTAAATAAATAATGCTCCTTCCCTCGCTGTCGCAGGATCGTCAGACTTCTCGACCCAATCTGACCGGAAATAAGATAAAATCGGAGACGAATTCGGGCCAGTAGTGTCAGGAATGTCCGATCGGTGCTCCGAGAACCGTTGCGAGCACTGATTCTATCTTTGTTAAATAAATAATGCTCCTTCCGTCGTTGTCGCAGCATCGTCAGATTTCTCGACTCAATCTGACCCATTGCGGAGCAAATGCTAACCCGCGATTCACAAATCTGGGTCGTGTTCATCCCGCCCAAGATCATTTTCTTCACTTAATATTTATTTTTAAAAAATCGAAAATAAGGAACAAAACAACCTTATTATTCCTGTAGAAGTACGGTCTAAAGATCGACCATGATTTTTTTCAGATTTTTTCCACTGACAATTGTTGGTTTGGCAGTGCAAAAACGGAATCGACGAAACGACGAGTTTCACGGGATTAATGTGCCTGAAATACGGTTATGGATTAAGGTTTACGATAATCGATTGGAGTTGATCTATAGATTGCGAACTTTATCGGAAATAATGTCAATTTCGAAAATCTTTGCAGATTTCATGGTCCGCAAACAATATTCCTCATCATTTGCGATTCGCTAATAACTTTTGCAATAAATAATTCTATCAATACATTTCAAAGTAATTTCGCGTGAAATTATTATTTTTTGCCATATTATACGAGCATTTTTATTTTTGACTTTTTCATAAAATATTCAAAAATTCTGTAACTACAACATGTGAAGATAATTTATGCAACATTAAAAAACAACAATCTCGTAATATTTGGTAAAAATTAATAATTCCACGTCAAATTACTTTAAAATGTATTGCTAGAATTATTTATTCCAAAAGTTGTTAGCGAATCACAAATGATTGAAAATCGTATTTTCAGTGCATGGAGTCCTCGAACATTTTATAAATTGACATTATTTTGAATCAAGTTGTCAGATAGGGACACATTCAGGTCCCTCGGCTCGACCGCATATCATCGGACTCTGAACCAACTTCGTGTGACAGCCGACCATTCGGAAGTTGCAGCTGTGACGTCAGCAGACTAGCACTTCCCATAGCACTGTCGTGCCTGACTTAGCTCGTTTGTTCCACTGATTAATTTCCGATTTATACACTTTTATCGTATGTTTGATAATTTTTTTCTCCATGACGGGGAGCACAAACGAAGTTTTTCGGGAGTGTCCCGTATTCGGAATTTTATAAACTTCATTCTCCTGCACGCAAAATGGATTTTTTATTCTTTTTCAGAGTACGCTATTTTCTCTGGCAAATGCTATTCATGACAAAAATACGATATATTTTTTTTTCAAAGAAAGCGTGAAAAACCATTAAAAATCATATTTCTTTCAGTCGCAAAATCACCGCGCAAGACCCTCTAAAAACACCTGTCCACCTTATAAAACTCATCCTGTATAGCCGCACTGGCTGGCGAAAGAGTACACATTATTCATCGTATAACAAGACAAGAACATCTGATCAGGTTAAAAGAATTTTACAATTAATTTCCTGTCACTCATGGGAACGAAAAATATATCCTTACTCTTCGAACTCACATATAACCAATTACCAAAAGAGAAACTCAAACAACCTGCAATTCCTTACTTCCCCCATATTACCTTTTCGGAGACACTTGGTACAAGTTCATCCCTGTTCTGGTCAAAGCCACACCACCTGCAATCACGAAATCGACGACGAAGTCTACTCGGCGATACATCAACCCAACAGCATCAGCATCCTGTGCGATGTACTCCAAAGAAGATATCGACAACGTACGATATCGCGTAATGTTTCCCGTGGAGAAACCCGCTGTCGTAAACAACATGACACGGGGCATCAGTGGTGAGAATACTACCAATCCGGAGGACAAGTTGTTAAATCTCCTGGATAATAACCATCTATAACACCAAGCGGACTCCATCTGGAATCGCACTTGGAAAATTCATTCAATTCGGTACAGCAAGTGCTGGTTTCACCCGAATCTCACTCGTCGTGCGAGCGATCAAGATCCTCGTAGATACGGCGATCCATGCATACAGCCTACACCATGTGGAGGGCTGGTCAAGTTATCTCGTCGGTGCAGTATAGGACTCGGTTACGTACCTCCTGATGCATCTGGCTAAACAACCCAAGAAGAAAACGTCAACGGATGCAGTGACTGGTCAAGAACCTCATCAACTCGTGTTGGCCCCTCCAGCTGAACCAGATAGCCAATATCAACACTGCAACACATGATCTGTCCTCTGTCCTCTCCGATCATCCTGAAAACAATCAATCCTCCAAACTTCGTTCCTACTCTTAAATTGGCACGAGGAGACTTACGATAATTCTGATCATGCTAATAATTTTCTTTGTCGTCATCGTTCTTTTAGCCTTGTCAAGTAAGAGATAGGGTAAAATAAGTAAATAAGCACCTATGCACGAGGAAAACCAAAAAGGAGAAAACTCGTACACATACCTCTTAGCGAAAAATAAAAAAAATTCTCATACAAACATCTATATATACAATAACACGACACACATTCTTTCCTTCTTCTATAGTCTACATAAAACTCTAATCCAAAGATTGTACCTACCGACACCGCAACCGTTTGAGAATAGGCTGATGACGATATTGATATAACCTTCAGAACATTTATAATAATTGAGTGGGACGCTCAATCTTAAACCGGGGAGGTGTTACATCCTAGCGAATGTGCCTTCTCTCGGTTATTCCTAATATCCTCATTTGCCGTCATAAGCGTATTAAATGTATAAATCTAAGAATAAGACGCGTAACAACATTAAACGGTACTTGCGTACGTTCCGCGAGCATATTTTTCGTTTATTTTATTCAGTCGGTCCGCCTCGTGTTATAACCTCGCATTTGTTCAAGGCGTAAATATCAAACTCACAGAAAGAAATACGAGACACCACTCGATCGAGACGAGAAGACTTTGCCTCTAGCCTAAATAAGTCCCGGCCGATAATCATTAAGCATGGTGCCGACAGGAAACGAAAACTCACCGGCGCTCGATCTCTTCGCGCACCCGATATAATCTTTAACATAACACAGATCATGCGCATGCTTAGGTCTCAGATATCGAACTATATATCCCATGCGCTTTTTCGCCGAAACACAGGACAAAGGTCTCCTACCTTCCATGCGTGCAAATTCTATATGAGGAATGATCGAGATCGATTCTGCGAATCATGAATATCGCGACCGATTACGCTAAACCTTAAAGTTCCTTCTCCCACTATCGAACCACTCCTAATTTTCATATCAAGAAAGACTTCCTTCCTGAAGTCAGTCTTCCAACAACTACCATCGACTCAAGTTCTTCTATCAAGTGTAAATCTTAGTCTGCCAACAATTTCCATCGCGTTCAGATCAAGTCTTTCAACAATTTCCATCGCGGTCAGATCTCAGTCTCGCAAAATCTTCCATCAAATTAACTTCACTTCTTAATCTTGTTCTGACAGAATTCGAAGAGTAGTACCGATATCATAGAGTTTTTGAATATTATACATCTTCGAGTTTTGACCGAGGCGTCGTATAAAAGTTTAGTCGACTCTCGCGGCCTCGAGTCCATAAAACAGTTCAAGTGCTATTTACTCTCTCAGCGCCCCAAAAGTCTGGTGCTGGTGACCGCTTTCCGAACGCTAAGCGTGGCGTCCGTCAACGAGGCCCTTATCTGCGAGCGTCAACTGATATATTTGCGAGCGAGCGTACCTACACACCGATACACTCACAAACACAGCGACCACTGTAAGCAACAAATTTCATTGTATGTTAATCCGATTGTTCCCCCGACTTCATAGTTATTTTCATCGTCATTTTGTCTGTGTAAGTAACCTTATTCATCTGATCACTTATTTGTAATAAACCTATAGTTAACTTTGTACAAATTTGTCGGATTATTTCTCGATACCAAATCACTGCATGATTTCCTAATTTCAACTCATTCCAAGCACTACCCCTTTTTATCCTCATCCCGTGCTATTGCGCTTGTCGTAGGCAAAAAAGGAGGGAATCAAAAAATATATGCCCACGTCCCTTCCGGACGTGACAGCCTCAAACTCAATCCTACCAAAACGAAGGCTATGATAATCGGCTCTTCTCGCTTCGTCTCGTCACTCTATGCTTCGGTACTCCTTCCAATTCTAGTCAACCAGGGCACGGTTCCGATGTCGAACTCCATCCACTGTTTGGGGGTCCCCCCGCAGCACGCTTTCTTGGCAAGAGCCTTTTTTGTGCGTATCAAATAGAATATGTGGCACGGTTCGTCAGCTGAAGCCTGTGCGTGGTCACCTGGCTCGCGAAGTACGTGAGACACTTGTCACGTCTCTTGTTCTTCCACACGTCGATTACCGCAGCCTTCTGTTCACTGACAGCACCATTGAACTCGACCTCACACTGTAGCGGGCCGTAAATCGAGGTGTCCGTTTTATTTTCGATGTATGGCGGGACTAGCACATCACACCGTATTACCGCAGCTTAAACTGGCTCGAAATGGCTAAACGACGTGCGTACTACTTGAGCACCGTCACCTTTGCCATCCGGCTACACAGAGAACCACAATACCTTCTAGACCGCTTATGTCAACCATCTCCTACCACATCGCATGATTTAAGATGGAATGTGCACCAGTCGGACTTCTTTTATCCCGGATTTAGTGCGGTCTTCCAGCTTTGATCACCATTCCATCGCGTGCTCTCTGTTGCTCTATGCATCTATTAAATGTTTAGATCAAAATATTTAAAACTTAATCGAGTCTCGGCCCACCGACCCTTGCGGGTCGGGGTTACCAACCCCGCCCCGAGGAGGTAGATTCGTCTACTTTCTAGCAGCCTGCATTACGCGTTAGATCTTAGAATCGGCTTAAATGGCACAAATCCTACACTCGATGGCGTATCGGTGCACTCACGTAGCACTCGCACACGTACTTTTCGTCTTTAGTTTTTAATTTATCACTTTTGCCCGTCGACAGCCTCACGGTGGCTCAATTCTACTTCGGTAGAGCTCGTCCTGCCCAATATATTCGGAACAGGTTCGGCTCTTGACATGGTGATTCACATTCGTTCTCTTGCACCGCTTGCGATTTGCGCACTGAGGTGTCCCGACCTTATTAAAATTGTCCCGTTTATTTTCCTTGCTGCCGCAGCACTCGCAAAGCGAGTCTGGGGCAGTGCACTAGTTCGCCAAGCGCGCGTACGCTAGACACTTGAAACATCTCGTGATGTTAAGGCGTTAGACGCGGTCGCAAGGCCAAAAAGTCGTTTTTTCACGATTTTTTACTGGAAAAGGATTTCATTTGGGCAAAACGAAAAGTATTAGTCGGTGTAGTTACATTTTTTCTCTTTAGATTGACATTTTTTATTTTCAAAAATATTCAATAACAAGTCTTCTGGAGGTCCCCGAAAAAAGTGTCCGGCGGTGAGCAAAGTATCTCCGGTTTCGATTATCTAAAATGAAAAAACCACAAAGATTCTTTTAGGGGATATATGAATCCAGGTATTGATCGAAGGAATAGAAATTTTAATTTTTTACAAAACGGTGGCTTCGGAAAGAAACAATTTCGATTTTCGACCAAATTTTTTTCGTTAACTCATTGAAAAAAAAAAATAGAAATAATTATCGGAAATCTTATTTCTTTAATCAATACCTGAAGAATATATCTGACAAGGTTGTGTTAAAATTGCAGACCGATCGATTGACCCGTTTTTGAGAAATCGTGCGCACCAACTTTGAAAACACTGTTTTGAGAAAAACGCGTTTGAAGTTTCGTGCGCTTACTCTGTAGCGCGCCGAGCGTCATTACAAATATGTGTGTATTTCCGAGAATATTCGCTACATCGATTTAAAATTTTCAGGGAATATACTCACATATTTGTACATTCCGAAAATGCAATTTAAAAAAATCGATTTTTCGAAATTTCTAACTGCGTATAACCAGTTAATATACTCTTTCACTTCATATACAGTTAATATACTCTATACACTTTCCCCAGTTTAACGGCCTTTTCCTTTCTTGTTGAGATAGGAGTGACACACGGTCACTACCTTCCTCAACTCTTCTTCGCGTTCCAGTGTCTCCGGCCTCAGATTCTTTTTAATGAGATCTTCTTGTAACCCCTTTGCGTCCTGTTCCGGGTCGACGTCGTATATGACGAACGCTGGGTTGATCTTTTTGGGCTCTTCGGCCCGAAGCTTAAATCCGTTTAGGTCCGTGTTCTTAACCAACTCAACGTCCTCTTGCGAGGCGACGCTGAGAACAAATTCCTTACTGCGGGTCTGCCCCATAGTGATAAACAACGCGACTGGCCCGACTAGCAGGACCCGAGCCCCGCCAGACGAGCCACCACTTCTATGTTTCGCGACAGACGCGTACGTTTGCCCGGAAGCCTCCGTTCCTCTTTCTTCGAGTTTACGCTTGTACGTCTCCGGCCCAGTTTCTTTTTCTCTGACAAGGAACTTCCCTCAGGTGACACCCTTCGGCTTTGTTGAAATTTGGATATGTTATAAAGCACGGAAAAGTAAGCGATACGTATTTTTTTATTGGCGGAAAAACGGTTTTAAGTGGTGAGACCACCCCGCGAAGAAAGGCATCTCTAGGGATAATACAGCAGTTTCACACACAAGGAGTCCACCGATTTTAATGAAACAAAAACGAAAATTCTTATAATCCGAAGCAATGAAAATCCACTATAGTGACATTGCAAAAAAAATGAAGGGGTGAACCACCCCGATATTTGCATTTTTTCGCGCGGCGAAATATTGCATGGCAATCACCAAAATGGGGTTTATTTTTAAAAGGGGAAAACATTAAAGTTTAGGTGTTTTTGAGCAATCACCGATCCGCAAGCTTAAGAGGGTTAACCACCCTTTTCATGAATTAAATCGGCGAGGTCGTATTTTTCTTTTCAAAATATCTGCACTGATATAAAATACTCCTAAAACATGTAATTGAATATTTTCTCACGCTTAAACCTTATCGCCCATTTCATTTGCGGTTTTAGCAAATTTTTAACCCGTATGCTTTGACATTGTTATAAAACCCATCGGTAATATGAATTTTATGTTTGGGTATACATGTTGTGACGTTATTTTTTAAGATACGTCACAGAAATGCTACCGATGACCAAGATATGCTCTTGATGCCCGGGTTGCGACCCATCCGTTTGTGTTGAGGGTCTTTTCTCTAGAATGTTTGTCTTATTAAGTTTGAGGTTTTGGTTTGTGCTTTTGTTTCGGTTAGGTTGGCGTGCGGAACTCGGTCAAGTGGCGTGTGGCTCAACGTACCGAGCAATCCTGACCGAGAGATGCACCCGACGAGGCTTCTCCGGGAATCGGTGCACGCCCGGCTGCAACGCCGGCGCCCCACCCTAGTGGTGCATCGTGCTGGAGAGCGGGCCGTTTGGGTTACGGACGGAGGCTGGAGATCTCCGCACCGCGCTACTGGACAGGAGCTTTGCCCGCTTTCGCACGGTGACCCGGGGATGCGATCTCCGAGAGCCTCCATGTTACCGATGAGAAAAGGTCCCGATTTGTTACCGTTCCGTTTTCGGGGTAACTCGGACAAAAAATATAGATTCCGAAAGGAATATTCTATCAGAATATTCCAGTTCCCGAAATAATATTTCAGCTCTCGATATTATAACATGAAGTTCTCGCTTGAACCGGTGATTTTGCATGGTCCGATGCCGCGAGCGTGTTGACATTTTTTCTGTCGACACGCTCTGTTTCGCTCTCGCATAATCCCTCGCACGCCGGCCTTGGTCTCGCGAGGTACAAAGTTGCTACGAATCTTCGCGTGAGACGGTTGTCTCCCAAAATCGCGATTGCTCCCGATTTTTCGGATATCGTGAGAGTTGTCGATCAGACATCGCGATGGAGAGACGTGTCGTGTCTCTCTCCCGCCCGTGACGTCGCGCTTTCGTTCTCGCGTTAGAGGCACGCCATCATGCTCTTTCGTTCTCGGTCCTATGACGTTTCCGCGTGCATTTCGTGTTTGCGATTAAGTTTCGTCCAGGCAAAAAGTTCCCGGGTGGTTAATTCACCGGCTCCCGCACTATAAAATAAAACGTGATTTTATTTTATTAGTGACGTTTTCGGTGTCGCGAAAGTGACAAATCCCGTGATCGTTCGCTCGACTCCCCAGTGCATCCGGACCCCTCTACCATAACCCACAGCCTGAGCTGCCTGAGCGGCCGCAACCGTTCTTTCCCGTGTAAGTGCATCCAGTTAAGTCCGGTTAGACGATTCCGGCGATTAAAAATCGAGGAGAGCTCCAGTCTCCGAACCCGGTTAGGATTCCGGGAGATCAAAAATCAAGGCGAGATCCAGTCTCCGCTTGGTGGGTCGGGTTGGATCCCCCAGTTTAGTCCGGTTGAGACGTCCAGCGACAATAAGTCTCTGGCGCCCCGGGTACTGCGGATGCACGTGCACGGGAGGTACGGCCGAAGGTGACGGATTTCTCGCACCAGATCTCGAATTGAGTTCCCGTTTCCGGTTAGAGAAAATATTCCCGTCACAATGTATATATGTGGATTGAGTTTGGGAAGAGGCGAGTAGCGAGCTGGGGCGAAGGGGGGGAGGGAGCTGCCCCTTAATCATAAGACTCATATATTAGAATTGGGAGTCCCTCGACTCTGATTTGAATGCATTTAGACATACACATGCATTTCTATTATAACTAGTTATATATTATATTATGATACTTGACAGAATAAATCTAAAGGGCTTACGAGCGAAAAATTTTTTTTTGCTCGCCTCAAAGTATCTATTTGTAAGGTCATCCTTCGTTATTTTTATCCCGATATCCATAAAATCGTAAAAGTCGTGACCCATTACATGAACAGAGCCGCCAAGCGCAATTTTTCTTTTCGAAATATACTTTTTAAGGCCGGTCCCCAAATATGAGGGAAACGGGTCGATAAATTCGGTATTAATTTTACCCCGATATTTTCGGATAAGTTGTTCCGTTCAGAACGTAACATTTTTGCTGAATTCTCCTTTTTGTCAGAAAGCCGGAAACTTGAAAATTCCAAATTGAAATGTAAATGTAAACTTCAAGCAGTGCTATTTGGTTGGGTTCTTAATCATTCGACGTGACGGGTTTGTATATTGTATTTTAAGTATATTTTCGAAATTTCTATTTCAATTTAACCGATTTTGCGATAATAATTGCACAAATTCATTAATTTTTTCTTCGTGTAGATAGGTGTTTCTCCTAAAAACTAGTCCTCCAAAAGGAAAAATAAAAATATATTACCAATAGTATTAATTGCATTCAGATAACATATATATAAATCATTTTATTGTGTTTACTTTTATTTGGTTGCACTTTATAAATTATTGTACTCGGAATTCTGCGCTTCGATTTTTTTATGACATGTTGAGTCTTGACGAGTGCATATGCGAAATGATAACGTACAGATATCTTAACATATATGTCATGCTTTGTCGGAAAACCCGTTTATCAATCGTATCTAAACGTAACGCTCACTACACGAGAATAACGTTCTATCTAATTGCGTTTTTCCTCGCTGAATCAACTTTCGTCACCGCGATATTCTAATCTTTTCAAATATTCGTGGGTCAGAAGTAATTATGTATCGAAAAAACCGGAACACTTCGAGAATCCTATAACATTTGGGTTTTCTGAATTGCAAACACATTGTGAAATACCCGGTTGTATTAATGTAGCGATTATCAGATGTTCGTCGTGTAAAAAGTCGTTCTATTCAAAGCATTTTTTTTATGAATAACATTATTGCAAGACGTATGAATGCTGATTGTGAGTAACTATTATACACACAAAAAGAATATGATGATAGGTCATAAGAAAAACATTTGATGACGTGTGGCTATAATAATTCCTTGCAAATAATATTAACAAGATGATTTCACATTACAGCCAAAAAATATATGCAACAATAACTATATTGAACGACCGTTCATCCGTTATAGAAGACGAACCATGTAACATATGAGGGCGAGAAAGATAGTCAACATTTTTATACCGCGATTCCTCCAAGATGACATATTGTTTTCCAAAATGACATCAAAGAGACTCTCGGAGCCATCGTACTGAATGCACTTAATATATTTCATCCCAAGTAGCTCATTAGATTAGGAGAATTTTTTTTTCAAATTTTCAAAGTGAACGACTGCGTGTTCTCCATAGCCAAAAGGAGTCCACCCATTTCGGCGACGAAAAAAATTAATGAGCAATCTGTATATCTCTTAAGATTTCCCATATGTACGTGTAAACAGATTCATTTAGCGTGATATATAATTAAAATTAGGCGCAGACATCCGCAAAACATAACGAACGATGATCTTACGAAACGATATTTTGAGGCGAGTAAAGAAAAATTCGCTCGTAACCCCGTTAGTTTTATTCTGTAAAGTATCATGATAAAATATATAACAAGTTATAATGAAAATGTATGTGAGTAGTTTAGCTAGGCCGGTTCTAACGCAGGTCCTCTGAGGGGGGTGCGGGGCGGGGGGTTCACGCGGGGCGGGGTATGACGTCACGCGGGGAGGGGGACTCGGCGGAGAGGCTGACGTCACGCGGTGAGGGGGAAGTCGTTGGAGCGGTGGAGGGGGGTATATATCGCTTATCGATTAATTGATCATCGATTATTCATGTTTATATATTTGAAATTTATTGTCGATCTATTTTTGTCTTATATTGTTTACTTCATGGATTTTATTATTTAGTGACTCTCGCCAGAGAGCCAAGTTGGTTGACCCGTGTCGCTGAGAGAAGGTGTCGGATTACACGTATGCATAAGAGAGAGAGCGAGAATGAGAGATGGAGCGACCGCATCGCATGCATGTGAGATAGAGCGAGATATTCATTTAACTTTACACATTCAACGACTAAAGCGATTGGATTTTGTTTGGGTAAAATCCCAAACGAACCCACGAACGTCTTCGAACATCCATTGAACGTCGTCGAACAACTATTAAACGCTTTCGAAAGTCTCTTGAACGTCTCACGGACGTCTCACGAACGTCTCACGGACGTCTCACGAACGTCTCACGGACGTCTCACGAACGTCTCACGAACGTCTCACGAACGTCTCATGAACGTCTCACGAACATCTCACGAACGTCTCACGAACGTCTCCGAACGTCTCACGAACGTCTCCGAACGTCTCACGAATGTCTCCGAACGTCTCACGAACGTCTCACGGACGTTTTCGAACGTCTCACGAACGTCTCATGAACGTCTCACGACCGCCTCCGAACGTCTCACGAACGTCACACGAACGTCTCTCGAACGTCTCCGAACGTCTCACGAACGTCTCACGGACGTTTCTCGAACGTTTTCGAACGTCTCACGAACGTCTCATGAACGTCTCACGAACGTCTCCGAACGTCTCTCGAACGTCTCCGAACGTCTCACAAACGTCTCCGAACGTCCCACGATCGTCTCTGAACGTCTCACGAACGTCTCCGAACATCTCACGAACGTCTCTCGAACGTCTCCGAACGTCTCACAAACGTCACACGAACGTCTCTCGAACGTCTCCGAACGTCTCACGACCGTCTCCGAACGTCTCCGAACATCTCACGAACGTCTCTCGAACGTATCCGAACGTCTCACAAACGTCTCCGAACGTCCCACGATCGTCTCACGAACGTCTCTTGAACGTTCAAGAGCAATATTTTATGCAACTGTGTAATCTCATAACAGATAATGTAACAAAGAAAGGAGTAAGGAGAATAGAAAAATCACATAATGTCACATTTCGTTTATTTGCATGAATCTTTATGATTCGTCCAGCAATTAAACAGTTTAAATACATTTTGAAATGCACAATATTTTTCATGCTTTTCGCATCGTAGAGTATAGCTTACGCCTAATTTACTTAAGGTATCCATATCGCCAAAGCCCACGTCCAACGTTTCAATAACTAGATCATTTTTCATATTGAATATATCAGCTAACCATTCTCATTTTTCATGGCCGTCAACATATACGATAGGATACATATCGTCTTCCGTTGGGCCCACAACTGCAGCCTTTATTAAACCTTGAGCCATGCTATATGGAACGTTTTCATAGGCCATGGTAATTCCGAATCAGCCATGACGCTTCGTATCTCTCAGATTTTGTGAAAAGTCTTCATGGTATGAAACTCGCGAAAATGTAATGAGAGAGTACACATCCCGCTCTCAGAATCGCTACTTCCTTCACGACAAAGTTTCTCCTAACAATGAACCCTTGTAGATCGACAAATGTAGGTACAGATATAACGAAGATGTATTGGCTCGATCAAGTAGATTACAAGATCAATTGATAACTGACGTCAATATTTAAGAAACTCGTCTTTAAATTATTTATTCATTGAGCGGGGGTTAATTGCTGATCTATACAAATTTACGAACCATGTTTGTCAATGGACAATATTCAACAACGCGATCGTGCAAGATCAAACAATAGGCAGTAGTATTTGGTGGCAAATCTTCCTTACATTTAAACTCTATTCGCACGTCCACGGTAGCATTTTCACAGACTCGTTCTGGCGCGAGCAATCGATAACCGTGAGAGGGCCGTTACATTGAAACTTCGCGATAGTGAGCAAAGAATTATCACTATTACAGCCGTAATAACGATTTACGATATGGACTCTCGATTTACGAAATCGAGAGTCCATATCGAACAAAATGGCGAATCTGTTTTTGTCAAAGTACAAATTCAGATTATCGTAAGGATAGGATTCCGAGTTGAGATAAAGTTTAACATTGGCGAGTTTGCAGTCGTCGAATAATGTAATGTCCTTTGACATAGCATTTTTTGCCAGTATGAAGCGCAAATATTACATATCTTGGTTTGTCTAGCTGGGAGGCAGCTTTTACAGTCCATGAATGTTTCGTTGTGCTTTGAAGCAGTGGATACTCGTATAGATCCCAAGAGCGAAAACGCATATTCAAGTGTCGCCCACTTTCCAATGTTCAAAGTAATGACAATTTAGTTATCTCGTTTAATATTACGTGAGGCATACGCCATTGTATCTTGAGCAATTCAACTTTTGCCTCTACTAATGGATACTGACCGAATACGCAATTGTTATCATTGCGTGAACGTATCAGAATTAGCTCATGACGGGCATTGATAACAACGCGCTTGTAATCTTCGCAGAATCCTAGCAATATGTTGAGAGGTACACAAAAATTGAAGTATATTCTCCCATTATTATGTGTCACATCCCACGCAGCATTTTTCATAGCATGACTCCTCTCAGGACTTAGAGAAATGTAGTTTTAAATCGTGGTTGTTATTCCAACGTTTCGATTGCGATGAATCTCCACACCATCGAGCTCATAAGGAACTTCATCGGGAGGGGGAAGCCGCTGTCGATGAGTGTTTTGTGGGGGCGGGTAGTGGTGAGTGAGCGTTGAAAACCCATAAATCTACTAATTTCTTATAGACATAAAAAAGATTAGCATCGATGCAGTGTTTTTCTTTGTACACTAGTTAGTCTGTGTCATAATGAAACTAACACACACGATGTGTACGTGTAATGGTCATATATGGGTAGGAAAATACCGTCAATTTGAAGCGATACATGAAGGGGACGGCTTTTCAAACCGTTTATTTATGCGATGCAGGTGTGATGCGCTTGGTTTCGTTTCCGAAATTTTTAAAATGTTTGCATGCGCGTCCACTCCTGTCACGACTCTCGCTGCCACCCGAGACAGGTCCTGACAAGTCGGGCTTTCTTAAAAAAACTATAATCTTTAGAGATCTATCGTCAAAGGGTTTTGACCCCAGATGGGCCAGCGGAGCACAGCTGCACTCGGGGAAAAAAAAGTTTCCATGTATCGAGATCTCGTTTTCATTTCGAAATATAACGTCAAGATGTTCTGATGTGCGAGTATGTACGCGGTGCATCCGGCCAAGCGCCCCCTGGACTTGACCGAAAACGCCCTCGAACCGGTTCCAAAGGTCTTGCTCCTAAAATATTGGGGTGAATATGTTGGCTTTTTATAGGATCGTTTGCCATACCATCATCGGAACGATAGTGAAGTGATATCATATCTTCCATGCATAGAGCATTATAATACACCACATATGAAAGATCACGTCGATGACCCTCCACCTCAACGTCGGGAATGTGAACAATGCTGTGGAAATTCTCCACGTACGGGGTTCTTCAAACGTGTTTGAACCCGGTTTTTGGGAGTGTGAAAAAATGTCGGGGAAATTGTCCACGTACGAGGTTCTTCGAAAGTGTTTGAACCTGTTTTTGATGATTGGAAAAGTGGAGAGAAGTTTGAAAATTTAAGTGGGAGGGTTATGAGGGAGCTTATAATTTAATAGTCCAAGCTCAGACTGTAGTATTCCATCGCGACATCAACATCTCTTCAAACAGAACTTTGAAAGTGCGGGGAAAATGGATCTCTCGAGTATCAACAAAGTCAGCGTGATGTCGGAATTCTTTCCATCGAAGAAGCTGGCAGAACTCCGCGTTCACTCGGATCATCGAATGTCTGACATGAGGGCCGTACAAACCAAGTTTGAGAAACGCTACATCGCGGATGAGTTCGCTGTCTTCTTACCAGCGCGACTTGTGAAGGCCTTCGATGAAGATTTGGAAATGTTCGAGCGAATGCGACAAGCGGTACGTGATCATAATCTCTGGATGACATACAAAGGTGGAAAATACAACAGCATAAACTTTTTCTAAGTCTGAGCACGCACATGGTCGAAAAGACGAAATTCGTTGGAACACCATCGTCGACCGACTGTCCACATCATCGAGAGTATGCTGCAACTGGCGCGTAATAGTCAACTCTACATGCAGTTGTGGAAAATACAACAGCGTCAAGTTCCATGGTCTTTGAGTATGGTGGAAAAGAGCAAATTCTTTGGTACAGCATCGTTGAGTGGAACAGCCGTATCACCACCGTTTTCGAGGTTTTAAGTGTTTGACTATGTAAAAATGGATTAAAAAAAAACTGTTTTATCGAAATGTATGAGAAGGAAAAATGCAAAGCAATTTTCGTCGTAGAATAAATGAAAAATACAAATGGTATGTATTTTCATCGAAATGTTTTTTATTCATTTTAAAAAAGTCCCTCGCGTACACAACGCTTCGTATACACTCAACCAGCTGTTCAGCGATTTTACATTATCATGGGCGCAGTTGTATTTCGTATTGAAGGAATGATGGGGGCATTTGGAGTTTGTGATTTTCGGCAACTTCTGCAGCGATGGACAGTCCAGAGTCTCCAAGTCGATGACGTTGGTCGCAGGATCCGTGAATCTTGATAGCCATGCGCATTTCTTGAATCCCTTCGCATAGATGGTAGGAGCTCCTTGCAAGATTTCTCGGATTGTCTTTCTAGCTGCTTCGTACAGTATACCGCTTTGTTCCCATCGGATTCCATGGAAATTGCGTTCCAACCACTTGTTTGTCATTTTCTACTTGGCCGGTAAAGAGTCCCATGCAAATGGTGCGTCGAAGGCGAACGTCAGCGGTTCAGCATCCTTGTCGTGGAGTTTGATGATGGACATCTCCTTTAGGACAAATTTGTAGATGTGTCTCTTGAAGCCCTGTACATCGACGATAAGCTCCATGTTGACTGACGTGGACGCACATTATCGGCATGATTTTATACCAATTTTTTAACCCCACCGCTGATTCGATTGTACTCGACAATACGATAATGGAGGATCATGCAGTACGCTGAAGTTTGTGGCGGAATATTATTTTTTAATTCGAACTCAAGGCGCACGTCAACAGGGCCGGACTTGAGAGAATCGTTTTGCTTTGAGTAGTCAATGACAACGCGGGGGGCTTTTTCTAATAATTCAATCCTGCTCATGGAGGCTCAACCATGGTTCGGTCTCTTTGTTGTAATAGGTCGGTTGAACGTTTGCGTACATCTGGTAGAGTAGAGCATATTGATTTTGATCAATGTTCAAATTCAAATTTCCATATGGATAACATTGTGAGTTGAGGTAAAGTTTAACATCGCTCAGTTACAATGATCAAAGTGGCTCGCATTTTGTTGTTTCTTATTTTTCCGTCCCGTCTGCAGCGCGAGTATGACATAACGTGGCTTCTCCAGCTGATTCCAGGTTATCACAGACCCCGCGTGCTTAGAGGTGACAAGCAGCAATGGATATTCATACAGTTCCTATATTCGAAAACTCATGGAGATTGGTGCGTCTTTGTTGAGAAACTTTAACAGCTGAACTTTTCGCTGATTCGAGACTGTTACATACGGTACGAGCTATTCTATTTTATGCAATACGAGTTTCTATCAATAAAAAGATGGGACCATGGTGGATTTTTTCATTAAAAATAAAAAGTTGGAAAAAGGGCCACTATCGCGACACCACCTCCCCATAGTGTACGAGTTTGTAGTCTTCGGGCGCTGTTTGTACAATGGTATTGTCGTCGGTCTTTGATCTCGTGAGAATCAACTCGTCCTTGGCATTTACGACAATTTTCCGATAATCTTGGGCAAACCCGAGGAGCATGCCATTGTAGAAACAGCGCCCGAAGACTACAAATTCGTATTGCATTAAATAGAATAGCTCGTACCGTACGTATCAGTCTCGAATCAGCGAAGAATTCAGCTGTCAAAGTTTCTCGCCAAAGACGCACCAATCTCCATGAGTTTCCGAACATAGGAAGTCTATGAATATTCATTGCTGCCTATCACCTCTAAGCATGTGTGGTCTGTGAGAACCTCGAATCAGCTAGAGAAGCCACGTTATGTCATACCCGCGCTGCAGACGGAACGGAAAAATAAGAAACAACAAAATGCGAGCCACCCTCATCATCATCATTGTAACCTGAGAGATGTTAAACTTTACCTCAACTCACAATGTTATCCATATGGAAATTTGAATTTGAACATTGATCAAAAACAATATGCTCTACTCTACGAGATGTACGCAAACTTTCAACCGACCTATTAAAACAAAGCGGCCGAAACATGGTTGAGCAGGATTGAATTTCTAGAAAAAGCCCCTCTCGTTGTCACTGACTGTTCAAAGCAAAACGATTCTCTCAAGTCCGGCCCTGTTGACGTGCGCCTTGAGTTCGAATTGAACAATAAGATTCCGCCACAAACTTCAGCATACTGCATGATCCTCCATGATCGTATTGACGAGTACAATCCACTCAGCGGTGGGGTTAAACAATTGGTATAAAATCATGCCGATAATTCGCGTCCACGTCAGTCAACATGGAGCTTATCGTCGATGTACAGGGCTTCAACAGACCCATCAACAAATTTGTCCTAAAGGAGATGTCCATCATAAAACTCCACGACAAGGATGCTGAACCGCTGACGCTCGCCTTCGACGCACCATTTGCATGGGACTCTTTACCGGCCAAGTATAAAATGACAAACAAGGGGTTGGAACGCAATTTCCATGGAATCCGATGGGAACACAGCGGTATACCGTACGAGGCAGCTAGGAAGACAATCCGAGAAATCTTGCAAGGAGCCCTTACCATCTATGCGAAGGGATTCGAGAAATGGGCATGGCTATCAAGATTCACGGATCCTGCGATAAACGTCATCGACTTGGAGACTCTGGACTGTCCATCGCTGCAGAAGTTGCCGAAAATCACAAACTCCAAATGCTCCCATCATTCCTTCAATACGAAATACAACTGCGCCCATGATAATTTAAAATCGCGGAACAGCTGGCTGAGTGTATACGAAGCGTTGTGCGAGCGAGGGACGTTTTTAAAATGAATAAAAAACATGTCGATGAAAATATATACCATTTGTATTCTTCATTTATTCTACGACGAAAATTGCTTCGCATTTCTCCTTCTCATACATTTCGATAAAACAGTTTTTTTTAGATACATTTTTACATAGTCCAACACTTAAAACTTCGAAAACGGTGGTGAGACGGCTGTTCCACTCAAGGATGCTGCACCAACGAATTTGCTCATTTCCACCATACTCAAAGACGATGGAACTTGACGCTGTTGTATTTTCCACAACTGCATGTAGAGTTGACCATTACGCGCCAGTTGCAGCATACTCTCGATGATGCGGACAGTCGGTCGACGATGGTGTTCCAACGAATTTCGTCTTTTCCACCATGTGCGTGCTCAGACTTAGAAAAAATTTATGCTGTTGTATTTTCCACCTTTGAATGTCATCCAGAGATTATAATCACGTGCCGCTTGCCGCATTCGCTCGAACCTTTCCAAATCTTCATCGAAGGCTTTCACAAGTCGCGCTGGTCAGAAGACAGCGAACTCATCCGCGATGTCCGCGATGGAGCGTTTCCCAAACTTAGTTTCTACGGTCCTCATGTCAGAGATTCGATGATCCGAGTGAACGCGGAGTTCTGACAGCTTCTTCGTTGGACCGAATTCCGCCATCACGCTGACTTTGTTGATACTTGAGAGATCCATTTTCCCCGCACTTTCGAAGTTCTTTTTGAAGAGATGTTGATGTCGTGATGGAATACTGCAGTCTGATCTTGGACTACGAAATTATAAGCTCCCTCATAACCCTCCCACTTAAATTTTCAAACTTCTCCCCACTTTTCCAATTGTCAAAAACAGGTTCAAACACTTTCGAAGAACCTCGTACGTGGAGACTTTCCCCGACATTTATTCACACTCCCGAAAAACGGGTTCAAACGCGTTTGAAGAACCCCGTACGTGGAGGATTTCCACAGCATTGTTCACATTCCCGACGTTTAGGTGGGGGGCCATGGATGTGATCTTTCATCTGTCTTGTATTATAATGCTCCATGCATGGAAGATATGATATCACTCCACTATCGTCCCGATGATGTTCTGGCAAACGATCCCACAATAAGCCAACATATCCACCCCAATATTTTAGGAGGAAGACCTTCGGAACCGGTTCGAGCTCGTTTTTGGTCAAGTCCGGGGGGTGCTTGGCCGGATGCACTGCGTACATACTCGCAGATCTAAACATCTCGACGTTATATTTCGAAATGAAAACGAGTTCTCGATACATGGAAACTTTTTTTTCCCCGAGTGCAGCTGTGCTCCGGTGGCCCATCTGGGGTCGACAACCCTTTGACGATAGATCTCTAAAGTTTATAGTTTTTCTAAGAAATCCCGACTTTTTAGGACCTGTTTCGGGTGTCGGCGAGAGTCGTGAATGGATTCGACACGCATACAAACATTTTAAAGATTTCGGAAACGAAACCAAGGGCATCACACCTGCATCACATAAATAAACGGCTTTGAAAAGCCGTCTCCTTCATGTATCGCTTCAAATTGACGGAATTTTCCTACCCATATATGGCCATTACACGTTCACATCGCGTGTGTTAGTTTTTTTTCACACAGACTAAATAGTGTAGAAAGATAAACACTGCATCGATGCCAATTTTCTCTATGTCTATAATAAATTAGGAGATTTCTGGGTTTTCTAACGTTTACTCACCACTACCTGACCCCCGCCCCCACAAAACACTCATCGACAGCGGCTTCCCCCTGCCGATGAATTTCGTTATGAGCTCGATGGTGTAGAGATTGATCGCAATCGAAACGCTGGAATATCAACCACGATCAAAAACTACATCTCTCCAAGTCCTGAGAGGAGCCATGCTATGAAAAATGCTGCGTGGGGGCAACATACTTCAATTTTTAATAATAATGGGGCTACACATAATAATGGGGTAACATACTTCAATTTTTGTGTACCTCTCAACATATTGCTAGGATTCTGCGAATATTACAAGCGCGTTGTTATCAATGCTCGTCATGAGCTAATTCTGATACGTTTACGCAATGATAACAATTACGTATTCGGTCAGCATCCATTAGTAGAGGTAGAAGTTAAATTGCTCAAGATACAATGGCGTATGCCTCACGTAATATTAAACGAGATAACTAAATTGTCATTACTTCGAACATTGGAAAGTGGGCGATACTTGAATATGAGCTTTCGCTCTTGGGATCTATACGTGTATCCACTGCTTCAAAGCACAACGAAACATTCATGGACTGTAAAAGCTGCCTCCCAGCTAGAGAAACCAAGATATGTAATATTTGCGCTGCAGACTGGCAAAAAAATTCTATGGCAAAGGACATTACATTATTCGACGACTGCAAACTCGCCAATGTTAAACTTTATCTCCGCTCGGAATCCTATCCTTACGACGATTTAAATTTGGACTTTGACAAAAACTGATTCGCCATTTTGTTCAATATGTACTCTCGATTTCATAAATCTTATTACGGCTGCAATAGTGATAATTCTTAGCTCACTATCCCAAAGTTTCAATATATCGGCCCTCCCACGGTTATCGATTGCTCGCGCCAGAACGAGTCTGTGAAAAATGCTACCGTGGACGTGCGAATAGAGTTCGAATGTAAGGAAGATTTCCCACCAAATACTACTGCCTATTCTTGATCTTGCACGATCGCGTTGTTGAATATTATCCATTGACAAACATGGTTCCTAAAATTGTATAGATCAGCAATTAACCCCCGCTCAATGAATAAATAATTTAATGACGAGTTTCTCAAATATTGACGTCAGTCATCAATTGATCTTGCTATCGACTTGATCGAGCCAATACATCTTCGTTATGTCTGTACCTATATTTGTCGATCTACGAGGGTTCATTGTTGGGAGAAACTTTGTCGTGAAGGAAGTAGCGATTCTGAGACCGGGATATGTACTCTCTCATTACATTTTGGCGAGTATCATACCATGGAGACTTTTCACAAAATCTGAGAGATACGAAGCGTCATGGCTGATTCGGAATCACCATGGCCTATGGAAACGTTCCACATTGCATGGCTCAAGGTTTAATAATGGCTGCAGTTGTGGGCCCAACGGAAGACGATATGTATCCTATCGTATATTTTGATGGCCATGAAAAACGAGAATGGTTAGCTGATATATGAAATATGAAAAATGATCTAGTTATTGAAACGTTGGACGTGGACTTTGGCGATATGGATACCTTAAGTAAATTAGGCGTAAGCTATACTCTACGATGCGAAAAGCATTAAAAAAATGGTGCATTACAAAATGTATTTAAAATGTTTAATTGGTGGACGAATCATGAAGATTCATGCAAATAAACGAAATGTGACATTATGTGATTTTTTTATTCTCCTCACCCCTTTCTTTGTTACATTATCTGTTATGAGACTACACAGTTGTATAAAATATTGCTCTCAAACGTTCAAGAGACGTTCGTGAGACGTTCATGAGACGATCGTGAAACGTTCGGAGACGTTCGGAGACGTTCGGAGACGTTCGGAGACGTTCGGAGACGTTCGTGAGACGTTCGTGAAACGTTCATGAGATGTTCGGAGACGTTCGTGAGACGTTCATGACACGTTCGAAGACGTTCGGAGACGTTTGTGAGAGGTTCGGAGACGTTCGTGAGACATTGACGAGACGTTTGGAGATGTTCGAGAGACGTTCGTGAGACGTTCACAACACGTTCGGAGACGTTCGTGAGTCGTTCGTGAGACGTTCAGAGACGTCCAAGAGACGTTCGAAAGCGTTCAATAGTTGTTCGAAGACGTTCAATAGATGTTCGAAGACGTTCGTGGGTTTGTTTGGGATTTCACCCAAAAAAACCCAACCGCTTTAGTCGTTGAATGTGTAAAGTTAAATGTATATCTCGCTCTATCTCACATGCATGCGATGCGGTCGCTCCATCTCTCATTCTCGCTCTCTCTCTCATGCATACGTGTAATCCGATCCCTTCTCTCAGCGACACGGGTCAACCAACTTGGCTGTCTAGCGAGAGTCGCTAAACAATAAAATCCATGCAGTAAACAATATACGACAAAAATAAATCACCAATAAATTTTAAATATATAAAGGTCAATAATCGATCATCAATTAATCGATAATCGATATATACCCCCCTCCTCCGCTCCAACGACTTCCCCCTCCCCGCGTGACGTCATACCCCGCCCCGCGTGCACCCCCCTCAAAGGACCGGCGTTAGAACCGGCCTAGCTATACTACTTATGTGTATTTCTGAATGCTTCCGAATCAGAGTCGAAGGAGTTCCAATTCGAATATATGAGTCTTATGATTAAGGGGTAGCTCCCCTTCCCCTTTACCCCAGCTCACTACGCACCTCTTCCTAAATTCAATCCACATATATACATGTATACCCAAACATAAAATTCATATTACCCATGGGTTTCATAACAATTCCAAAGCATACGCGTTGAAAATGTGCTAAAAGCGCAAATGAAATGGAATTACGCGGGCGTAGATTGTCCTTAACAGAAGCGCGATGAGGTTCAAGCGTGAGAAAATATTAAATTACATGTTTTGGGGGTATTTTTTATTAGTGCGTATATTTGGAAAAGAAAAATACGACCTCGCCGATTTAATTCATGTACGGGGTGGTTTACACCCTTAAGCTTGCAGATCGGCGATTGTGCATAAACACGCAAACTCTAATTTTTTCCCCTCTTTAAAATAAATCTGATGTCGATTTCCATGCAATACTTCACCGTGTGGACTGAAAAAATTAAAATATCGGGGTGGTTCATCCCTTAATTTTTTTTTGCAATTTCGCTACAGCCAATTTTTCATTGCTTCGGATTAGAAGAATTTTCGTTTTTTTTTTTTAATTAAAATCGGTGGACTCCTTGTGTGTGAAATTGCTATATTACCCCTAGAGATGCCTTTTTTCGAGGGGTGGTCTCACCCCTTAAAACCGTTTGCCGCCGACCAAAAAAAAATACGTATCACTTACTTTTCAGTGCTTTATAACTTATCCAAATTTCAACGAAATCGAAGGGTGTCACCTGAGGGATGTTCCTTGTGAGTGCTTTTTTGTTTCTTCCAGTTCCCCTTTTACTCGTCGACTTCCAACTGTCATCGTCGACGCGCGGAAGTATGAGTTCGCTACTATGCGCTCCCCTCGTACCTTGAACTCATAAGAGGCCAAACGTGACGTTAACTTCTTAATCATCGCCTTGGGTATCTTATTTCTCTTGGAACAATAAAGTCTTGAGCTTCGTCCTTTTCTCGTCGAGCCACTAGAGCAGCTCTTCTTTACCGTCCGTGATGGACGCATTGTCGTCGTCCTCCACCTTCTGTGCCTGTTCCCCGTGCTGTGCGGTTTCAGCCGGCTTTAGGAAGGTGGTCTCCTCTATCCGGTTATCTGTTTGCTTGCACTTAGGTTTTGCCTTGTACCTTTTCTGGACAGGGGTCTTTGGAGGATATCCGCGTCCGGATCACTCCGCCGAATCACCGTCCATATACAGCTCTTCGCGTGAGCGCTTTACGCTTCTTCGGGAGCGTCCTCTTTCAGAAACGATCGATGCCACGCTGCTAGTCCGTGTGAGGTTGCCTTGGTCTGTTGCCGTATCTATCTCGGATTGTTTTGTTTGTTTGCTTTGTTACATTCTTAATCCCACGAGTGTGGTCGGTCCTAGGAGTCCACCTCGGCCTTCCGCCTTACCGGGGTAAGGAGACATAAATACGCCTGTGAACCTGCCCTAATGGAGCCGGGGAGGCCGTTCGCTACTACTACTGTTTTTTCCATCCAGGTAATCTCGCGTCCGATAGGCACCACATCCCGGACTTAGATGGAGCTTAGCCCCCGGGAGCGCTACTTCCCGAATCGTCCGGTGACACAGACCTGGGCCAGCGACACCTGACGACCCGTGAGAGCCACCAGAAGGACTTTTTTTTCAATCCCTTATTTAAAACGTGGCCTTTGACAATGAGCTCTTCGCCACCTCGATGCAATGCGAAGTTTTATTACTTGTTAAGTTGGATTATTAAAATGGATTAAATTTTTCAGGGTCACTTGGCCCATCGACCCCTTAGGGTCGGGCTTTCCGTTCCCGCCCCGAGAAGGCGGAACGTCTACTTTCCAGAACGGAATATACCCTTATATGGGCTTAATGGTAAAAAAGCATGCGCACGAAGGCGCCTCGAAACACTATTAGCACTGCTTTATCAAAATGTCACGTATGCCCGTCGGCGAAGTCCTTATGTCTCTAGCCTGCTCCGGTAGAACGCCACTTAGCGTACGTACTCCGGGCAGGCTCGGCTTTTGACGTGATGTGCTGTGTCTTTACGTTTGCACCGTACACAGCTCGCGCACTTAGGTGATTTCGCGTTCTCGCACTTTTCTTTGGTATGGTCCGTACCGCCACAGGTCTCACGAAGCGGTTCGCTGGCGGTACATTTATTGGCTATATGCCCGTAAGCCAAGCACTTGAAGCATCGGGTGATGTTCAAGTACTCGAAGATTCTGTGAGTACTCCACTCAAGGAACACTCGTCCTTTTTCTGAGCTCAGGCTCAAGCGCCGCTGCTGGTGCTTCGATGATCCAATGCTTCTTCTGCCTTTTGTTCGTGCAGGCGTACCGCACCATGACGTCCTTCTCCAGTTGACTGATATCTTCTGGCGTTGCCGTCTCGAAGTTTTTCGAGATCAGGTCGGCCTTTATCTCCTCTTTGGTCATCTCGGACTCGACGTCGTATGCTCCGATCGCCGGCGGCAGCTTCTTGGGCTCTTCCGCCCGAAGCCCTACACCACCAAGATCGGCGTTTTAGATTATCGGAATATATTTTTTTTTGAGGCGACGCTCATGACAATCTCCTTTCCCCGGGTTCGCCTCATCGACACGACCATCAGCTGCTTTTTGACAGCTGCGAGACCCTCCCTCAGTGTCGCTTTGATCTCCTCATTCCCTCTACAATCTGTCTCTTGCGGTGGCATCACCATCGCCAAGGGCGAATTTCGCTTTAACTTAACTTGCCCGAGTGACGGGGCCGGAGCCCCGCTAAACGAGCAATCACTTCTTTTTTTCGCGACGGACGCGTACGTCTGCCACGAAGCCCCCATCTCTTTTTCCTCGAGCTTAGCTCGGAGAGTAGTCAGTTCTGCTTTTTATTGTTTCTGATGGAGCTGGAGAATCCGCATGCTTTCTGTTACTTTGTTCGCATATTTGCGCTCATGGCGGACTCTGGCTTCGCACAAGCTCATGTGCCTCAGCGAGCGCTGAATCACATTCTTCGGGATTTTACACGAATCTGTGAAGAAAATCTCTTTAAGTTCTGCTCTTTCTTCGCCAAGCCAGGTCTCGAGTTGGCCAGGTCTCATCCTCCGTATCGGTTGGAGATTTTTCGATGACTTCTGCGGCTGATTGCCGTGTCGGTGCGGCGGCCTTTTGTTTTGCTCGTGGAGCGAGTCCTGTCGGAGTCCTGTTGGAGTCCGGAATTCCTCTCCCTAAATCCAGCTTTGCGTCTTCTTGGACCATGGTCCTGGTCTCTTCTTCTTCACGATAGGGCCCTTCGGAGTATCTCCGCGTCCGGAGGACCCCGTCGAGTCACTATCGAATTGAAGGTCCTCGCGCGAACGTTTCTCGCTTATTTGGGAGAGTTCTCCCTCCGAAGCGATAGACGCCGCGCTGTTGGTCCGAGTTAGTACGCCAGGTTTCGTTGCCATTTTCATCTGAGGTTTTTACTTCTTTGTTTGTTTCCATTTTTGTTCCCACGTTTATATACACCCGGGAGCCTGCCCCAACGGCACTAGAGAGGCCGTTTGCAACTACTGCCGTTTGCGACTACTGCCGTTTTTTCCATCCAGGTCATCTCACATCTGGGGCACAGATACTCACAACCTGGAATTAGATGGAGCTTGGCCCCTGGGAGCGCTACTTCTCGGGGTGACATCTACATTCAGTGACACCGGACGACCCGTGAGGGGCACCAGTTGGACTGTGCAATCCCACCGTTTTGCACTGAAACCTATCGAAAATTCTTTGTGGTAACCGCCTGCACTCAATGGAACGTCCTGCCTCCCATTTTTTAATATATTTTACCAACGGTTGAGATGAGACAAGGATTCAGCTCGAGATTGGACGACGGGATGACTGTGAGCGCTGATCCGATAAGGAAATTCCCTGGAGATCGTCTGAGTCGTCTGAGAGTGGGCAGAGTGGTATTGAGTTCAACATAGACATGACTAGAGCTAAGACGGCCAAAAGTCGAAAACGTTATAAATTAGGCTGAAAGTCAGTACTCGGGAGTTTTCGGGGTGGCTGATTATGAATCCGAAGTCAGAATTTGAAATAAAAACGAAATGGCGGTTTTAACATTAACCACTTTTATAGAGAAAGTACAAAATAGATACATATATTGTATAATACGATAAAACCTACAATCGGTTGATTTAAAGTTCACGCATCGTCATCCGAACAATAATTTGATTCACAATCAGTTGATCCAACTTGTAAATCGCTGAAGCTTCCTGTACTTGCTGGTATACGTGGCGCGACTCACAATAGAACTGCTTCTGGGAGCAACGACTTAAAGTTTCATCTAGGCAATTCGCGCAAACTTGAAATAAATGGATCGGATATTAAGGGGGGATTGTCTTTTTTTTCGCAAAATTTACCGCTTTTTGGGATTTTTTTGTGAAGAAAGTATACAACGGAAAACTTGTGAAACTTGGCATATAGTTTTATTGATCTGTTTACTACATACAAAAAAAAATTTTAAACAATTTCATCAAAAAATCCGCCTCCCATCCCCCTCGACGCGCGATGGTCCTTTTTTGATGGTGTGCACGATTACAGCATTCACGTTCATCCTGCAACAAAAACCCAAAAAGCATTTTACTTTAGACACATATAGCTATCGTTCGATGAAGGGGGAAAAAAAATTGACGATTTGGTGACGTTTTGAACTTGAAGTATCGATTTTTCGAAAAAAATTGATCGGTTTTTTGTTATAAATAAAAAACTATTAAATGTATTGCTTTTTTGCTTCATCAAACGATAAAAGGATGTCAGCTGAGCATTCTGTCCAAATTTGAAGGCAATCGGTTGAATAGTTTTTGAGAAATCGTGCACACCAGTTGTGAAAAAGCTGTTTCGAGAAAAACGCGTTTAAAGTTGTGAGTACAGTTTATGGGACATATCGAGTACTTACAGTATTTTTAATCTAATCTGCTATGCCAGGGCCACACAGGATGCCTTCCTCGGCTTCGAACAACTCATTCAGTAAAGCAGTTTCGCTTCTGCGTCTTGTTCGAGCCTCTTTCGTTGCTTCGAGGCTGCGTCTCGTCGACCTCTCTATCCGCTGCTTATCTCGCGCATCGACGAATATTGATGCTTGCTGGCCAACGACGATTCCAATCGTCGTCATTGTTTTAAGGACTGCTGTAAAGCCTTCGTTAAAAATCCCTGCGGCCAAATAAGCCGCGATGTCGATCGTTTTCGCGCCACAGTGAAGGTGTTTAGGTGCGAATCGCCAAACGGTTGCGCCGGGCGCGCCGACCCCCGCCGTGTGACAACGAGCGCGCGGCCACCGCGAGTCGACACGCAGGTATAAAATCGCTTATAACTTTGCCATTTTTGAGAATTTTAATTTGAAATTTTGCACACATATTCTCAACACTTTGAAGAATATGAAACAGCGGTCAGCGAAAAATCGATTTTTTTGTCGAAAAAAAAAGAAAATCCCCCCTTAATAATAAGCGTGAAATAATGTCTTCCATTCTTTTGGCTCGGGAACACTTTCTTGAAAAATCTTCAGGAAACTTTTTAATGTATTTATTAGTAGTCTCTTGAGGATCTTCAGACATTTGTCCTTTCGGCAATACCGATGAGTTTATCCGTCTGCGCCATGGATCAATACCTTATGTACCGAAGTGTGCATGTAGAACCACGGATATAACTGCACAGAGTAGCAAGCTGTCTGTAAGGCCTAATCTAGAAATTTTATGAAATCGATTTCATGAACACACGAAATTGTCTGCAATATGACATGGAAACGCTTAATCAAGTCCTCATCAACCCCTGTAATAGCAGCAGAAATTCTTGAGTTTTCAAAAAATCTTCGAGCGGTATTCTCATCATTCCAGTTACTGAAACGAGGCTTTGGTTGATCGACTATTTGACCCAATTCGATACGAAAACCCTTCTGTATAATTGTTTTTCGGATTCTTATTTGCGCCGTTTCTTTATCACTACGCCCTCGCCCCTCTTTAATTTTAAGCTGATATGCTACATGCAAACAATATTCGAGAAACCGTATCCATGCATGCAGAGTTGATAATCCGAACTGTAAAGGATCTTCAGATACTTCCTTTTCTAGAATTACATCGATATTGTTAAAGTCTTTTGAAGTTGCTTTGCATAAATAGCATCGTTGAGTAGACATATTATGCGTGATAGCATTGCAAACTTTACTGTCTACCATGGTAAAAGCAAGTCGGGAAGAAACTCTTATTTCTTTTCCATCCATGATCTTTTTGAAAAGGACAAGATTGTTCTCTTGCTGTTTAATATAATTCATTTCCTCACGAGTGGCTTCAGGTCTCTTGTGAAAAAATTGTATCCTAATTGGTCTACAAAAGCGAGGAGATGACGGCGTCGGATGTTTCCATACAACAAGTCTAGCGCTCGTTTCTTGTCGTCTGATACAAACAGCAGTGGAACGATTGCGGTAAAAAATATTAGCATCGGACTTGCTTCTATCATCATTGGTGAACTTTTGCTTGTACGTCCTTTGGCCAGAAGTGCCATCGCAGCCCTACTTACAAATTAAATTCAATTGCTAACATTTTCAGGGGACAAACTTTTGACAACATCCATTTGTGTTAATAATATTCTATCACCCGTGTGATTCGGCAAAGCCTGCAATTTTACCTCAGCACTACTTCCATTGACAGAAATATCTGACTTAGGCGGATAACATTTTAACTTGGCTTGATATGGCAATTCATTCGATGGAAATGAGTTACAGCTGTTCTCTTTGCTTCTATTACGAAGCCCCTGATATTGTGATTCCGATTATATTAGTTCCACTATGGGCTACAGTGCAGTATTGACAGATAAAGTCGTTTCTTCAATCGCATCTATGGACTCCTTATACTTCTTAGCTTTAGATGGGCTCCCCAATCCCACATAGCGGACAATTTTCGCAGCATCTGATTTCCCAGATAAACGAAGGCTCATTTGAGTCGCATACGTCAATTCTTACATACTATGTCTTGCCCGTAATTCTTCAGTTCTTTTTCATTTTGTCCAGTCACTAGACTTTGCAAACTCTGAAGAAGGCTGACCCAAATTATGGTATTTTTCTGAAGATTGTTTAGTTTCTTCGAAAGAAACAAACACGCTCAACCATTCAAAATATTTTTGCAGAAATTGTCCTACAGTTCTTCATGCTGGCTGGCACTTTTTTGCAAGTCATGCAACAACTTGCGGAGGACAGGTTTTGCATTGTCTGATAGAGCAAAGGGGCGTTGCAATTTAACAGACAGGAAATTTTCGATCACTGCATATGTTTCAGTGGCTTTGTCATTCTAATGACCTTTCAATATCGAAAAAAATGTCCTCTCTTGTCAGGGCACATGGTTCACGTTCATCAGCGACAGATTCTAAAATTGGAAAATATAATATCTATGAGGCATTCCACGTCACTTCAGCCAGTAAAAAAAAATCCACAAATAATTTTGAAAAATCGAGTAACTTTATTGAAAAATAGTCACGAAGTGTCGACATTTTTTTCAAATTTCTGACGTTTTTTCTCGTTAATTACCATTTCTTAACATTTTTCCATTCAAATGGCTGTATCTTTGACAGGATTTGACGTATTTACATTCGTTACAAACGAAAATGTGCGTTTTTTTCTAGCCTTTTAGGAAAAAATTAATTTAGATTTTATTGAGCAAGTCGAACGTCCGTTTGAGAGCAAAATATGCAAAAAATATTTTTTTTCTCAAGGAAAGATACTCGTTATTTTATTCTTGAAAATTTCCCTGAATTGTGGATACGAAAAACGGATTTTTGGTATTTTTTATATTATGGGATTCCTAAGCACCGTGAAGTAACAGCTATTTTTATTTTTTTAATGTGTTTTATTAATATTCGATTGAAGAGTGTGGAGCACTCCAAGGCTCCAATACATATGACATATATGTCGTATGTATTTCAAAAACCTGGTAAACATATAGCGAGTGCTCCACACTCTTCAATCGAATATCAATAAAAAAAATGTTTAAATAAAAATAGCTGTTACATCACGGTGTTTAGGAATCCCATAATATGAAAAGTACCAAAAATTCGTTTTTCGTATTCACAATTCGGGGAAGTTATTAAAAATAAAATAATGAGTGTCTTTCCTTGAAAAAAAAATATTTTTGCATATTTTGCGCTGAAACGGACGTTCGACTTGCTCAATAAAATTTTAATTAATTTTTTTTCTGGAACGCTAGGGAAAGCCGCACATTTTCGTTTTTTACGAATATAAATACGTCAAACCCTGCCAAAAATACAGCCATTTGAATGGAACAATATTAAAAAATGGTAATAAACGAGACAAAAAAACAGAAATTAAAAAAAAATTTCGACACGGTGAATATTTTTCAATAAAGTATGGATTTTTTTTTACTGGCTGTGGATTTTTTTTTACTGGCTGAAGTGACGTGGAATGCCTCCTATATAGATGGATAATTCCATATTCAACCTCGTAACTATTTTTCATTCCAAAGTATTATTTGAAAAGAGGAACTGGTGCGATGGTCTGGTGGTTAGCGTGCTCGCCACTAAACCAGCGGACCGGGAGGTCCCGGGTTCGAATCCCAGTCGCGTACATTTCGTCGTGAAATGTTTTTCTTCGGCATTTCGCGGCGAAATAAGACTAGTTCCACGACTGGGCGGCGAACTCGATGACCGGCTGTATTGGTATAGGTTTTCCGCAGTTTCCCTATACCCATGACAGAAATGTCATGATGAATATAATACAGAGGGGGAAGTCGGCTGCGGCCGCAACAGGGGGGAACAGGGCGAAAGATGGAGACAAAAAGGAGTAAACAGTAGAGGAAAGAACGGTCATAATGATGGAAAAGAATAGGTAACAAACGCGAAAAGCGTGTTCCTAAGGAAAAAACCAATAAAAAAAAAAAATTTGAAAAGAGAAAAAGGATATTTATAAAAGTGAATTACGTATCATAGAACTCAATACAATGAAGACCGCAGATAAATTCAATAAAAAGAGCAAATCATACCGCGTCGTTAATGTACGAAATTTAGAAAACTATGTTTTACATTGCAAGAACTCGCACCAATGACACAACGGCAGCTACAGGCAGCAAGTTTTTAATTTTTTTTCATTCAATAAGTGTTTCATCTACAACATGCGATCGGTCAAGTCGCAGAACTGTATAGAACTTATAAACTTTTTTCTATGTGTTTGAAGTTTTCCGTTGTAATTTTTCGTTCATTTTCGTACAAATGATTCGTTTATTGTTATCGCATTATCAATTTTGTGTTACATAATGATTTTTCACTCACTTGTAGCTGCTGAGTCCGCTCTAAAAATTGAAATCGATTTATTGTTAAAGATTTGGCGTCCTCTTGAATATAGCGTTGAAAAATTTGCTTACTGCATGAGGCGTCTAGCTCGATTGAGAGTCCCCTTTCAACTGTCCCACAGTATCAGGTGTAAGGGAAAGGACGTGCTGAAGCCTGGAATTCGACCTTCGGACGCGTACTTAACCTAACTCGCGACTACAAATGACCGGAACGTAAACTCTGTTGCCCGACTTTTGGCCAGCTTTTTGGGATTTGGCCCTACTGTGCGACGTCCTATGAACCTTTTGTAACAGGCCAGGAATGCGTCGGTAGAGTAGTCCAAGACAGATTCAAGGTGGACCGCGCCGTGACGGAGCACACGAAGACCGCAATGTAACCCTTGTACGAACGAGCCGTTTGCTCTCGCCAAGTTTTAATGGTGAACGGCCCGGCGTAGTCTACGTCTGAATGGAGGAATGAACGGGACGACGTCACTGCTGCTTCCAGAAGCTGCCCCATTAGCTGCTCTCCACACAATCCGCGATGGCAAGTGCGTCGGGCACAGCGGAGGACATAGGCTCATACTGGGGATCGGCCACCGATGACCCAGTACGCCTGTCAGAGCTGTGTGAGCGTAGCTCCGTGTACCTCTGTGGATCGTTCGCAAATGAGCCTCCGAGATGACAAGCGTTGTTAGTGGAGAACGTCAAGGCAGTATCGACGGATGAGCTGTCTCAGGACCGATATATGCATTTGTAAGACATCCTCCGACCCACAGCACTCGAAGATCATCCAGAAATGGTGTGAGTCTAATGAGTGGACTTAACCTCGAGAGCGGCACCTGCTCTGCGAGAGACCCTAACTCGGCTGCGAAGTGTTGTGTTTGGCCGAATCTTACCCAATCAAGGTGGGCTCGGACCAGGTCTGAGGGGGTGAGTAGTGTGGCCACAGAAGACTACGGAATTTTCTTGAGGCGTTCAACGAACCACTGGCCTGTTGCAGTGACGCCGTTTACGAGCTGTAACAAAGAACGTATCGCGAGATATGGCACGCAGTTGTACGAAACCGTACGTGACGGCTGCCAGGTTCATGGAGATGACCCTTTCGTTGCCATCTACCCAGGGAATTGACTGCAAGTCTTGATCATGTTGCGGTGACCCTTATTAATTTTGTCAACGATGAATATCGCTCTAGAAGACCCCGGCCAGTTTCTGGGGCTTGAGAGACTGTCAATGAAATACCTGGACGTTCATTGAGATGAGCCTTGAGATCCGGTTCGACATCGAGCTTCGGCCAATGAGAAGAAGACTGCGCGAGCCATTGTGGACCCTTTCACCAAAGGTCGTATCGAGCGAGCTGAGCTGGAGTGATTCCGAGAGAGGCGCAGTCTGCCGGGTTCGCCTTTCCTGGGATGAACCGCCGTTCCGCTTGAGAGCTTAACAGAGGTCGTGTATGCTCGAGACTTTGTTTCTGACGAAGTCCTTCTACCATGATGGATGCCCATGTGACTGGCACGGTGGAGTGCGTCCATAGAAAAGTTGAAATTTCGCCCAGTTACAACGTTGAGAGAACATAAGCGACGAGGCGTGCGAAAAGGAGCGCTACTGTCACTTCCAGCCGAGAAATTGAGAGTCTCTTGATGGGTGCGAGCTTGGTTTTCGCACACACGAGTTGCACGTTCTCCCCGATATCGACTGAGGTTACCCTGAGGTAGACAGCAGCGCCCATTGCGATATTTGATGCGTCCGAGAATCCATGTAGTTTGACACTAGAAGTCAAACCAGATATTCTCAGTCATCGTGGGATCTCGATGATTGCGAGATTGTTGAGCCGATGTCTGAAGCTGAGCTACCTTGCTGAGGAAGCTGAAGAGAGCGGCTCGTCCCAACCGATCTTGAGCAGCCACATTTCCTGTAGGAATATCTTGGCCTTCACGAGAACAGTATAGTGTATAGAGCAGATCGTTGAGCGAGTAGCCAGATGGCGACTTGCATGAACCGTTGAACACGACTCGGAGATTGATCGCGGCATAGTGCTCTCGTAGTACCCCAAGGTGCGGTAAGTAATATGGCGGAGATGCGTCTGGCGTGCCAATAGGTACGCGTTTGAGATGTCCGAGCTTCTCATATTCTGTGATGAAGCCTGAGTAGAGCTGCCTGCGATCCGTGTCCGCTGATATGTGAAGTGGGGGACGTTTTGAGCAGCCAGTTGCTGATTGCTTCGAGTCACCCAGCTGACTTACAGATAATCTGAACGGCCGTCGAACGATTTATTGACCTCTTGAGTCTCGTTGATGCGTCGCGAGAAAATGGTTATCGCACGCTTGTTCGTCGGGCGAGAGGTCGGAGATGGCTGGTGCGTTGGTCTTTTCCTGAATCCAAAACTTCATGAGCAGTTCTTGTAAATCGACGTCGACAGAGGCGTGGAGCATATTCGTTGGCGCGGGTTCCTGGTCCTTGTCAGAAGGCCCTGAGACAACCCACCCGAAAATCGTACGTTGTGCGATCGGGGACCGGCTCGGCCCCCGCTAGAACGCTTCGTAGCCGTTCGGGAGCGTCCCCCTTCTAAAGCCAGTATGCGCCATGCGATCTTTGCCGGTTTCCGTTATGGTGCCGGAGGTCGTTGCGGTTGTATCTGTCCGCACCGTTGCCATTTTGGACGTTGTCTGTTTGGTTTTTGTTTCATTGTTTTTCATTTCTAATCCCACGCGAGTGGTCGGTCTTACGTGGCCACCCCGGCCTTCCGCCTTACCGCCTTCCGGCTGAGCTGGTCTTGCTGATCGCGGAATCGCTCCTACTCGAGCTTGCGATGTTCAATTCGAATGCGCACGAGATATATGGACGTCCATCATTGCGGCATTCTCACTTGCATGAAGCCGCTCGAAGCGAATGTTTTGCATTTTCAATGCGTTGCCAAGAGGGCCAGAGTTATGCTCGAGTGTAATGGACGCGGCTTGATCACGGAAAGAGGTGTCTCCTCTGGCGTGTCGTCCACCGCGATGGTCTCTTTAATTATCTCATTCGGTTCTTCCGACGGCGCTCCAATTATCGAGCAGCACCGATACTAACACGCGCGATGATCAGCACGATGCGCCGTTAGAGTGTGAGGAACACGAGAGCGGGAGATGCACCGACGCATGCGAGTTTATACGCAAATGTCAAGTCCACACGAGATACACGAGTTCAGAGAATCACGAGAATCAATTTCGATAAATAACTTTTCGAGATCCAATGCTCGTTCCTATCGATGTACGAAATGGCGCACGGTTTTATCTCGCAATGACTGTCTCGGAGCACGATACCTGACCTGTCCTTAGAATTTCGATTCAAAGGTGCGAAGGTGAGAAGTCCGAGAAACGCGCGTACACCGCCTACAGTGGAAATAGAGTGTCACTGTAAACGCACAGAGATAGTTAACCAGAGAGACGGCCTTTACCCGAACACACGAACGCATCTCCCGATATCTCGTATATCGCTTGCACGCGCGGTCGCGATAGACAAAGAGCATACACGACTTTAATATGGCGCGCGCTGCAAGTAATGCGCCACGTCAGTCGACTACCTACTTGTTCATTGCATGTTTTAAGATTGTATCGAGCGACCATCAACTGTACATATTACTGCAGGGCCCTAGGGCCCAATAAACTAATACCGATTAGATTGTTAAGCAAGTGTTCCATTCATTTCGAGGATATCTAGTATCGATTCCAATACTAGGATGCCCCCTCGACACTCGTCCTTCGACCCTGCCCTGCTTCCATATCTTCCGGCGAACAGAGCTAGCTGGACCGCCTTGGTTGTGCTGTTCCGCGCTGGGTGTTCGAGCACCAACTGACCGCGTTCGGGTGGATAAAATGAAACGCCGACCTATGGTATGGAACCTGGTGCCCAAGTCCACCTAGCGAGTTCTCGGATACCCCCTAGAATTTGGGAGCGGTACGTGTCCGGAAGTGTGCGGACCCGTTACAATATATATATTGTAACTATACAGAATGACCATTTGGGGATGGCCATCTATTTTAAAATCCATTTGGGCGGGCATTTCGAATCAGTTAAGGTGGACTTTCAGAATAGTTTTTCGGGAACTTTTTGAAAAAAAATATAGGGCTCATGTGAAAAAAAGAAATTTCATGGAAAAAAAGAAAAGAATTTGACAAAAAATAAAAATGGCATTCCGCGTCGACCGAAGCGAAGTCGATTCGATTTTGAACACGGATAATCCGAATAGAAGTCGTTCGAAAAATGTTATCACTGAGAAAAACAATATCAAAATTTCGAAATCGAACGATAGTTCAAACGTTGAGTTTGACTTCCGTAGTATCTCGGGAACGGCGAAACCTGCGAACGAATTCAGCGGAGTGAGTAGGCACTGGAGCTATCGCTGCTATGTTCGCGTCAGGGCTGTCATGGGGCCGCAAACGTCACCGAGAAACGTCAAGCCGCAGCTGACGTTTCGAGAAGTCAAAATGTGCTCACGAAAAATCACCGTAACAAGCAATTTTTCGATTTTGATCCATTTTTTGAAGTTCAAAATTGTTTTTTTTAGCAATATTGCGTAATTTATTTATTTAAAGACATCAATTACCAAGGACATTTTTTAAAAACAATTTTCGGAATTAAAAAAAATCCGAATTTTCAGGGTAGTTTTGAAAAAACTGTTTTTTGTGTTTGTTAAGAAACTGTATTTCAACGATTGGAGCTGCAAAAAATTAAAAGTTCGAGATTCGTGTGAGAAGAATCAGTCGAGCGTAGGGGGGAATATCAACTTTTTAAAATTATTTTTTAAATTGACATTGAAAACAAAGGTGATTGACTGGTAAAAAAAATCGACCAAAATTTGTTTGACAAGAGAAGATTATCGTTAACACGTGACATTTTTTGTTTTAATTTGTTTGGTTTTTTATTTCAAAAAAAAAATTAAATAAAAAAGAAATTGCGATTTTTTAAAATAATTTTTTTTTGGTAATTGATGTCTTTGAATAGAAAAATTACGCATTATTGTTAAAAAACCATTTTGAAGTTGAAAAAATGAATAAACATTGAAAAATTGCATGCTGCGGTGATTTTTGACAGAAACGATCGATTCAATCTTCGGGACATTAAGAAAAAAGAATCGCAGCGCTTTGCAACTTGGAGGGCTTTTGGGGACACTTCGAAGTTAAAAAATTACCGACGATAACGGTGACGGTGGCGGTGACGGTGACGGTGGCGGTGACGGTGACGGTGACGGTGACGGTGACGGTGACGGTGACGGTGACGGTGACGGTGGCGGTGGCGGTAGCGGTAGCGGTGACGGTGACCGTGACCGTGACGGTGACTGTGAGTGAGTGAGTGAGTGAGTGAGTGAGTGAGTGAGTAAGCGAGCGATCCAGCGAGCGAGCGGACAGGAGCGGAGAAGAGAGGAGCGGAATGGAGAGGAGAAGAGAGGAGCGGAATGGAAAGGAGTGAGGGGGACAGAGAGAGAGAGAGAGAGAGAGAGAGAGAGCCTTGCGGAAATGTGCAACTTCTTGTTTGACCAGACGTCAACAGAGAAACCGTGCGGAAAATTTTGCGGGAGCAGCACTACCCGTACCGCGCACACGTCTGTCAGAGCCTTCGGGAACGTGACTACAAGCGTAGGCTCCAGATCTGCACGTGAGCGATTGGACAAGAGCTGGATTACCCTGACTTCTTTTAATTCGTTATATTTACTGACGAAGCCGGATCCACAAGCCACGGGATATTCAACCGTCAAAATGTCCGGCACTCGGCTGATGGAAATCCTGGATGGGTGGTTGAAGTCGATCTTCAGAACCACTGGCGCCGGTGTTCTGTATGGGAACCAATGTATGGGCCGGTGTTCTTAACGATCGAGTGATCGGACCATGGTTTTTTGAGAGCAACATGGACCGTGTTCGGTATTAAGAATTGTTGACAAACATTGTTCCCGAACTTCTCGAAGATGTGCCCTTGGCTATCCGGCTAAGAATGTGGTGGCAACAAGATGGACACCCGGCCCATACAGCACGCAGCATGCGAGACATTCTGCGAGAAAGTATGCACAAAATGCGAGAAGAGTAGAATTATGCATAGATAGAGAAGGAGCGCACATTGAGCACCTTATCAAGAGATGGAACCCATAGGTTCATTTCTTCGGAAGATGATTAATGCGAGTTCGTGATCTTCTGCGACCAGTTTTTATCTTTTAGTAAAGTTCGTTGTGATCTGCTGCAGTACCCACCTTGTATATCTCTCCTGCATACTGTTTATCATAGTCCGTTCTAATTTCGTAACATGTTTTGGGTTGTCAAACAAAAAAAAAGCGGCGTTTCGAATTGGCGGGTTCTGCTAACTACGATTCATTCCACATAAATAGAAAAAAACGGTTTGGAAATTGGAGAAAAATTTCTAACACGTTGTTACTCTATGACCGAGGTGGTGGTAAGCACCCTATTTTTTACCAAATAGCCGAATAAGGTACGCATTCTGAAAGGGCGGATACTTAACGCCATCCATGGTCGTCTCAAAAATTAAGTGTAGACTATCGTTGAGAAAATCGGTCTAGGCATTTTGCCACCATTGACGATGTGGGGAAAGTTCTTTGACCCGGGATATTCCGATGCCTAGAGTTATATGTTTTGGCGGCGTTGAGTCCTTCAGTTTGTAGATTCGGTTTCGCCTAAATGTACATATTGTATGTTTTCATCATGTACATACGTTCATTTTAAATACTTTTTGTTCAAAACGGATGTGTTGGTCTAGTGGATAGCGTGCTTGCCTCTGGAATCAACACATCGGAAGGTCGCGGGATCGAATCACCGTCTCGTAGTTTCGGAGACAAATAAAAACACAGGCGTGACGTAGCTCCAGTTCCACACAGATGTCGCGCAGACGGACCGGTACGTGTGTGTGTCGGGTGTGTATGGCTGTAGCCTGTGAGCTAATTCTCGACGAAACGCGACTAGCTCCGAGGCTGGAAAGCGTACCGTGGCGGCTGTATTGATATAGGTTTTCCGCAGTTTCCCTATACCCATAGCAGAAAATGTCATGGTGAATGCCATACAGAGGGGGAAGTCGGCTGCGGCCGCAAGGTGGGGATCGATCAGGGATGTGGATTGGAGAAAATGGTGGGAAATGTAAAAAGGGGAAATCCCTGTACATGGGAGCTACAAATAGCGAAGCGCTCGCCGTAGCAGATACAATAAAAAAATACTTTTTATTCGATTCAAACACCTTCAATTGTTCTTTAATGTAAATATTTTTCTTTGTACATATTTATTCAAAGTTCATTGCAAAATGTTAAATTTTTTTTGTTGCGCACGAAGTTTGAGTATTATTGTCTCAGTGGTCGATCGAACTAATAACTCCTGCCATCTACCAGCTTCTTCGAGGAGTGCTTGCTTCAGATCAACGATGTGCATTTTCGGAGAGGGTTAAAACTTAAATCGAAACGTCAAGACTGGCGTTAATTTTATCTTTGTCGCGTAGAGAACAACTCTATGATTAAACGTGGCGTTGGAGCACTGGTCAGTTGATCCATTCGCTCTGATCGGAAATAAGGTTAAATCGAAAAGGAATTCGAGTGAATGGTCTTAGCAGTGTCTCGTAGAACATGCGAAAACAGTTTAGAGTATTGATTTAATCTTTATTCTCTCGGTGTCGGCGAATAATGGCTCAGGCCCTGTTTCAGTACCGCACCTGACACGCCTCGGGACTCAGAAATAATTAAATAGATAAATTGAAGGATGAGCATGTTCGAATTGCGTTACAGCTGAAGGCGAAACGTTATGCCTGGCGTATGCGTAGAAGGCGACGAGCAAGGTAGATCGGCGTTCGTCTCGCTTGTCTTGGCAATATGACATTTCGTGTGTCCTCTGCTATGGCCTTCCGCCATATTTCGCGGGCAAGTTCAGACCGCGCATCAAGGTTCTGCAGAAAGGCAACGTTTGACAGATAACGGCGAGCGTGATTTGACATCTCGCGTATTTGACATTCGCGTGATTTGACATTCCCTTGGGCCGCCTGCAAACCAATCGAGTTCGAGACTTGTGCCAGGACGGCGGATTCGGCATTTCACGCGTCGTTTTCTGTCGCTCCATGAATTTCGTGCCAAGGCATGAGGATCGTCGAGATTCATGATGCTTGTAATTCTTCGTGCGGCAATGATTAATACGACAATGGTGAAAAATTAAAATTATTCATTGGATTCGTCGGAATAATGAATCGAAAGATAGATAAGTTGATGTTTCTTAAATTCGGAGGCACCGAGCGATTATTTTTACAATTTGCAAGCTTTCATTCACTTGATTGTTTTATTTGAGATGATTAATTAACTTGGCAATGCATGATTCAACTTAAAAAAAAAAAGAAAATGAGAAGCACAATTTTCTGTGGATTGCAAAACGGAAGACCCACATGTCATCCGCTTTGCGACAACGTAGAGCCTTGAAAGTTTGCAAACACGCATCTAACGAGAGGCGAAGATGCGTGATTCGACGACAATAAAAATCATGACTGAATAAATAAATAAATAGAGAAATAATGATTTTCTGTGGGACGCAAAATGAAACATCGATATTTTATGCACTTTCCGACAATTTAAAGCACTGAAATTTTGCAAACATACTTCTAAGAGGCGCTCATGAAGAGGTCTATGGAAACGAGATTCGAGACGAGCGAGTCGATACGCTTGATTCTGACCAAGTCCCGATGTTGCGGAAATTCCATGACCCGTTTGTTCCGTGTAAAAATTCGAGTAGGGACAAAGTACTGCCTAGTAAATGTTATGCTCCGGTTGAGTGTGTTTGCTGACGTAACAAAGAGCGTGATCCTTAACGTAACAAAGATAAAATCGGTGCTTGGAATGGTACTCGGGGCCTGAGTGAAACATTCCAGATATTACTGTACCGAATCCGTCGCCAATTTCTTCTTACTTCCCGTCAGGTTGCGTCGAGAAATCTCACGATGCTGCGAGATCTATTATAAGAATATTGATGATGTACGGAAGATAAAATCGGTGTTGCGAATGGTTCTTGAGTCTTGACTCAAACATTCCGGATATGACAGGGCCGAATCCGTCTCCTCTTTTATCTCACTTCCAGTCGTAGTGTATCAAAAAGTCTAACGATGCTGCGACCCCGATGACAGTAGCAATCGTTAGTAAACCAAGATAAAAGCGGTACTCGTGCCGGTTCTGGGGACCTCAATCGGACATCCACGGTGTGACGGCACCGAGTTCGCTCTCGCGTTTATCTTATTTCTGGTCATAGTGCTTCAAGAAGTCTGCTAATGCCGTGAGAACGATGGCACGAGCATTTGATGGTAAACAAATGTAAAAGCGGTGCTCGTGACGGTTCTGGGGGCCTCGATCGGTGATCCCCGACTTGACGGCCCAGAGATCGTCCCTGGTTTCATCTAACACCCGGTCATTTTTCGTCGAGAAGGCTGACGATGCCGCGAGAATGATTATCGAGCAGGCTGACGATGCCGCGAGAATGATTACCGAAGCAAATGTGCTTTATTGTGTTTGATGGAATCCATTTCTCATCCCAATTTTTATTCTGCCTGAAACAGACAACGATCCTTCCGATAATTTTGTCGGTTAATGGAACATTTTTATTGTATTTTTGATGACTTTTCGACACGTAGTCACTCAGTGCGCCCGAAGCTATCATGACAGTGACAGTGACCGATGCATCGGTAGTGAAACACCGTCTCTAACGTGAACAAAGCTTATGTCTCCAAAGTGAATTAATCTTTATTCTCCACCGTGAACAAAGCTTACGGAGACTCAGCTTAGTTCATGTTGGAGGCGGTGACAGGAGAATGAATTTGTACCCATATATCTGTCACTGTCACTGTCATGATGGCTTTGGGCGCTGTGCCGGACTCAACGTCGCAAAATCCACGCAGATTTTACAAAAACCTGCTTTTGTGCGACGAAATTTTAGGAAAAGTTGTTTTCAGTTTGAGCCAAATTAAAAGTGGGAATGAGAAATGGATTTCGGCCAACACATTGAAGAAAATTTGCAGTTTCTCTATCGTGGAATCACCGACAAAAAAAAGGCAAAATTATCTCCGAAATTTTGTGGACCGACATCGTCGCGCAATCACCGCATTCATCGAAATGAAAAAAAATTACGGAAAACGTCACGGGAATATCAAAATGGTAACTACAATTAAATTGATATCTTCAATTTCACTCCGGTCATAAAATGGCGTGTAATCATCAACAATGATTTCTTTACGGTAACAGTTCCGTAGAAGTTGGACGGGCGATGCGTGAGTCGATTTTAGGCCGATCGGAATTTGATACTGTACCGCCAAGGTAATTATTTGTGAATGTTCTCAGGCTATTAATTTGTTTTCATGAAAGATACCTAAATCGCTACTATTATTTGTAATTTTAGCCACACTGAGATACCGATTTCCCGTCACGAGCGAAGAAAGACGTCGAACAGCGATAAAAGCGTCGACGATGAAGAGGTGAATACACCAATCCAAAGATCCCTTCCGGCAATGGATGGCATCTTTCATTGGGAAGAATATTCAAAATTTGTTAATATAATTACCTGCCACCGTATCGGAGAATGAATTAGATGAGAATAAAATTTGTCTTTAGTTTGCAGGGTTTCCTCCACCCGGGAGTTCAGGGGCCGTCAAGATTTTGAAAAATTTAATATAAATTGAAGAAACCTTTAGAGAATAAGAGATAAAGAAGAATGAAGATAAAAAAATGTCAGGAATAAAAATAATTATTGTCAAAAATAAAAAAAATTGTACATAATAAAAATATAGGCAATGAAAATAAATATAAATAGAGCTTCGGTCAAAATGATTAGGCACACTGAACATTTTCTCACGTACATACGTACGCACATCACGCATTGTCGAACTTCCCTAACTCTTTAATTTCGCTCTATTCGACTTTCTCTCTGGTATCCAATAAGAAATTGCATAATTAAACTGAAATTGCGCCTCATTGCCGATATTCGCAACGGGAAATCCGTGCGAGAAGTTATAAAAACAAATAACGGTCGATTTCTATATCAGAATCGATAGAATATGAGAAAACTATTTGGAGCTTCGGTGTGCTCTTTATTCTCTTGATATCGAGAAATAATGACTAAGGCTCTTTTTTAGTAATGCATCTCAAAATTCTCGGAGCTTATTACCGCAAAGTCAAAATCAATCGATCAATTCAATAAAGAGTATAGTCGAAAGAGAGTGGAACTCAGGCCGTAACATCAAGCAATACGTTCTTTTCGTTCTTGTTGCGTAAAGAATGATTACATGATTAAACTTGTAGCTTCGAGTAGAGGACAAATGGTCTATTAAATATTGTGAAAGTATGACAAAAGCGGGGGCAAATTAAAAGCCGATCATATCAAGAATATTCGATTGAGCACCATCGCAAGCACCGCTTCTTTTTTTGTGTATGAACTCGTTGACTGTCAGTGATACACATATGGCAAATCAAAAGTCGTGCCATTTTTGTGTCATGACACACATGTGGGTATTTGAAATAAAACATACTTCTACGAGAGCGATTTGACTATAATTCAGTAAACCATATGTTTCGATATCGCTGAATCCGAATTTGAAATCAAATTTCCAAAATTCGAAATGGCGGATCCAATGTGACAGACGCAAATTCGAAAAATGGGTTAATTCTAATGAAAGTACGTACCGTATGGTGTTTGAGGTCGCTGAATCTGAATTTGAATTCGGATTTTTAAAATTGATAATAACGAATCCAATATGGCGAACGCAAATTCGAGAAGTAGTTAGTTTTCGACAAAAATTAGTATCTTTAGCATTTTTATGGTCGTGAATTTCGAATTAGAGTCCTAACTTCAAGTGTCTAATGCTTGGATACAATATGATGAATTAAAACTTAGCAAATCATGTATGACAATCTATCCATAGTAACATATGTAAAAAAATACTCGTTTGGTTTTATATGCCGCCCTCTGGCGATCCCAGAGTCACGGACCGAGGAAGTGACGGTCATTGACTACTATTTGGTATTTATTGTACTTTTTGTATTCTTTTGTGCTCTTTGCATTTTCAATTTTTTCTGTGATTTCAGTATTTTTCAAATTCCTTGTTACTATTCATATTTTCATTTTTTTCTTCGTATTTCTCGTATTCAATTTCTTTTTGTATTTTGGCCACGTCAAAAACTGATATTTCTTTCGTACTTCCTTTTTTCGATTTTGATTTCATTATTTTTCGTTGTTGGGTGTATCTATAGTTTAGTTTTCATTCTTTGTAGTTTTTTTTTTCATTAATTCGTATCTCTTATTTCATGTTTGGACAAGGCACGGAAAAGAATTTCGATATTTCACCTGATCATACCGTTATTCGTTATATTGACAGTGTTTAGATGATCCAAACCCAAGCAATCCCAAACGAATCAACGTAATCATACTAAAACTGAAGTCCTTTCGTGTCGTAGTGGAGCCACCCTATTGAATTGTGGAAATTCCATTTCAGATTCAGATTCAGATTCAGCGACCTCGAAAACCCTTAGAGCTGAATTTCTAGGGTAAATCTGTGAAGACTTTTTTCCAATACAAAAGTGGCACGAAACTCAAAATTTCCCGTCACTGCGAAGGGGTTTACAAATACTCCTGCCATCGGTCTCAAGGCATCCTCATACTTCATGATGTACTATAACCGGAAATAAGATAAAAACGACAGCAAACTCGGTGCCGTCACATCGTTAATGTGCGATGGAGGCCCCTAGAACCATCCCGAAAGACGCTTTTATCTTTCTTTATTGACAAATGCTGCGGTCATAGTTCTCACAGCATCGTTGTATTTATTAACGTAGAATTACCTGAAATACGGCGAAAGCGAGAGCGAAAGCGAGAGCGACGTCGGTGCCGACACATCGTGAATTTCCGATTGATGCCCCCAGAGCAGTCACGGGCACCGCTTTTATCTTTGTATATTAACTAATGGTTCAGCCACCGTTTTGGCGGCATCGTCATAATTCCTTGCGCACTACGATCGGAAATAAGAAAAAAGCAAGCGCGAACTAGGTACTGTGACTTCGGGAATATCCGATTAAGTCCCTTAGAATCATCACTTACGTCGCTTTTATTTGTGTTTATTAACAAATGCTCCTGTCATCGGTCTCGCGGCATCGTTAGACTTCTTGGCGAAATGGGACCGGAAGTAAGATAAAAGCAGAGACACACTCGGGCCCGTCGTATCGAGAATGACCGACCGACGCCCCCAAAACCATCTCGAGCACTGCTTTTATCTTTGTTTAGTAAGAAATGCTCCGGCCACCGTTCTGGCGGCATCCTCAGATTTCTCGACGAAATATGATCGGAAGTAAGGTGAAAGCAAGGATAAACTCGGAGCTGTGGCGAGAACTGCTTTTATCTTCCTTTAATTAACAAATGATCCGGTCATAGTTCTCGTAGCATCGTTGTACTTCTTGACGAAAAATGACCGGAAGTAAGATGAAAGCCGAGACAAACTCGGGCCCGTCGTCTCGAGAATGACCCGTGGGGGCACCCAAAACCATCGCGAGCACTGCTTTCATCTTTGTTTATTGACAAATGCTCCGTTCATCACTCTCGCAGCATCGTCAGTCTTCTTGGCGAAAAATAACCGGAAGTGAGATGAAAGCAGAGAGAAACTCGGGGCCGTCGAGTCGGGGATGTCCGACCGAGACCCCGAGAACCATCGCGAGCGCTGCTTTTACCTTTGTTTAATAACAAAGGCTCCGGTAATAGTTCTTGCGACATCGTCAGATTTCTCGACGAAAAATGACCGGAAGTGGAATGAAAGCAGAGAGAAACTCGGTGCCGTCGCGCCGAGGATGACCGACCGAGACGACAAAAATCATCGCGCGCCCTCCTTTCATCTTTGTTTACTAACAAATGCTCCGGTCATCGGTCTCGCGGCATCGTTAGACTCCTTGGCGAAATGGGACCGGAAGTAAGATAAAAGCAAAGACACACTGGGGCCCGTCGTATCGAGAATGACCGTTCGAGGCCCCCAAAACCATCGCGAGCACTGCTTTCATCTTTGGTAGTAAGAAATGCTCCGGCCATCGTTCTGGCGGCATCCTCAGATTTCCCGACGAAATATGACCGGAAGTAAGGTGAAAACAAGGATAAACTCGGAGCCGCCGCGTCGAGGATGACCGACCGAGACCCCAAGAACGATCGCGAGAACTGCTTTCATCTTTCTTTAATTAACAAATGATCCGGTCATAGCCCTAGTAGCATCGTTGTACTTCTTGACGAAAAATGACCGGAAGTAAGATGAAAGCAGAGACAAACTCGGGGCCGTCGTCGCGGGAATGACCCATGGGGGCAGCCAAATCCATCGCGAGCACTGCTTTCATCTTTGTTTATTAACAAATGCTCCGTTCATCACTCTCGCAGCATCGTCAGCCTTCTTGGCGGAAAATAACCGGAAGTGAGATGAAAGCAGAGAGAAACTCGGGGCCGTTGCGGCGAGGATGACCGACCAAGACAACAAGAATCATCGCGCGCCCTGCTTTCATCTTTGTTTACTAACAAATGCTCCGGTCATAGTCCTCGTGGCATCGTCGTAATTCTTGACGAAAAATGACCGGAAATAAAATGAAAGCAGAGACAAACTCGGGGCCGTCGTCTGGGGAATGACCCATCGAGGCCCCCCTAACCATCGCGAGAACTGCTTTCATCTTTGCTCATTGACAAATGCTCCGTTCATCACTCTCGCAGCATCGTCAGTCTTGTTGACGAAAAATGACCAGAAGTAAAATAAAAGCAAAAACAAACTCGGGGCCGTCGTATCAGAAATGACCGATCGAGGCCCCTAACACCACGGCGAGCACTGCTTTCATCGTTGTTTACTAACAAATGCTTTCGTCATCGTTCTCACGGCATCGTCAGCATTCTTGACGAAAAATGACCGGAAGGAAGATGAAATCAGAGAGAAACTCGGAGCCGTCGCGTCGGGAATGACCGATCGAGGTCCCCAAAGCCATCGCGAGCTCTGCTTTCATCTTTGTTTACTAACAAATGCCCCGGTCATCGTTCTCGCAGCATCGTGAGACTTCTGGACGCAATCTGCCCGAAAGTGAGAAGAAATTGGCGACGGATTCGGTACAGTATTATCCGGAATGCTTGAGTGAGGCCCCGGAGACGGATGGCCTATACCCTCTCGATCCGTCATTTCCGATACGACGGTCCCGAGTTTGTATATGCTTTCATCTCACTTCCGCTCATTTTTCGTCAAGGAGGCTGACGATGCCGCGAGAACGATGACCGGAGCATTTGTTACTAAACAACGATAAAAGCAGTGCGCGCGATGATTCTTGTGGTCTTGGTCGGTCATCCTCGGCATGACGGCCCCGAGTTTCTCTCTGCTTTCATCTCACTTCTGGGAATTTTTCGTCCAGAAATCTGACGACGCCGCAAGAACTATAACCGGAGCGTTTGTTAGTAAACAACGATGAAATCAGTGCTCGCCGTTGTGCTGGGGGCCTCGATCGGTCATTCCCGATACGACGACCCCGAGTTCGTTTTTGCTTTCATTTTACTTCTGGTCATTTTTCGTCAACAAGGCTGACGATGCTGCGAGAGTGATGAACGGAGCATTTGTCAATAAACAAAGATGAAAGCAGTGCTCCCGATGGTTAGACGTACCTCGATAGGTCAGTCCCGAGACGACTATCCGAGTTTGTCTCTGCTTTCATCTTATTTCCGGTCATTTTTGGTCAAGAAGTACAACGATGCCACGAGGACTATGACCGGAGCATTTGTTAGTAAACAAAGATGAAAGCAGGGCGCGCGATGATTCTTGTGGTCTCGATCGGTCATCCTCGGCGCGGCGGCACCGAGTTTCTCTCTGCTTTTATCCCACTTCCGGTCATATTTCGTCGAGAAATCTGAGGATGCTGCCAGAACGATGACCGCACTATGTGTTTATCAACAAAGAAAGATGCAGTGCTCGCCGTGGTTCTGGCGGCCTTGATCGGTCATTCCCGATATGACGGTCCCGAGTTTGTTTCTGCTGTCATCTCACTTTCGGTTATTTTCCGTGAAGAAGCCTGACGATGCCGCGAGAACGATAGCCGGAGCCTTTTTTACTAAACGAAGATAAACGCAGTGCTTGCGATGGTTTTGGGGGCCTCGATCGGTCATTCTCGATACGACGGGCCCGAGTGTGTCTCCGCTTTTATCTTACTTCCGGTCCCTTTTCGCCAAGAAGTCTAACGATGCCGCGAGACCGATGACAGGAGCATTTGTTAATAAACACATATAAAAGCGACGGAAGTAATGATTCTGCGGGACTTAATCGCATATTCCCAAAGTCGCAGTACCTACTTCGCGCTCGCTTTTTTCTTATTTTCGATCGTAGTGCGTCAGGAATTATGACGATGCCGCCAAAACGGTGGCCAAAGCATTTGTTAGTATACATACATAAAAGCGGTGCTCGTGACAGCTCTGGGGGCATCAATCGGACATTCACGATGTGGCGGCACCGACTACGCTCTCGCTTTCCCCTTATTTCAGGTCATTTTACGTTAATAAATACACCGATCCCGTGAGAACTATGACCGGAGCATTTGTTAATAAAGAAAGTTAAAAGCGTGTGTCGAGATGGTTCTAGAGGCCTACATCGGACATTAACGATGTAACGGCACCGAGTTTGCTCTCGCTTTTATCTTATTTCCGGTAATAGTACGTCAAGAAGTATGCGGATGCCGTGAGACCGATGGCCGGAGCATTTGTGAACCCCTTCGCAGGGACGGAAAATTTTGAGTTTCGTGCTACTTTTGTATTGGAAAATAATCTTCACTGATTTGCCCTAGAATTTCAGCTCCAAGGGTTTTCGAGCTTGCTGAATCTGAAACGGAATTTCCACAATTCAATATGGTGGCTCCAATACGACAGGAAACGTCTTCAGATTCAGTATGATTACGTTGATTCGTTTGGGTTTGCGTGGGTTTGGATCATCTAAACACTGTCAATATAACGAATAACGGTATGATCAGGTGAAATATCGACATTCTTTTTCATGTCTTGTCTAAACATTAAATAAGAGATATGAATTAATGAAAAAATACTACAACAAAGGAAAACTAAACTATAGATACAAACAACAACGAAAAATAATGAAATCAAAATCGAAAAAAAGGAAGTACGAAAGAAATATGAATTTTTGAAGTTACCAAAATCCAAAAAGAAATTGAATACGAGAACGACGAAGAAAAAGATGAAAATATGAATAGTAACAAAATTTTTTAAAAGTACGAAAATCACAGGAAAAATTGAAAATAAAAAAAGCACAAAAAAATACAAAAAATGGAAAATTGTAGTCAATGAACGTCACGTCCTCGGTCCGCAACTCTGGGTTCACCAGAGAGCATGATATAAAACCAAACGAGTATTTTTTTTACATACGTTACTATGGATAGATTGTCATACATGATTTACTAAGTTTTAATTCATCATATTGGATCCAAGCATTTGACACTTGAAGTTAGGACTCCAATTCGAAATCCACCACCATAAAGATCCTAAAGATACTAATTTTTGTCGAAATCTAACTACTTCTCGAATTTTCCTTCGCCATATTGGATTCGTTATTATCAATTGTAAAAATCCGAATTCAAATTCAGATTCAGCGACCTCAAAAACCATACGGTAAGTACTTTCGTCAGAATCAACTCATTTTCCGAATTTGCGTCCGTCCGTATTGGATCTGCCATTTAGAATTTTGGAAATTTGATTTCAAATTCGGATTCAGCGATATCGAAACCTATGACTTACTAAATAATAGTCAAATCGCTGTAGTAGAAGTATCTTTCATTTCAAATGCCCACATGTGTGTCATGACACAAAAATGGCACGACTTTTGTTTTGCCATATGTGTATCACTGACAGTCAAAGGGTTCATACACAAAAATAGAAGCGTTGCTCGCGATGGTGCTCAATCGGACGTTCTTGATATGATCGGCTTTTAATTTGCCCCCGCTTTTGTCATACCTCCACAATATTTAATAGACCTCTGCTCGAAGCTACAAGTTTAATCATATACTCATTCTTTACGCGACAAGAACAAAAAGAACGTATTGCTTGATGTTACGGCCTGAGTTCAACTCTCTTTCGACTATACTCTTTATTGAATTGATGGATTGATTTTGATTTTGCGGTAATAAGCTCCGAGAATTTTGAGATGCATTTTTAAAAAAGAGTCTTAGTCATTATTTCTCGATATCAAGAGAATAAAGAGCTCACCGATGCTCCAAGTGGTTTTCACATATTCTATCGATTCTGATATAGAAATCGACCGTTATTTGTTTCTGTAACTTCTCGCAAGGATCTCCCGTTGCGAATATCGGCAATGCGGCGCTATTTCATTTAAATTATGCAATGTATTATTAGATACCAGAGACAAAGTCGAATAGAGCGAAATTAACGAATTAGGGAAGTTCGACAACGCGTGATGTGCGTACGTACGTACGTGAGAAAATGTTGAGGGTGCCTAATTATATTGACCGAAGCTCTATTTATATTTACTTTCATTTCCTATATTTTTATTATTTACAATTTTTTTAAAATTCTTTACAATAATTATTTTTATTCCTGACAACTTTTTATCTTCATTCTTCTTTATCTCTTATTCTTTAAAGGTTTCTTCAATTAATATTAAATTTTGCAAAATCCTGACGGCCCCTGAACTCCGGGGTGGAGGAAACCCTGCAAACTAAAGACAATTTTTATTCTTATCTAATTCATTCTCCGATACGGTGGCAGGTAATTTTATGAACGAATTTTGAATATTCTTCCCAATGAAAAATGCCTTCCATTGCCGGAAGCGATATTTGGATTGGTGTATTCACTCTTCATCGTCGACGCTTTTATCGCTGTTCGACGTCTTTCTTCGCTCGTGACGGGAAATCGGTATCTCTGTGCGGCTAAAATTACAAATAATAGTAGCGATTTAGGTATCTTTCATGGAAACAAATCAATAGCCTGACAACATACACAAATAATTACCTTGGCGGTACAGTATCAAATTCCGATCGGCCTAAAATCGACTCACGCATCGCCCGTCCAACTTCTACGGAACTGTTACCGTAAAGAAATTATTGTTGATGATTACACGCCATTTTATGACCGGAGTGAAATTGAAGATATCAATTTAATTGTAGTTACCATTTTGATATTCCCGTGACGTTTTCCGTATTTTTTTTTTCATTTCGATGAATGCGGTGATTGCGCGACGATGTCGATCGACAAAATTTCGGAGATTATTTTGCCTTTTTTTTGTCGGTGATGCCACGAAAGAGAAACTGCAAATTTTCTTCAATGTGTTGGCCGAATCCCATTTCTCATTCCCACTTTTAATTTGGCTCAAACTGACAACAACTTTTCCTAAAATTTCTTCGCTCAAAAGCAGGTTTTTGTAAAATCTGCGTAGATCTTCGACGCTGAGTCCCGCACAGCGGCCGAAGCCATCATGACAGTGACAGTGAAAGATATATGGGTACAAATTCATTCTCCTGTCACCGCCTCCAACATGAACTAAGCTTAGTCTCCGTACGCTTAGTTCACGGTGGAAAACAAAGATTAATTCACGTTGGAGACGTAAGCTTGGTTCACATTGGAGACGGTGATCGGGGAAGTGCCACATGTAGCGGTAAATATTTCACTTCTCCGGTGGCAGATGTATCCTACCGATGCATCGGTCACTGTCACTGTCATGATGGCTTCGGGAGCACTGAGTGACTATGTGTCGAAAAGTCATCAAACATACAATAAAAATATTCCATTAAACGACAAAATTATCGGAAGGATTGTTGGCCGTTCCAGGAAGAATAAAAATTGGGATGAGAAATGGATTTCAGCAAACACAATAAAGAACATTTGCTTTGGTAATCATTCTCGCGGCATCGCCAGCCTTCTCGATAATCATTCTCGCGGCATCGTCAGCCTTCTCGACGAAAAATGACCGGATGTTAGATGAAAGCAGAGACGAACTTTGGGCCGTCAAGTCGGGGATCACCGATCGAGGCCCCCAGAACTGTCACGAGCACCGCTTTTACATTTGTTTACTATCAAATTCTCGTACCATGGTTCTCACGGCATCAGCAGACTTCTTGACGCACTATCACCGGAAATAAGATAAAAGCGAGAGCGAACTCGGTGCCGTCACATCGGGGATGTCCGATTGAGGCCCCCAGAACCGGCACGAGTACCGCTTTTATCTTTGTTTGATAACAATTACTACTGTCATCGGGGTCGCAGCATCGTTAGACTTTTTGATACACTACGACTGGAAGTAAGATAAAAGAGGAGACGGATTCGGCCTTGTCATATCCGGAATGTTCGAGTCAAGACTCAAGAACCATTCGCAGCACCGATTTTATCTTCCGTACATCATCAATATTCTTATAACAGTTCTCGCAACATCGTGAGATTTCTCGACGCAATCTGACCGGACGTAAGAAGAAATTGGCGACGGATTCGGTACAGTAATATTCGGAATGTTTCACTGAGGCCCCGAGAACCATTCCAAGCACCGATTTTATCTCTGTTACGTTTACAGTCACGCTCTTTATTACGTCAACAAACACACTCAACCGGCGCATAACATTTTCTAGGCTGATCAAGACCAGTACTTTGCCCCTACTCGAATTTTTACACGGAACACACGGGTCATGGAATTTCCTCAACATCGGGACTTGGTCAGAATTAAGCGTATCGACTCGCTCTTCTCGATTCTCGTTTCCATAGACCTCTTCATGAGCGCCACTTAGAAGTATGTTCGCAAAATTTCAGTGCTTTAAGTTTTCGGAAAGTGCATAAAATATCGATGTTTCATTTTGCGTCCCACAGAAAATCATTATTTCTCTATTTATTTATTTATTCATTCGTGATTTTTATTGTCGTCGAATCACGCATCTTCGCCTCTCGTTAGATGCGTGTTTGCAAACTTTCAAGGCTCTACGTAGTCGCAAAGCGGATGACATGTCGTTCTTCCGTTTTCCATTCCACAAAAAATTGTTCTTCTCATTTTCTTTTTTTTAACGTTGAATCATGGATTGCCAAGTTAATTAATCATCTCAAATAAAATAGTCAATAAATACAAGCTTGCAAATTGTAAAAATAATCGCTCGGTGCCTCCGAATTTAAGAAATATCAACTTATTTATCCTTCAATTCATTATTCCGACGAATCCAATGAATAATTTGAATTTTCCATCATTGTCGCATTAATCATTGCCGCACGATGAATTACAAGCATCATGAATCTCGACGATCCTCATGCCTTGGCACGAAATTCATGGAGCGACAGAAAACGACGCGTGAAATGCCGACTTTGCCGTGCTGGCACAAGTCTCGAACCCGTTTGGTTTGCAGGCGGCCTAGGGGAATGATACGCAAGCTGTCAAATCACGCTCGCCGTTATCTGTCAAACGTTGCCTTTCTGCAGAACCTTGATGCGCGGTTTCTGAGTCCCGAGGCGTGTCAGGTGCGGTACGGAAACAGGGCCTGAGCCATTGCTCGCCGACACCGAGAGAATAAAGATTAATTCAATACTCCAAACTGTTTTCGCATGTCCTACGAGACACTGCTTAGACCATTCACTCGAATTCCTTTTCGATTTAACCTTATTTCCGATCAGAGCGAATGGATCAATTGACCAGTGCTCCAACGCCAGGTTTAATCATCGAGTCGTTCTCTACGCGACAAAGATAAAATGAAACCCAGTCTTGACGTTTCGATTTAAGTTATAACCCTCTTCGAAAATGCACATGGTTGATCTGAAGCAAGCACTCCTCGAAGAAGCTGGTAGATGGCTGGAGTTATTAGTTCGATCGACCACTAAGAAAATTATACTCAAACTTCGAGCGCAACAAAAAAATTCTACTATTTTGGAATGAAATTTAAATAAATATGTACAAAGAAAAATATTTACATTAAAGAACAATGGAAGGTGTTTTAATCGAACAAAAAGTATTTACAATGCACGTATGTACATGATGAAAACATAAAATATGTACATTTAGACGAAACCAAATCTACAAACCGAAGGACTCAATGCCGCCAAAACATATAAGTCTAGGCATCGGAATATCCCGGGTCATAGAACTTTCCCCACATCGTCAATGGTGGGAAAATGCCTAGACCGATTTTCTCAATGACAATCTACACTTAATTTTTTAGAAGACCATGGATGGCGTTAAGTATACGCCCTTTCAGAATACGTACCTTATTCGGCTATTTGGTCAAAAATAGCGTGCTTACCACCACCACGGTCATAGAGCAACAACGTGTTAGAAATTTTTCTCCAATTTCCAAATCGTTTTTTTCTATTTATGTGGAATGAATCGTAGTTAGCAGAACCCGCCAATACGAAACGCCGCCTTTTTTGTTTGAAAAACTCAAAACATGTCACGACATTAGACCGAATTATGATAAACAGTATGAAGCAGACATATACAAGATCACAACCAACTTTGCAAAAAGATAAGAACTGATCGCAGCAGATCACGAACTCGCATTAAACATCTTCCGAAGAAATGAACCTATGCGTTCCATCCCTTCATAAGGTGCTCAATGTGGACTCCTTCTCTATCTACGCATAATTCTACTCTTCTCGTGAAGTTTGATCTGGTCCGCCGCAACATACCCGGCGTGATGGTCGCAAATGCGCCTCTGATCCGCTCCCGCATATCGTGCTCAGTAGTAGGTTCTGTCCTGTAAACGATGTATTTAATTGTCCCCCAAACGAAAAAATCAAGGGGTGTCAAATCGGGCGATCGTGCTGGCCACGGAATCGTTCCATGTAAAGCAAGTACTCGATTCGGAAAACGTTGATTCAGAATGTCTCGCACGCTGCGTGCTGTATGCGTCGGGTGTCCATCTTCTTGCCATCACATTCTTAGCCGGATAGCCAAGGGCACATCTTCGAGAAGTTCGGGAAGAATGTTTGTCAACAATTCTTCATACCGCATACGGTCCATGTTGCCCCTAAAAAAATCGTGGTCCGATCACTCGATCGATAAGAACACCGGCCCATACATTGACGCGCCAGTGGTTCTGCCGATCAACTTCAACCACCCATCCAGGGTTTTCTTCAGCCCAGTGCCGGACATTTTGACGGTTGAATATCCCGTGGCTTGTGATTCCGGCTTCGTCAGTACATAGAACGAATTTAAAGAAGTCCAGGTCGTCCAGGTCGTGTCCAATCGCCCACGTGCAGAACTGGAGCCTACGCTCGTGGTCACGTTCCCGAAGGCTCTGACAGACGTGTGCGCGGTACGGGTAGTGCTGTTCCAGCAAAATTTTCCGCACGGTTT